>RJWM01000289.1:128219-175275 GCA_004363535.1 Dasyprocta punctata
GTTGTTTTTTTTTTTTTTTTTCTTTGTGGTACTGGGGATTGAACTCACAACCTCGCGCCTGCCAGGGCAGGCGCTTAAGCCACTGAGCCAAACTCCCAGCCCTGGTTTTTTGAGGCAGGGTCGCACTGTGTAGCTCAGGCCAGCCTTGTGCTCGCGTTGTAGCCCAGGCCGGCCTCGAACTCACAACGCTCCTCCTACCTCAGCCTCCCGAGTGCTGGGATTAAAGGCGTGCGCCACCACGCCCGGCTTGGGCATCTATTTTGAAAACAACAAGAGGCATTATGATAACCATTGTTTATTTCCTATTATCTTGCTTTGAAGTCCTGTATCACTTACACTGTTTTGTTTTGATTGGCTTTATTCTGTTTTATTTTGCTTGGTTTTATTCTCTTGCAAATAAAAATTACAAAAGACATTATAAAAGACTTGCAATGGATTAAGATGATGGTTTAAAGGCTGCTTATATAATAAATTTATTTTGGAGAATGAAAAACTAAACCCATTAAAAATAAGCCTAGTAGAATGGATGGGAAGTTGATATTTAGAAAGAAAGCCAAGAAATAGCGTTTTGGGGTTATCATCAAACTCATTCTTAAATACATACCTCTGTATTTTAAGCCATTTGTAAAGTTGGTTTGCTTGCTTCCTTCAAGTCTTCACTCTGTAACATACCATTCACTCAGTGCTGATGGCATCCTCCAGCCGTGCTGCTCCTTGGGGCAGCCTCCCAGACCACTAGCATGTGTGTTACCAGGGACTCGATGGGAACACAAACATCAGGGCACCACCCAGGGCTGTGTGTCATGGGCTCCAATTTAGCGAAAGTCCCAGGAGACTCATCTGCACATTAAAACCAAGTAACATTTGTCCTAATGTGTGTCATTGAAAGATCCATAATGATTATGGAAGATTAAGTACATTCTAACAAATAATCAATTGTCATTTTCTTCCAGGAACAAAGGACATATAGCTTTCTGGATGCCTTTTCATGAGGGTAGCAGTTTTATCTGAAAATCAGTTTGTATCTTCTGAAATTTATTGTACAACTGACAAAAGTGCAAGAAAAGAAAAAAGAGTACAAAGTGGTCCAATTAAAATACCAATTTCTTCCCTTTCTCTCTGTCAAGAAACGACTTTTAAATCCACAGTTCAGAAAGCATGAAGACTTATGGAAGTATACTAGCATCTTTCATAACTTTAGTCCATCCAAGCAGCATTCATAGGCAGGTACCTTGGACTTGTGATGTTCATGTAGAACCCTGGTCAAGAAGCATCTGGATGTACTGGGTCATCAAGAAAAACAAAAGAGTTAAATTTTGCTTTGAGGTTTGGATACTCTAGATTGACTGGGCATTTGAAAGCCTGCAGACCAGCACACTGTTACATCTCATTTTTATTTTATTATCATACCTGTTAGTTTCCTTTAGGTTTTATTTGAATCCTGGGGGAGTATCTTGATAGATAATAGATAAAAACCATGTTTTGAAAACAACAACAACAAATCAAACAGCACAATAACTACATTCAGTGGAGAATACTGGTATAATCTACTTTGTCCCTTCCTGCTTCCATTTCGGGCTTTTTAAACAAGTGGGAGTTTTTGTTTCTTCTAGAAGTTTCCAGTGGGATTTGTTTGTCTTCATTGTGAGAAGAGAAGTAATATTAGGCAGCATGATTACAGAGCTTGTCCATGAAGGGTGATAGCAATTGCTCAGATCAATTATAAAGATGTTTGGCTTTAAGATTTGCAAAGAATCAAACCAGGGATGGTAAACCTGCTTTATCCTGGTTATTGTAAAACCACTTCCAGGCCCTGACGGCGGCTCAGACAGGTCTTTCTATGAAGTCTTTTCAATAAATAGCTGCTTTCCCCTGCCTCTCACCCATGGGTCGATCAAACCCATGGAACTTGAGGAACCTCTCCCTCTGCTGCTCATATTTACCTCTGTCTAATTGCAACAATGATGATTTACTTCTGGTTATTCTGAGGAATGGTTTTATCTGCTGGACAGCAGAGACTCTTTCACACAGCACCGTATAAATATCTCAGCATGCCCTTTTCTTTCTTTCCTCCCAGGGCGCACGTACAAGATCAGATCAACTCAAATATCTAGGAAATGGTGCTTCCCACTGGCAGTCATTATTTTATTCATTTTTTTAAGTGACCTGATTTTTTTCCCCCTCCTCATTGTTACATTACACCTGAGGCATAAAGAAACACAACCTACCTGGACATTTGCTTGTTTTGCCTTCTGTTTGTGTGTCTGACTGCTTGGAAATTAATTAAGAGATGTTGATTTCCAAGTGATATTTTTCTAAGTTTCTCAAATATTTAAACAATTTTTACACACTTTTTTTATTTCCCCTTTCTCTCTGTTTGTAATAAGATTAATTATGTGAGGTGCACCGCTGCTTATCCCCATGAAAGAAAATCTAAAACGAGGGATTTCAGCTTCAAGAAGGCTATTTTGTCCTGTTTCCGGTGTTCTAAAGGGATTAATTTACCATATCCTAGAGCCCTGGAAGACTGTGATAATTGAAAACATCCATATTCATTGCATGTTCAAAGGGATCTGTCTGACTTTGTAATGTAAAAAGTGCATTTTTAACCTGAACGGGGACCTGCATCTGCTATTGCTTAATCCTATTAGTCCGACAGTTCCAAAGCTTTAGTGTATAATCATTAGCTCGTGTTAATCCTGAGACATGTCTCCAGCTTCGGCCTGTCAGAAGGAATCCCTGCAGGGAAAATGTGGAGGTGCTGATAGCGCAACACCAACTAATCTTATCTTAAATGCTAGCAGCAGCTTCTATCTGTGATAGCCAGGGAATTAAAAACAAATTTTTTATGGGTATTGGATAGCAAGTTTTCTCCCTCTCTCTCTCCCTCCCATTCTCCCTTCCTCTCTGTCTCTCTCCCCCTTCTTCGCTCCTCCCTCCCTGCTTCCCACGCCTCCATTCTTCCTTGCCCTACTTTCCCTAGATTCTTTGTTAGGGTGCTGCTAGTGACAACAGAACAGGATGAATAGAAAAACAGTAGGGAAAGAAAAGTTTAAGATACTGCTTCTTTTGGCAATGAAAGCTCCTTGTTAAATCACTTACCAGGTCTTTCATCATTTTTTATGACTTGACGTCAGAAAGCCAAGCCAATCCTGTACTTTGTGCTGCTGTGGATTATAAAGTAAGATGACAAACATGTGTCTTACAGTTGTCAACCCCTCCCAGGGCACAGCCTCCTGGCGTCTAAGCTGCTCAGAGGTGACAGGAGCTTGCCTAAGTGGAGAAGTGAAATGCCATAGACTGCTAATGTGGGAGGACTTTAGATGTGGGGAGGACAGAGGCAAGGGAGCCTTGGGAGGAGGAAAAAGTGAAAGTTTGGGGAATGCTGTGTGTACAAATGTTGCCACTGAGTAGAGTTTAAAGGTGTGTATTTTAGATCAGAGAACACAAGTAAGGAGGACATTTGCTTTGGAAGGGGAGATTTTTACAAACTGTGAAAGAGAATATGTTTATTCTGTGATGTAACAAATACTTTGGCAATTTCTATGTTCTGATCCCCAGGACCACAACAGTGAACATAGTCCTGACTCTCGCTGAACTGTCTAGACATTGCTTGCAAGCCCGTGAAAAATTAAAAAATAGGCACTAGACATTATGTTACACTGGGAAGGATGCTAACTCACCATGCTCCACATCCTGCTGTCTCTGTATTTGAATGTTGTAGATCCACCTTGGGCATTGGTAAAAAAGCCTCCAACAAGATGCTGAGTCTGGCACGGTCCTCCTTTGCAGACGATTTATAGTTTAACTATTTGCTTCTCCAACAGCCTGATAGCAGCCAGGGGAATGGCACCTTTTCTCTATCCATCTAAATTTATTCTCTATTAATTAAGCTTCAAAGGTATTTCTAAATCCAGGCATTCTGGCAACATGATGGAGATACAGTGCAGCTGCTCACTGACTAGCATAACTTTCCTGATGCTAGTGTTTCTAATCGTGTGGTGATTTAAGTACTGAGATGAGAAAACATATTTTATTTTGATATGTCTGGATGTCCTATTAAGGACACATTCTGTTTATGACAGTGATTTGAAATTTCCCTTAGTAATCTGTTTAACTAAAAGATAGCAAATTGTATTAAAAGCGTTACATGAGCTATAAACAGTATAAGAATTGTGATGATAAGCAAACATCCTGAATATAGCACCAGGTTGACATGGCCCATGAACATCTATACTATGAAACTGTTCTTAAACTGTAGTAAAGACTGGTGGTTCTCCATCCATATCTTTGGAAGGGGGAGCTGCTATACTTCCTGCTAGAATATGAAGCTGTCTCAGTTGAGAAGCTGTTTCATCAGAGAATATGTTGTTCATTTGATGGGGTTACCAGGTTCTGAATTTTGATGACCCTCCGAAATTCATATATTTATATCTAAATTTCTCATTGTTGGGAGGAGAGACTTTTGGGAGGTGATTAGCTTGAAACTCTCATGCGTAGCATTTGTTGCCTTATGAAAAGGACCCCAGATTGATGTCTGGCCTTTTCCCCCCAGTATGTGGGGATACAATAAGAAGTCAGTCATCTGCAAACCAAAAAGAACTCTTACAGAACCGAACCATGCTGGATCTTGGACTTCTCAGCTTCCAGAACTGTGAGAAATAATTTCGTGTGTTTTTCTCTGAGCCGTCCAGCTCATAGGTGCTGTACAGCAGTCCAAATGGATTAAAAGCGTCTGTAGTGAGCCGTATTGTGAGTAAGCTAACTTAAGAAGCTAAAAGTGGAGACAGCAAAAAACACATTGTTGGGTGTGTGAATTGAATGGCAACTGAAAAATAAACAATATGTGCTCATTTTCATAAATTTCCATCAATTTATTTAGTATAGTGAAGTTTAACAACGTATGAATCACCTTTTCGTTATGCTACTTAGGACAAAAAAAATAAGTTTTTTTGTCTAGGTTTTAAATGCTCCCCTTCTACTCATTGGTATTATTGATTTGAGGACAAGTGCAAAGTGATAACAGAATGTGCTATATAAACTGTCATAATCCATCATATTATTTATTTCTTTAGTTCCAGGAACATGTCAGGAAAATTACCCTCAATTAGATTTTGGTGTCATTTGGACAAGTTACTAAACAAGTTATTAATCTCGATTTCCTGCACGCATTTCCTGATGAACCCTTACTTTACCCTTCATTGAAAGAGGCTCCTTATGTTTACGAAATTAAAAATCTGGACTTAGACTTACACAGATAATCAGTCAGTATGCCACTCAATCAGCTGGTACTTTCTCAAAAGAGAACCTGCAACTTGTCTCATTAGAAACTTTGGAAATATGAACAAATATCAGATACAGTCTCTGCACTCCAGGAGCTTTCCTTTTAATAGAGGAAAGGTAGTATGTACACATGTAAAATAAGGAGTTTGGAGAAAACGGATTGCAGCCGGGTGGAGAGAAAGGAAGTGTCCTAACCAGTGGCTGCTCGTTAGAATCACTGCAGGATTCCTGAAGACATACGAGCTGGTGGCCTCCTCCCCAGAAGTTCTGACTCCAGTGAGTTAGAAAGGACTTGGTACTTAGCATCTTGCAAAGGCTCCTTCAGTGGGTTTAATGTGCAGCCAGAAATAAAAACCCATGTTCTAAATTCTTGTCAATAAGAACTGTATGGATTTGAGAATTTTTAAATATAAGACATCATATGTTCAACAAAAAACAAATGGCTTGATGTAATATGTTACATAGTTTGTATATGTATATATTTGTATATCACTATCAATGTGAATCAATCCATTTAAAATATTTCATAAAGCAAATTTTTTTTAGATTGTCGTTCAATGTATATTTTAATAAATTAGAGTAATCCACGACTTGGTTCCTTCAGGAAGGAACATTGACCCAGAAGTTTTTAAAATTCTTACTTATTTAAAATCATTACCAGCAGGGCATGGTGGCACATGCCTTTAATCTCAGCACTTGGGAGGCCGAGGCAGGTGGATTGGTGTGAGTTCAAGACCAGTCTGGGCTACAAAGTGAGTTCAAGGCCAGTCTGACCTGCATAGCAAAACTCTGTCTCAAAAAATAGGGCCAGGGATTTAGCTCAGTGGCCTAAGCACCTGCCTGGTAGGCGTGAGGCTGTAAGTTTGATCTCTAGTATCCAAAAATAAATAAATAAATAAAATAAAATAAAAATAAAAATGAAAACTAAAATTGCTGCCAAACTCATCTACCTGTAAGCTGCCTAAAGACAAGAAGTAATTTAAAACTTGGTCAGCATCATTGGCATTTTATTTAACTGTGCTTTTTCTTTTGTATGGACTATTCTTCCCAGAACAAAGATTTTAGTGTTAATTTTCATGGTGAAAAGACTATAATAAACAACTTTCAAAAAGGAGCTCCCCTGAAACCTGTTCCTTATAATGATGGACTATTTTAAAAGTCACCTTTAAGTTATCAGAAGGACTTGCTTGTTTCCCTTTGGCCTGATGATCTCTGTGAGGAGAAACGTGGATGCTGGGAGCAAGTGTTGCCAAATGGAAGTGTTACGAAGTGGAGCTCTTATTTTCCCCCAAGGGCATCTCATTAAGCAGATAGTTTCCTGAGAACTCAGCCTTCAGCATTCTGGAAAGACTAATCTAATGCTCTTTGCAAAACTGTCTGGTTTGTTCTTCATTATGGGTTTTCTTCAGTTCTACAAAACCTGACTCAATGAAAGAAATTTTTTAACCCAAATTCTTTAGTGGAGTTAGAAGGGCACTTAAAAGGCTATCAAGTTGAGGCATGAATGTGTGTAAGTCACACGATGTAAGTTTATTCTATTTTTAAATTCTAGGAAGTAATCCATGATGAGTGAATGAATAAGTGAACAAAAAGATGTAAAATATACTAGGATCACTCTGTAGTCATCTTACCCAATTAAATGGGGATGGGCATTTTACTATCTACCCTGTTCTTGGTGGAAATAAACAATAGCATCTCAATAGTTCCTCTATGTTTCTAGTTTGAAGTACAAGCAAAAGAGAAGTATTTGCTCTCCTTTCTAAGAAAAAGAAAAGAAGCCCCACTTGGGGGTATCACTGGGGAACCAATCTAAGTTGACACATTGGAAGATGTAGATGATATTTTAAAGTCTTGTGATGAGAGAGTATCACACACCAACTTCTGATCAATTTCCCTGTATTTCCTAATGTGTGTGCAGGGAGGAATGGGTTATGTGACTAGTTTGGTCCATGAAAATGTGCAGACATGTGTGTCATCCACAGAGCGAAGGAGTGAAAACCCAGGAACAATTTCCAATCTCTTTTGTCTCTTTCTCTGTCTCATCTTCCAGATGTCAGAAGCCTCTGTGTACCACGGCGGCTGAGCATAGCCCCTGCTTCATGCCTCACCAGACAGCATAGCCCATTTAGTGCGCCCCAGAACATCAAAGCCTGGAGACATTCTTAACCAGTGCAGTCACCTAACACCCTCATGATCTGCAGCACGAACGCTAACTGATCTTCTCTGTGCCCCTCATTAAGTGATTCTAACTTTGCATATCTGTTTACTTTTTGAAAGTCACAAAAGGAAGCCAGAGATTTAGCTCAGCAGCCTAAGCGCCTGCCTGAAAGGTACAAGATTGTGAGTTCGATCCCCAGTACAAAAAAAAAAAAAAAAAAAAAAGAAAGAAAGAAAGTCACAAAAGACAATAGCAATAACTCTTGGAAGCTATCAAATCACTCCTTCTTGAGTCAGGCCTGTTTGGGGGTAAGGTTGCAGGAAGGTGAGGAGTATTTGAACTCTCTTCACATCTGAGGAAGGCATGTCGATAATGCCTTCCTAGACTTGGAAGGAATAACTGTATTCCTATAAGTTGCTTTTCACTTATCTTTTCTTTATTCTAAATAACCCTTAGAATAATTAGGTTAGGTTAGGTTAATTAGACATGGTTTCTGGTCTCGGGAGTTTTCTCTGTGTGGTTAGTAATGGTGAGAATGAACATAAACTGAGTAAGTTAATGTACAGTTTGACACATGCTGCAGACTAGCAAAGCATATGTAAGGTGTCTTTAAAATCAGTAGCTCTTACAAAACGAGTGTCTTGCATGAGTAGTTCTACAAATATTAGGTCATAATTGAGATGCTTCGGTCAGGTGTGAGTCAGTAGGTCCCCGTGTGTGCAGAGCCATGTACGTGACTCATCACACAGGAAATTGCAGTGTGGTCACTTCTGGCTGCAAATATAACCGGATTTGTTTTAAAAACATAGTTACCTGGGCCTGATACTAGACCAACTGAATATCTGACTTATTTAATATTCGTCTAGGGTTAGGAAACCACTGGTGAAATAAACGAGGGTTAGAATCTGAGCTTTGACCCTCTGTGCTTCTAGTAGCCATCTGACCCCACAAATCACGTAGTCTCTCTGAATTGCAGTTCTGTTACTCACGCAGTACCAATACTCCATAGAGTTTCAAGTACAGTTCTGATATGAGAAAAAGAGCGCCCTTGTAAATTATTAAGGGTGAAAATATTTTCCTTATTACTAGAGATTCAGAGCCATGATTGAATCTTATTTCTAATCTTTTTATTAAAGTAGTATAAAATAAGTTAAATGAATACATTAGTAAATTCTCCACCTGATTATCAGCACCCAAGAAAAAACTAAAAACCCAAATAAGATGACTCCTGGCAGAGGAGCCACTCCCCTGCCCCCAGATGTCTACAGAACAAAGCAGCGTGCATGATTTTGATAAATTTCTGTTCTTTGACCCGTGGCATATGTAAGTGGTGGGTTGTCAGGACTGCTGTTAGCTTTGTGAGCTGACGCCTTCCTCCTATCTCTAGGCCTTTACTTTGTGGACCTTAAACCAAGACCCCATGGTGGGCAAAGACAGGAGACAGGAATAGCACAGAAGCCTGCTTTATTCTCTGCCTTTAGATCAGAGAAGGCAAAACTTTTGGAGATGAACTCCCAAAATGCAACCCAAATCTCTCGTATGTATCTCCAAGTGCCAGCACTGCCAATAAACTGCAATGAAATATGGAGGTTTTAGTTCAGTGAAAACAACTGCTGCCCTGTGCTCTGCTGCCGAGGCTCCTGGGCTCCCGTGGGAGAGGGCTTTGCGTGTGTACTGCGGCACCCACACCACAGGCCTGCCTCAGTGACTCAGAGAGACCTAGACTGACACTTCTCAGCTATTTGCTGGTGGTGTGAAGTTGGGTGAGTTATGTGAATCCGAGCTTATTAAATCTTTCCTGAGTACCTGCTAGCATCATCCATCTAGAGCAGAGAAAATCAGTATTAAAAACCAAAAGAAGTCGCTTGCTCAAAGCACTTATAATCCAGAATGGAGGAGCCATGAGCTCAGGTACTGATGCTGACTTCCCGTGTCATCCTGTGATGAAGCCAGTGCAGCGCCCAGCAGAAGAGCTATTCAGCAGACGACAATGAATGTTGTCATTATCTGCTGTCTGGGGGCTGCCAGAAGGACAAGGCAAGGGACGAGGACACGGCCCCCAGCGTAAGCAGCCCTGGCTGCGGCACAGAGCTGGGCTCGTCTGCACACCAGTGCACTAGGATCGCCTCTGTCTGCGTCAAAGGGGAGCGCAGAGCTCCTCTGAGTATAAAAGGCCTTCGAAAGCCCGCCCTTGACCCCAGCCATCCCCACTGCTGGATTCACCCGAAGCTAATCTACGACTTTGGGTTTTCTCCAGGCCTGACCGGGCAGGATTCCAGAGTGGGGTTTCGGACTCACCCTGGCCAGCAGGGAGCTCCTCCGCTATCCTCAGCAACACCTTGGCCTCCTGAGACTCTGCCCAACCCAAACTCCTGGGAGCAGGGCCAGATTCCTTCTGGGCTTTTCTGTGGAAGCATTGCTGTGGAATCATTCTGAGCCAGAACCTATTCCGAGAGGAGCGGTGAGGAGAGACTTGCCCAGACATTAACCAAGCCTCCCAATTGTGGCTTTTTTTTTTTGTACGTTCATTGTATCAAAGTGAACAGAATTTTTAAACCAAGGAAATTTGTCCATGTAATAACAACTTTTGACACATGACCATTGATCGTAAGGACAAACATAACTATTGACATTCATTAGTAGCATTCACCATGTTATCAGAAGATCATGACAAATCACATCTTGAATTTGTGTTCTATCGGCCTACAGGGGTTTATAATTAAAACAAGTGCAAAACAATCTTCTCCAAAGAAAGAGGATGGTCAAGTCACGCCTGAAGAATGGAAGAAACAATTCTATGTGTTTCACTTTTCTATTTTCAAAACTGAACTCAAACCTGCAAATTCACTTGTTATCTAAGCACAATAAATTCTATAACTATTAGCTCACCACTGGAGACCTCCGTGTGTATTGATCTCAAGGCTTTTTTTCACTGGAGCCAATTAAGAATTCATCCAGAAGCAGAATGGCTGGGTCAAATGGGCCCTCTAGTTCTAGTATTTTGAGGAATTTCCACAGTGATTGAACCAGTCTGCACTCCCACCAACAGTGAAGGGCTCCTTTTTCCTCATAGCCCCTCCCGTGTTTGTGATTGGATAATTTTTTTTTATGTTAGCCATTCTTTCTGGGGTAAGACGGAATCTCAGTGTTGTTTTAATTTTTGTCTCTCGAATAACCAATGATGTTAAACATTTTTTCATATATTTGTTTGCCATCTTAATTTCGTCATCTAAGTAGTATGTGTAAATCTCAGATGCCCATTTCAGGATTGGGTCTTTGAATTTGGAGGGTCTGATTTTTTTTTTTTTAATTCTTTATGTGTTCCAGATAGAAGTCCTTTGTCTGAGAGACAGTCTGCTAAATTTTTTTGCCAATTCATGGGTTTTCTTTTCACTCTTTTGGTGATTTCTTTTGAGGTCTTTTCCCAAGAGAATTGAAAACATCATACCACAGCGATATATGCACACCCATGTTTATAACAGCACAATTTGTAATAGCTAAATCTTGGAAACAACTCAAATGGCCATTAACCGAAGAATGGATAAAAAAGATGTGGTATTTTTATATAGTGGAGTACTACTCAGCTATAAAGAAATATAAACTAGAGGCTTTTATATGTAAATGGATGCAACTTGAGACCATACTCTTAAGTGAAATAAATCAGACTTGCATGTGTAAACATTGTATTGTCTCCTTAGAGTGTAAGAAACTGAAAGAGTAAATAAGATCCAAAATGTACATTAGATATTGTAAAAGTAAAAGAGAAAGGGGAAAAAACTGCTCAAAAGCAAAGAACAACTGGGGTGGGGTAAAGGAGAAAAGAAGAAAGGAAAAAAAATATATATGCAAGATAGCTATGATAAGTATACTAGTCATCCTATTAGTTCATTGAAAGGAACAGTTAGTGCTTATGTTGTTTGATAAATTTTGCATGCCTGTATCTAGTAATCTGAGCAACTATTTTGAATACAACAATATACAATGTAATAACTGCTATTAATTTCCTATCATCTGTTTGAAATTCCATATCATTTTATTTTTTTTTAATTTTTTTTTAAAAAAAGGATTTATCAGAATAAGCATCCTGTTCTAGGTGCTAAGTAGAACAAAACAAAAAAGTTGTCTGTACGCCACAGCACAGACCCTATTGTTTGCTTCTTACAGGAGATACTTCCTGAAAAACACCACAGCCTGAACTGCTCGGGGCTGTGCTGTGTGACAAGGGAGGTTTTGCTGGGTCGAATTTCATTCATGTTCCAGAATCTGGTGGGCCCAGCTGTATATTTCCTTGTAAAATCTGTTTTTTCTATTATTATTATTATCTTAGAAGTAGTTGTTCAAGTTACAAAATCTAGGCATAAAAAATGATCTGGCAATCAATGACAACACAAACCCTTCTTTCTAATGAACTAGTAGAGAATTAGTAGTATAGTTCTATATCTTGCATACTTGAGCATTTATACAGTTATACATGTATATCTACAAATATATAATCTTTTCCTTTCTTTCATTTCTTCTTTCCCCTATTCCAGCTGTTCTTTAATTTTGAGCATTTTCTTTCCCTTTCCTTATTACAATATCTATTGTGCATTTTGGATCTTATTACTCTTTCAGTTTTTTTAAATTGTTATTTATTTTTTACACTAGGGAGACAATGAGATATTTACAAATGTGAATCAGATTTATTTCACTTATGAGCATAGTCTCAAGTTGCCTTCATTTACCAGTAAAAGCCTCAAGACCATCCTTTTTTATAGTTGAGTAATATTCCATTGTATAAAAATACCACATCTTTTTCATCCATTCTGCTGTTGATGGGCATTTTGGTTGTTTCCAAGATTTAGCTATTACAAATTGTGCTGCTATAAACATGGATGCACATATGTCATTGTGACGTGACATTTTCAATTTTTCTGGAAAAATACCCAGAAGGGGAATAGCTGGATTGAAAGGGATTTCCAACTCTAGTTTTTTGAGGAATCTCCATACTGATTTCCACAGTGGTTGTACCAGTCTACACTCCCACCAATAGTGGAGAAGGGTTCCTTTCTCCCCACAGCCCCGCCAACATTTGTTATCAGTTGATTTCTTGATGGCAGCCATTCTTTCTGGAGTGAGATGGAATCTCAATGTTGTTTTAATTTGCATTTATCTAATGGCCAGTGATGTTGAGCATCGCTTCATGTATTTATTTGCCATTTGTATTTCTTCATCTGAGAGCCCTGGCAACTCTAACAAGGTCCACCACTGCACCTCCCCTTGACATCTGATTAACCTTCTCCTCCCCCCACCCCCCAGGTGATGTGTCATCAACCTGACCTCTCTCTGTCAAGAATCCTGTTAGGTTAGTTTAACCTGATGCTTCACTTAGAACTTTTCTAGCCAGCAACTCCCACTCTGACTGTTGGCTTTGAATTCCTACTTCCCCACGCAGGAGCCCAAAGTCTCTCTCCCACTCCAAAGTCTCCTTGCAGTGGTCCCCACACCTATCATGATAATCCTGAACAGGATCAGCCTGTGTGTATCACAGAATAATTTTCTCTTTAATATTTGCACGTGATGAGATCATCTCAATAGCCTGCTTCTAGATTAGAAAAGCTCTAAAAATGTTTGAATCCAAACAGTGACGTTTGGTTAAGGATGATTTCCATGTCTCTGTTCATCTTTCTTCTTCTCAGCGAGATCTCCCCTCCCCTTTCCTTCCCTCTCTGCTGTTCTTTTCTCCTCTCACTTGTCTCCTTTCATGACAAGAACGAGTGCCTCCACTGGACCAATTCATCAAGCCATGACACCAGCGGAGTCTCATTCCCCCCGACAGACATCAATTTAAAAGGCAAGAGAAGATTTCAATGCAGGGGTGAGGGACGTGAGTGGAATTAGTCATCATCACCCTGGAGCGACACGGGCTCCCCGTAGCTTCTCCCGCATCAGGCTTCTCATGGCTATGCCCCGAGGATCACCCCCATCACTCTAAATAGTCGTGACACAGCCCATGTATAGGTTAAAATGATGAGCAGGAGACACGGGCCTATCCCAAAGTAAATAGACTGAATTAGAGGCATTACAACAGTTAATATGTCAGGTCCCTGTTGGGAAGCCATAGATCCTGTGTGGTCTGTTTCCTCTGAATATTGAAATTGATTGTGCCTTGGGCAACAGAAGGATTGGTGGGGGAAGGGAGAACATGATTCATCCTTCCTACTGCAGGGATCAAAGACAGCAGACAGTGCTGTGTGGAATTACTTGCTCTAAAGGTGTGGAGAATAGAATTTAATAGAGAAATGGGGTGCAATAAAAAGAAGCCATGAGCCTTAACCGGTGTCTTCCCAGGTCACAGCATCTGAGGAGTATAAATAAGGTCATACTCCTGCCCAAACTGTATTTTTTTGGCTCCACTCTACTTGAAACTGCAGGAACTAGATTCTCCTTTCCTTTTTCCCCACCTGGCCAACTGTTTCTGGGCAACCTCAGGGGATGTTTCCCATACTTTTGAACTCAGTCCTCCTGGCCACCGTATCCAAGGGTCTCCTCCTCCCCTTATGCTCACTGTGATGATGTCTGTCGGATGAGGCTGCCAATCCTTGAGTTAGGTCTTGGTGCCAAATACAAAGGGCATCATTGCCACAGGGATGCTGCTGGCATGGCCTCTGCGTCCCGTGTGTAATGCCACAGTGAGTAGCACCAACAGACTTAACCCATCTAGTTCCTCCTTAAACTCAAAGGAAGTTCAGTGACACCAAAGGAACCGACTTCTGTGTTTCTATTTTTCTCATTTTTGCTACCTTGCACCTCCATGCTGTGATCGTGAATGCACAGCGATTGATTCAGGAACTGTTCTTGTGGTGGGTTAGGGTCTCCTGCAAAGACTCAGAAGATACCCCGTGTGCAGGATATGAAGATCCATGCTTGTGCAAGAGCAGATGTAAAAGCTGATAGGGCAGCGGGAGAGGCAGATAGACACCTGTGTAGGGAGCGGGGGCAGCAGGAGGAGAGGGGGAAGAAGGTGGACTGGATCGTGGTGCCCAGTTACGTGGGGCATCTGAGGCCAGGCTGGCTCTTCAGAGTTGTTTGCAACTGAGGCAAGAGGCCAAGCTCTGTGCTTTTACAAGCAGTTATGGAATGTGCATTGTTCCAGTGACAGGACATAAACCTAAGAGAGGTGACTTACTTTAATTGATAGTTCAGTCCTCCAAGGAGCCAATTCTTTGTGAAAATGGGGGAAAAGTTACATGTATCTAACAGAAGAAACTAGCCATTGTACATTTGATCTCTCTGCCTCTCCTTTTCCCTCTGAATGTTTCTGTTAACCTTGGTCTGATACCTTTCCTTAGGCTTCTTTCTTAGAAGAGCCTGGAATCCTTGGCCAGCTCCCTCCTTTGTGTTTTTTGAGACCTCAGACAAGTGGTTGCCAATACTCGTACCAGTGCTATCATGAAAATTAGGATGTCTCATTTAATTCTGAGAAAGTAAGCTTGTATAACACCAAAGATGTAAGATGTGAACCCAAAGACCTTAGCTCTCTTCTCCCTGTCTCACTTCTCAGTAGGTGACATTGATCACTCACTCCATCTGGGCGGGGCATCTTAAATGCAGAGTCAGACTAGTTGGTTCTAAGGTTAAAATTCAGTTTTAGGTTTTCCCAACAATGTGGTCCTATGGACATCAAATAAGCAAATCACATGATTTATGTCTCAGAGGCCATTGAAACTTTGTAAAGGAGGCAACAGAAGCCAATCAAGAAAATACTAAGAGAAATGAGGGCAAGGTCAGTGTTTGCTTCAGGCCAAGTCATGTCCCCCCACTGCAGCCACCACTGGGACAAACCAAGAGTCAGGTACTTCTTGTCTATCCCATTTCCCCAGGCGAGACGTCCTCCTCCTTAATCAAAGATGAGATGAAGAGAGAAAGTCTATCCTTCAAAGTTGATTTGGCCTCGTTCACACTGATTACAGGAAGAATAAAAATGCAGTGGTATATGGAGGAAAATAGACAATAAAAATGAATTATTTAGCAAGGTTAAAAAAAAAAACCCAAAATGCTGTGGAGAAAAGTACATCCAGGATAGCACAGCAACTATGTGGCATTGCAGTTGTACAGTGGCCAAGGAAGACCTTGAGAAGGCGCTGTCGCAGCAACGCCTTGGAGAGAGCAGAGGAGTCTGCATGTGGCTATCTAAGGCAAGATCTGCCACACACACAGATTGATGGGAAGTCTCCATGTTGGTGAAATAATTAATGTTTCAAAGAGCAATAAAACATCCTCTTGGCTTGGAGCTAAATGAAAGAAGAGGGAATTAGTTGGAAATAAGGTCCTGAAGTCAGAAGGAAGTAATAACCAGTAGAAGGGTAGCAGACACAATTGTGTAGGGCATCAAAAACTGTTGCAAAATTTGCCTTTTATATAAAGTAATAGTATGTGAGCCGAATAGCAGTAAAACCCTAATGACCTCAAATGAGTATTCTGGGCCACCTCTGTAATGTTCTCCAGATAGGGGAGATAGGAATTAGTTTACACATCACCTTTCTGCAATATTCAAGTATTTTAGTGACTAAGAGTAGATTACATGTATGTGACCACTCTGAAGTGTTTTCACGAGATGATAGTTAATACTGAAAGTGAATCTTAGACCGACTACAATAATCCCCAGTTAGTAGGCTCAACCTATTCAATAAACATGAGGAAATACCTATTCTCTTTCATGCAGTACTCCCACCATCACCTACCCATACAGATCCACCGTGAGGTGGAAGCCACAGTTCTGAGAACTCATTTTTATTCACTGTGCAGCTGGACCATCCCAGCGCTCTGCAAGGATCCAGAGAGAAAGAACCTGCCGAATTCATATTGCTTCCTTATGCAAGGATCCCGGGGGGTGAATAGCCTTTTTGCTCACTTATATTTTAAAAAATTTTTAAGGAAGATTTTTTTTGGAAGGTCTGGGGATCAAAACCTGGGCCTTAGGCATTTAAGGCAAGTATTCTACCATTTAGCTATACCACCAGGCATGTACGATCATGTATGTTGACATTCATTTCTCTGGGAAACATTATTCCAGCTATCCCATACACCAATAAGTGAAACCATTAATGTCGATCCCGTTAATGATACTTGAAATTTTTACATAGATTTTTTCTACATAGTGATTATTGATTAGAATGAATGCTAACTGCCTAACTATGGGATGAGAATTTCAGAATAAGGGTCTTCAGTGTTGATGGATCCTAGTGATTTATGCATAAGTCTACTATGCTTGCTGATAGTAAGCATACTATGGACAAGAGGGGTGCTGTTTTCTTCTCTATATAAAGCATGATACCCTCTACTCCTTTGGGATTCCTAACACTTGTAAATGCGTTATTCAGAACATTTATGTCACTGAGATTGTGGCAATACTGGCTTGCATGATCATCTTCATCACAGGAAATTTTTTCCTGGCAATTGATATGAATATTTCCTTAACTTTGATCCTACCTGAAGCAAAGACACTTCTCTTTCCTCTGTGAGTTACTATACTATTTCTGTTTAAATAAAAAAAAACTGTATTAAAAAGGTAAAAGCAATCAAAAGGTCAGTTGTGCAATATACTTATCTCACTTTTATTCAACTAACCTATAAATTAAAACCATAGAAAAGAATATATAATAGAGGTTTTCCTCATATTATCAAGCACCTTTTGATTTTTGTTCTTTCTAAAAGTCCCAGAAAAGTCCTAAGATCATTTTCTTACTACCATACCCTTTATTATTTTATGACTTGCTTACCTCAAATGCAAGTTCAAAGCCAAAACAGACAGGCAGTGAATTTTCCCTGGAACATTCACCTAGTACACAACTTTCTCCTCTTTGTACTGGATGGTGACAGAAGCCAGGACATTTACCGGAAAAGTGCAAGCATTTCAGACTATAGGTAAGGGAAGCTGGAGCTACTTAAGGTCAACATGAAGAGTGAATTACAGACCTAGAGATCTCTGGTGAGAATGCATGTTTGACTAGGACTAAAACAATATATATATGTATATAAAAGAAGCATTGGTAGTAGTTTCTACATCTGATTAAATAAATACAAGCTATTATTAGATTATGAAGTAATAAGAAACAGAATATACCAAGATAGAACTTGCTTGGCATG
Source organism: Dasyprocta punctata (assembly GCA_004363535.1). Classification (NCBI taxonomy): domain Eukaryota; kingdom Metazoa; phylum Chordata; class Mammalia; order Rodentia; family Dasyproctidae; genus Dasyprocta; species Dasyprocta punctata. The sequence continues at coordinate 145,789 of RJWM01000289.1, forward strand.
ACTAGAAGGTAGAAAAACATTGGATTTTTCTGGACCTATGAGCTAATTAGACTTGTGACCTGATTCTTGATCTTCATTAGTAACCATCTGTTTGAAGTTGGCTGTGTAACTTAATTTCCTGATTCTCATACCCAACTTTCAACAGTAAGAATGGTGTAAAAATTGAGATCCTATTTTTTCCTTAAAAATACATGATATGCTTTGTTTCCATGGAATTTTTAGTTTTAAAAAGAATAAACTAGAGAAAAGTCATTTGGGAGAAAAGTAAACAATAGTCTTATTTGCTTGATATAAAAACTCTTCCTTCTGTTTTCTTCCTATCGTTTTCCATGATTGCACATATTTTTCTGTAGATCGATGATGATACACCAACCTAGTTTTATTTATTTTAGTAACTTTGTGTTAAAAGTTAAATTTGTTGCTTTATACTTTTAGCTATTATTTTTACAATCCTTTTACATAAAAGTTAAATTTGTTACTTTATAGTTTTAGCTATTATTTTTATAATCTTTTACATTATGTGTTGGTATGAATATTCAGAGTTAAATTAATATCTCCCAATTAAATGCAAAACCATGAGTCTGATTTTCTAATTAATAATACAAAGGTATAAAAATCAGTTGTAAGGGAAGTAAATTGTCCCAAAATTGCATGAAAATATTTTCCTTATAAAAGAGACATCATTATACAAGAATATAGAGATGTGGGACAAAGATAATAACCAAGTAGCTCTATACATTACCCTGTCCTGTCTTTTACCCCTATAAGGACTGTTATCAGTTTCACTTTTAATATAAGTATTGCTAGTCTTTTCTCTGGGTAAGTTCCAATATGGCTATGTAAGTATGTGTGTTCTTGGCTAATTGTCACAATATTTAAAATATTGTACAATGTGCTGCTTTTATTTTTGGTACTGGGGATCGAATTCATGACCTTGTGCTTGCCATGTAGGCGACTGTGCCACCGAGCTGAATCCCTGGTCCCCCATGTGCATGTTATACTTACATCGTGGAGAGCTTTACAGGTTCAGTACATATATAGTTATCTTTATAATTATTGTAAATTTACTAGTAGTATTACTGTATGCTTATTTAAGTATTTCTCTGGTGGTAAAGCAGTAAAGCAGTTTCTTTGTCCAATATTTCTACTTGAAATAAAGCTGTGTTAAATAATAACAATAATACATATCCTTGTGCATATGTGATGTTATTACTGAAGGATAAAATCCTAGAAGTGGAATCACTAAGTCACTCATATTATAAATTTTAATGGACACTGTCAACTTTTCTGTCAAGAAAATTGACCAATTCAATAGAATTTTTAAAAAGCTGGAATGTACATTTCTAAAATGCCACACCAGCATTAAATATCACTGCCCCTACTTTTTCCAAATGAATATGAAGGATGGTATTTTGTTGCAACTTGAATTTTCATTTTTCTAATTGCTACTAAAAAATGTGACTGAAACCATTTTGACTTCAAAATTATTTCTTTACTTTGTATTTTTATTACAATTTTATGTAGCTTTCAGTTCCTATCTCATTCCTAGCAGCTTTTTGACCCAGAAATTCATTTAAATTTTGTGTTCTTCTAAGCAAAGACTATTTTTAAAAAAAATTTCCTTGCAGCAATGTATTTTAAGAAGATTTTGTTTCATTTCGATGGTGCAGCAGTGTAAACTGCAAAGCAATGAACTCGGAAGCAGTTTATGTAGAAACGCAGGGGTTGGTTTGGATCTACTTTTGGGGCTGCTATTCAGGGAAAGGATGGAGGCAGGAAGGTAAGCATGATATTTGCAGAAACTGATTTGTATTCCAAATTGAGTAGGAGCACCTTGGTTAGCCAAATAGATAAATAAATAAGAATAAAAAAATAAAAAATTAAATAAAAGGCAGAGCCAACTGTATAACGAAGAGTGAGCTAGAATATGAACCGGAGGACCCTCCGGACTGAGATCTCGTGTAAACACTGGGCAGCCGCGACACAGGCGAGCCCAGCACGGCGGGAGAGAAGTCTGGAGGCCGCAGCCAAGCGCGAGTGCGGGGTTTGCTTGATTTCAGCGCGCTCCTTGCTGACCGTGATTGACGCTTCGTTGCTGGAGTCGCTGAAAGAGTGCGCACTTACCTCTCGACCAGGGCGCCGGACTGAGTGTTTTCGAGGGTTTGTGAATGGTAGCGACCCTTTCGTTTCTGGAACCGCGTCTGTAGTCATTCCCCGGACTGCCTCGGGCACTTCAGAAACCACTTAAGATACATTAGTAATAGAATCCCCAAATTTTAACATATTGAAAATAGCATATTATATACCATTTAAAATTTTTTATTTCCAAGCGTACACAGACAGTGGAAAGCAGTCTACTGGCCTCAACTCCATTTCAGGAGTTTTAGAAGTTTGAGCCCAGGTCTGCGCCTCTTAGTCCGAGGCTGAGCATGAGGACTGATAGCGTGGAGTAGGGAGGGTCGGCGAAGTCGTTCGCTGATAGCAACAGCATTTCGGTGGAAATGTGTGAGCTTCCGCAAATCCTCGTGTGCAGACACGCGTGCCGACCCCGAGAGAGGCCATCGTAAGCGAAGGCTCCGGTCCCGGGCGTGGACACGTGCACAGCCGTCCCGCCCTGCCCGGCGCTCACAGGGTCACCTGCGTGAGCACCGCGTCCTCAGAGTGGCCCTCAGTCTGGATTTTCTTTCATTCACTTTCACGCCTGGAACAAATCAGAAGCATCTCTCATTCGCTCACACCCAAGCCCCAGTGAATTAATGGAATGAGTGTCAACAGGGGAAAAAAAAACCGTACACTTCAAAGCTGTCTTGCCATGTAGTTGAGGCTGGCCTGGGGCTCAAGGCGACCCCCCACTCAGGGATTCCAGGCACGCGCACGCCTGGTGTGCTTCTCACCTTATCTTGCTAAGTCCTTCTTTTCTATCCAAAACACCCCTTATACTTCAAATGACTTATAAAATAAGATGTTCACAGCAAGTATCTGATGCTCAGTGAATGTTTTGTGGCTGAAGCCAACACTCCTGCAAATTGCTCCTAATCATTTTAGCCTGGGGAACTAGCTGTGGAAAAACAGGGAGCCGGGCATTGTGGCTCATGCTTATAATGCAGCTACTTGGGAGGCTGAGGCGGGAGGATGACAAGCTTGGGGTCAGCCTAGAAAGCTTAATGAGACTCTGTCTAAAAATAAATAAAGGAATAAACATCATAAAATAAAAATAAAAAACAAAATGGCTGGGTTGTATGTCAGTGGTAGAGAACTTGCCTAGTTTGTGTAAGACTCTGGGTTCAATCCCCAGTAACACACATACATGCACACGCGCACACACACACACACAATACCAACAAAAATCAGATGAACTTGCTCATCTATACATTCATTACTTGGTTTAGTAGGTATTAGACAAACAACTATTTTAACCTATTTTATACTAGACCAACAAAACTACTTTAACTATTTTTGCCTGAAAAATCAGGTGAGATTGACTGCAAGTGTTTTTTAGAATTTACCAGTGACACTGCAGTCTTTTGAAATTTTGTAGACTATATTAGGGGCAAAAGAGAGAATGCAAACTGATCATTACATGATAGCACCCAGAACATGCACATAAATCGAGAAAATGAGAAGTGAAAGACATGGAATGTTCTGGCATATGGATGTTGCAAGTTGGTTTTAATCTCCTTGGTCCTGAAGAACACTTTATGGATCAGAGAGAGAAACTATTATGCTCCTGATGGCCATCGTTTACTCTGGGGTGTCCCCACTGCATTTCCTTAACCTGCTGAGCCTTCATCTGGTCTCAGCAGTATTTGTGAGGGCCCTAAACTGCTGGACTCCTCCTGCTTCTGTGGGCTTGCGTAGCCTCTCACAGATTCTGAACTCCAGCACCTGCAGTGTTTTGCCTTGGTGCAGAGAAGTCTGTAGTTGCTCAGAATGTTAAATATACTGCTGAAGGTTGCCGAGACTGGATTTTAAAATAACCTTTGTGTTTCTGTCATAAAGTCTGTTTTTTTCTTCCAGTTTCATGTTGTTCCTTCACATACTTCTCATTATCAAAGACTTAGGCAGTTATCTTTTTCTTGCGGGGGGAGCAGTTGTCTTTTCCTTTATTTCTAAAAAGGAATCCATTCAAAAAGGAAAAGTGTAAGATTCCCAAGCAAAGAAAGCAAAAAAAGATACATTTCTGTCTAAAGTGTCAAACCTTAATATCTAGCAAATATTAGGTACAATATTCTACAAATATTGGTGCTTGTCATCTCAGAAAAATGTTTCTCTGAATATAAGTAAATTGGGAACATTGTTTGTTGACAAACATTTGTTATTGGTCTACGAACAGAGAGCAAAACCAGCTGCTGCTCCAGACCATGACCATCAGCTGGAAGGCCATTTGCTGATGTCCATGTGGGACATCAGATACCAGTTTGTGGACAGTGAGGTCCCTTATTCACAATGTGAGTATCTGAATATAACCGAGGCATGTACTTCGATATACTTTAAATCATCTGTATGTTATTTATCATAGCTAATGCAGTGTAAATGCTACACAAATAGTTGCTTTACAATGCCATTTTCTCTCACTTCTGGAACAAAACACCCGACACTCTAAATTAAGGAATGAAAGGTTTATTTAACTCATGGTTTGTGGAGATTTCAGTCCATAATCAGCTGGCTCTAAGGCAGGGTGGCTCATGGCGGAGGGGTAACAGTTCAAGGTGGCAGAAGACAGCAAAAGCAGCCAGAACAAAAGTGTGGGGGAGAGCAAGGCTCTTTTCCTCCCCTACATTGTAAGCAGGCTGAGCCCCCCACCCCGCCCCGGCAGGTGTAGCACTCACACTGTCTGTCTGCCCTCCTCCAGGCCAAGGATGTTTACCAAGTAAGGGCCCTGGCCCCTGCGGGATCATTTGGTTAAACTTCTGACCTTCTCAATTGTGGTAATGAACAACATCCTAGAGCCCTAAAGTCTGGCCGTCTACACCCCAGGATGCAGAGCTGCTGAGTTATTTAGTTAAATTCTAGACTTCTCCAGTGGACACCACCTATCAAGCATAACATGCAGCGCCAGTGCTACATAAATAGTTGCCATACAATATCATTTAGAGTAAAACAACAAGAAAAATCCATTAATATTCACTACAGACACATTTTTTTTAAAAAAAATTATTTTCAGTCTGCTGTTGATTGAAACTGGAACCATGGAGGGCCAATCTAAGTGTCTTTGGATCTGATGTCTTTCCTGAACTAGAATTCAAAGAACTTTGATGATTAAATTTAGGATCATTTTTGTTTAAAAAGACTATGGGCCATTTTATTTCTAGTCGCAGATTAAGGGATTAATGAAGCCCATCAAGTGTATTCTGAATTTAGTCAGACATCACATATTATCCATATTTCAGTACAACACGGAACTCCCCATGTAACCAGTGGAATTCAGGATGAGAACATAGCGCAGGGGTTTTGGACCACTGCCTTTGGCTGTTCGGCAGCCAGTTTGATAAGTTATTTGGATCTTTCTTGTTTAAAACAACACCACTTTCTAGTGTGGCATAGCAGTGCACATGTGTAATCCCCATACTCCAGAATGCTAAAGAGGCAAGTTGTAAGCTGATGCCCAGCCTGGGTGGTTTAGCGACTTGGGGAGAATACATTTCAAAATTAAAAAATATATATATACAAAAGGGCTGGGGCCATAAATCAGTGCAAATGCCCTGGAATCAGTCCCCAGTGCTGCGGAGGGGTGGGGGTGGGGAAACACGCCTGACTGTCTGAAGAGCCGTCTTTGCAATAACATGATAGACTAGTGTCTTGGCCAGACCTTTTTTCTACCTGTGCAAGCCGTGCAGTTACTGAGGCAAATGGATCGGCAAGGAGCACGCTTTTCATTCTCCGGCTGACAGATGAACCCCCATTCTCCCACTGGACGGTGAGTTCAGGAGCAATGCCTCAGCGACTGCGGTCTAACCAGAAAAGAATCACTGCAAGTCTAGGATGGGGATTCTTTCTTCCTCCCTCTAAAGGCGATTGAGACATTAGCTCATTCAGATTCTTGAAGAAGTGAAGGGAAGATGTGTGGGAAGGGAGAGGAGAGAAAATCCTCTTGGATAAAAAGGGCAATCATCAGCGACATCGCCGGCACTAACGTTTAGTAACTGATAATTGCCGTAACTAGGTCCATTGAGCTTTGCAAATATTATCCAGTAAATTTTAATTAGCACCCAGGGGATTGAAGAGTCCTGGAATAAGCTTTGGGGAGGAGCCTCCCCAGGCCAGTGGCGGTGAGCGCTGAGTGACGTTAGATCAGGTAGATCAGTCGGCCTGTCCCAGCGGTCCATTTTCCCCTGCTGCTATCCGGAGGATCAGCGCCTGCTTCCACACGCAGTGAGGGCCGCTCTGCCAGCTTGTGCGGCTTATTTCTGCTGCTCCCAGGCTTGGCGCACGGGAAGCACGGGGGCTGAACCCCAGGGCTGTGCCGGAGCGGAAAGGGGAGCCTTGCTGCGTCCGAGGGCACACGGGGTCACGGGCTCTGAGGCGGCCCTTCCACTTTGGCTGGAGTTGGGGCCCCTTGTGAGGCTTTTCGTGCATTTTACTATGAAAATCAATGATACCCTTTTGCAATAAAATGTATTTCTAATTACTTTATTTTTATTTGGACAATGGCTAGTCACTGCAGGCTGAGGAGAGCAGGTAGGTGTGGGAGACACTGAACCGCTAGGAGGAATCTATTAAATGTGGAACCAAAACATGGACTGGAAATATTTAGAAATGGATACGTACAAATGTGAAATGATTAACTCATTGCTTGCTTAATTGCCCAGTACTTGGGATACCTCCTAATGATAAAAGAAGCTATGAATATCAAATTATTGAGCTAAAAGTTATAATCAAACTCTTTAACAGGCAAAGCATGTGTACTTTCACCGATCCCACTCGTAGATAAGGAAAACGATCTTACGGCAACCCAGCTACTTGCTTTAGGTCACTTGAGATTTATGTGGCATTGCCTGTATTTGTTTTATAGCAATTTAATACAAGAGCCCATATTTTCTTTAATTCAGAGGCATACACATGTACATATGCAAGCAGGCCACACATGTAGGTATAAACCTGTACAAAATGCATGTATATATACATGCACACATATTCGTATCAGCTCAACATAAGTATTTCCAGTCCTTTTTTCATCTTACTGATTGTAAACTGGTTTAAGACCAAGATTTTAACACTGATTTGAATAACTTGAACAAATATTTTAACATGTCAAGAAAATCCTAGGATTAGCCGTCAAGCAAAGGTGAATAGAAATGGTTACCACTTCACACTTCTCAGCATATTTTAGTCAAAATGTTATATAATGAAAAGCAAATAGATAATAATAAGTGTTGGTGAGGATAAGCAAAGATCACAACCCTTATATATGGCTAGTGGAAAGGTAAAATGGTGCAGAATTTTTGAAAAACAGGCACTTTTTGAAAAGTTTAAACACTGAGTTGCCATGCAACCCAGAAATTTCACTGTTATGTGAACTTTATACCATACATGCATACTTATGTCTAGACCTAAATTTAATATGAATATTTACAGCATAGTATTATTCACAGTAGCCAAAAAGTAGAACTAACCCCAATCTGATGCATGGATAAGCAAAAGGGGTACAGTGAAATATTTGCAGTCATAAAAATAAATGAAGTACAGTAGCGATAGAAGCCAGAACATGAATCTTTTTAACATGCTAATTGAAAAGTGGTCAGAAAGATCACATGTTGTATGATTATATTCTATGAAATGTCCAGGTCCAGCAAATCTATGGCTAGAGAGAGCAGATTAGTGATAGTCTAGAGCTGGAGAGAGGGCAAAAAGGAGGTGATATCTAAATAATGCTAGGTTTCTTTTGGAGTGATGGACATGTCCTAAACATAATTGTGATGATTGCAGAGTTGTGTGAATATATTCAAAGCTAACAGGTTGCATACCTTGAGTTGTTGGAGTGTATGGCATACAAATCAAATAACTGTTTTATGAAACTGAAATCTCAGAACTTATTACCACTGAAAATTTTAGTTGGATGTCTTTTGTAGGATGAATTACTCTTTCGACACCTGATTTTCCCAATTTGTAAAGTATGAATAACAACATCTTCAATTTGCAGTGGTAAGCACTAAAGATAATGTTTGCAGAATGTTTGGTACCTAATAAATTTCTAATAAATGTTAGTGATAGGAGCTGCGGTTATTATGAATGTTAAATTCCATTCTGAGACCAGAAGAAGAAAACCAAGGTATAGAGAAGGCAGAAAGTAAAGGAAGTTTAGGAGTGAGATGGCTACAGGGAAAAGGGGAGTGGCACAGGGTGGGTGTGAGAATGGGAGACGTCCTGCGGGCGTCCGGAGGGGCTGGAGATGAGAGGTGATTGAGTGTCCTAGGAAACAAAGTGGGGAGGAGCACCTCCCGAGGGGACCTGGCAGAGATTACCGTGCACACTCCTGTGTACGCTGTAGGCACCCAAATCTTAGTGCTGTTTGTGTATTTCATGTCTTTTTTTGAATTAGTGGGTATTGGTTATGCAGATAATGGACTTTATCTTAGCAGAGCCACACACGCCTGCACATAGTGTACCTCGATCACCCCCAGATTCCCCTTGCTATGTCCTCCCCTCTAGTTCTCCAGTTTTGGGGGAAAGGGATTCCATGCCTACAGCATATGTGCTCATGCCTACCGCTAGGCCGCCTGCCTCTCTTGCCTCTTCCGTCCCTCTGGGCTGCCTTGGTGCGGACCAGAGCGCATGAGTGAACCAATCAGCCACCCTCGCACTCTTTCTTTGCGAGTGTTCAGAGCTCTGGGTTTTTATCCTTCTCTTTCCATGTGTACGTCCACCACACCCTAAGTTCTCCACACCCTTCTCATGGTACAGTTCTCTTGTGGGCCATGTGCCAGTGTTTTGAGCCTGGTAGAAGAAATAACCATACAGTCTATAAAAATAAAGTATGTGGCCTAAAAACAGGTCTGAGTTGACATGACAAAGCCCACCTGAGATTGTGTTTCTCAGCCATATTCACATTCTCACTGTTTTCCTTCCTCTCGTACAGACATGCACTATTATTACTATCTTTTTTTCTGGTACCAGGGATCGAACTCATGACCTTGTACTTGCCAGGCAGGCACTTATGTCACTGAGCTAAATTCCCAGCTCCCATACGTGGATTATTAATGGTCATCTCTCATTCGGCTTGGTTAAATTGGTTTGGGGATTCAAAGTGGAATGGTGATTCGAAACCAAACTCAAATCCAGGCGTAGTGGCACCCACTCCTAAACGCAGCACTCTGGGAGCCTGCGCAGGAGGAGCGCAAGCTCCAGGCCAACCTGGGCAACTTAGCGACTTAGAAAAACCCTGTCTCACAATGAGAAATTAAAAACAAAGGCAGACACAGAGAAAATATCCCACGGGTGGGTCCTCCCGTTAAAAAGAGGGAAGCAAGGAGACAGGAGAGAAAACGGAACAGACCCAGCCGTCGGCTAGAGCTCGGGCATGCTGCCCAAGCCGGGGAGCCTATTTCCTGAAGGTCTGCTCTGGCTGTTTTGTAGGCTTGGACTTTTCAAAGGTAAATGATGCAAACTGGCAGACAGTCTCTGACTCACAGTTATTTCTTAAATGCTCACCTTGACTTGATTTCTTCTTCCTTTTCTTCCTTTTTTTTTTCTTTTCCTGTATTTTCCTCCTTGTTTAGCTGTGACCCTACACATTCAGGAATTCATATTTTACCTGACAGTAATCAAATACTTTGTGATTCAGAAACAAGTGAAGTTTTTCTGATTTTTGAAAAAAGAAGGCAATCTGATACTATAACTGTCTGCACTGGGCAGGTGTTGGGCTGTGTATGTAAATAATATACTTTATAACCAGCCGCGCTGCAAGATCCAAGAATCTCACAGGTTCCCTGGCCTCTGTGATCGGCTGTCTCCTTTATGGTAAGTTTTTATTCAGTCTGTACATTTCTAAACATCTTAGCATTCACATAGAATTTATCTAATCTCCTACAGAAATCGATCTACCTGGAGGCTTCTCCCCCTAGGTTGGTGTCGTGCTCTGATGTGAAGGAAGGCATGCAGTGAAGTGTCACAGAAGGACTTAACCGTCCGCTGTGCCTTACAAAGGCCACGGGATAGCTGTAAAGACCACCCTTCTCCTAAATATTAAGTGAGTAATTGGAAAGACAGCAAATGTATGAGAAAGCTGAAGAGCTGAAATATGTGCTAGTTTTAATATTTTGGAAAGGTACATTTTAGAGATTCAAGGGCAAGAGAGAAGGTGGACGACAGACAAGTTGATGTTTGAGAGAAAAAGACCTACATCACCACCGTTTGCCAAGAGAAGGGGTTTTGTAGAGTCATAAGGAACATTTTACAGTGCTATATATATATTTTTTAGTAATTCTTCTCTTTCTCTCTTTTTCTTCTTCTCCTCCTCCTCCTCCCCTTCACCTCCTCCTCCTTTATCTTCAAGAATTTGGGTGGAATGTTGGGGTCTGTAGGATTCAGACTGTATTTGGGTGTGCTTCTTTACCTACAGTCCCTACTGGTAGACATTTTTTGAGCCAGAATTTCTTTAATAATTGCCTTTAATATCTACTTTACTCAGATTATCTTAAACATACTAACAAATCTTTGAATAGCACTAAAACGTTTACCTAGAATTTTCACAGATTATCTCATTTGATCTCACAATTACCATGTCATATAATTTTTTACTAGTTCATTTTACATAGAATATAATGAAAATGTAGAGAAAATATCATTTTGCTGCAGTTGGTCAATATTAGAGGAAATTCTGAATTCCTCAGTATTCTTTACGAATTAAAAATTTAAAAATAACATGCAAAAGGAAAGACTGAATTATAACAACAAGAATGTCATTTTTCTGTTTTCTTGGAATTTCAACAAAAATGTTAAAGCTGCCAAAGGTACAAAGGGTAGAAGAATTTCCCAGGTACTACAGAAAAGTGCTAGACCCAACCCTATAGAACGTGTTGGAAGGGGGCCCAGGTTAGCTACCGTCATCCTAATAACCCTCATAAGAGAAGGCCACACATTCCAAAGTGGATTTATTTAGAAGAAAATGGACAATTCTCACCTTGCCCTTGTAAAGAGAATAAAGAGTTTTTGTTTCTCTATCACAAGCCTTTGGGGTTCCTCCACTAAATATCACAGTGCGTGTACAAGAGAGACTGGCATCTTGCTGGAGCATGAAGATCAGTAAGACTTTTTGGCCCCCTGGAGCTGTTCCTGGAGTGGAGGAGGGACTGGTTCTTGAGGGAGCCTGAAACGTGTCCTTGGGTTTAGGGAGGTGCCTAGATTCTCGTCTCTGCCTCTTATGGGGAGGAGTCTGGATGCATGAGGCTGCATGGATGGTGATTATAAACAATGGGGACAGAGATAAGGAATGGTCAAGATGCAGTTTCTTTTTTGAAGAACCAGTATTTATGGTTTGCCATAAAATACTGTGAGTAGTAGCCACGCTCGGATCTTCTCCAAAGAATCTTGACCAGCAATGTGTGGCTCCATGGCCAACTCATGTGCTTCTCAGCAGGGCGATCACCTGGGTGCTGCTGTGACAGATGAAGGACATCTGTGGAAGAATGGCTCTCTGTCCAGAGCAGTGAAGCAGGCAGCGGGAAAAGAAGAGCGAGGAAGCCAGGGAGGAGAGCCACGCTGATTCCCAGCCATAAGGCGCGTTTGCTGACACACCAGAGAGGCCGCCTTCCGAGCTGGGAGAGAGTACCAGCGCCCAAAGGTGGGCTTTGTTTTCCCTCCTTGTCTCTCTTCACCTAACTGCAAGTCAGCCTTGGATTTGGGGAGCTGCAAAGTTGCCACTTGACGTGCAAGTTTAGTGCTAGACTGGAGTACATATTTTAATGCAGCAAAAGGGGTCTCCCACCTGTTGGGCCTCGCGGAAGTCACAGCCTGTCCGCAGGGCTGCAACAGACTCACGGGAGGACACCCCCGCTACAGCCAGTGCAGCCAAATGATTTACACTTAGCGAACTTACATTTGAAACCCAATAATGAACTATAGTGAGAAAACATTAGATGTGGACTTGGTAGCATTTTATAAGTTGTGCTGGTCAAGTGATTGTGTCAATTTGAGAAATTTAGTTAAAAGAATTTTAAATAAATCGGCCTAGCAATCCTGCGCCCTAGGCTGTGGTGGACCTGCCCTAGGGCAGTTCACAGCCTCAGTGGTATAAGGGGAAATGAGGACGGACGGACTGGCTTCCGTTCTCCAGAGGAGCGCCAGTCCTCGCCTCCACCTTGGACATCCTCTCCTGGCTTCCAGGGCAGACTCTTGGGCTTCCATGTAGACTCCTCAGCCTTCTGGCGCAGACCCATCGGCCTCCTGACACGGACTCGCAGGGACACTGCCGTGAGCTCCAGACCTTCAGCCTCCAGCGTGCAGGCACCCACTGCACGCTTCCTCAGCTGACTCTGGGGCTGACCACTGCAGGCCACTCTTGTAATTTCTTATACATTTGTATATATATTTATATATATTTGTACATACTGTGTTACATGTGTTTCTCTAGTACACATCGATACATAAGTTTAAGAATTAAAGTCTCTGCAGGTAACGCTGCTAGGCCGAAGTCACACACACGGTTTGACAGTGGAGCCCAGAACCAAGGGCAGCACCTCTGCGGCAAGGCCAGCCTCGCCTTTGCTGAAGAGCGCCGTGTTAGCCTGCTGCGGGTTACACAGCGCACACACGCCATTTCCTCTATAAACAACAGGGAAGGGTGATTTGTTGTAGCCCCAGGAGTAAACAAGATTTTTGGTGAGATTCTAAAGAAAACAAAGATAAAAGAAAGAAAAGCTTTATCTTATATTGTTACAAGTTCACATAGTTTTGGAAGAAACGCTGAAGGCTAATAGAACAGCTGGCAGAACCCAATTATTAAAGAAAGGAATCAGCACCATACTGGAGAATTAGACAGCAGTTTGAGAAACAGTGATCTCTAAGGACTGGTGAGAGAAAATATTTTGGAGGATCGAGCAGTATTGGAGGAAAAACGTATTTTAATTAAATTAGGCTGGCAGTTGAGAAAGTGCCTCATATGTGGAAAGTACTACAACTGAGGAAAATACTTTTTTGTTCTTTTTTTAAAAAACTGATTCAAGTGATTTCATTTTCCTTATCTTGTGTTCTGTTTTATCTATACTCTGATACCTGGCATAATCTCTCTGTTACCAAAGCAGTTCTTCCCTTAGGGGTAGGTCTCTAGTTTTGGCACAGTTTAGGAAGAAAATTCAATGATAAAAGAGAAACCCAGAATTGTAGAGCTACTCTCGTGGACTTTGTCACTTGTACTGTATAAATCAGTAACCAACGTTGAAAATAGAGAGCGTGTAGCAGCAAGCTGAGAGTTCCAAGAGAGTCTGAAGCGAGGGCACGGGCTCATTGTCACAGAAACAACAGGCAGCTTGGGCTTGATTTAATCCGCAGCCGCGCATACCTGTGGCATCTTCATTTGTTGTAAGTCTGCTGCTGCATCGAAACAATTGCAAATTTTCTGCTCTGAAGCCCAAGTTGCTTTCTTCCTACTCCTCTTCCTACTCTTCTCTTAAAATGTCACTTCTCCCTGCTACAGAGCCAGAGCTGATAAGGCGGCATCTGAGGAGGTTAGCGTGGGCGGTTCTCATTTCTTGAATCAAACATGTACGGGGAACACATATGTCACCATCAAGGAATTACTGCTCAGTTTGTTTGCCTGTAGATCCTCACAACTTCCTTGGTGTTTTATCAGTAAAAATGTCAGAATGTTTAACAGCTGGAGGGAATGATAGACACTGATACAGTAGCATCTGTGGCTCTCAGTTCCGTCTGCTCCTGGGAATCACCCAGGGAGCTTTCAAAAATGCAGATATCTGCACCCAGGGCTCCAAACACTGATTTCACTGGCCTCTCCAGGCCTGGGCATTAGTGCTTTTAGACTGTCCACTGATGTGCAGAGGTTGCCAGGCCTAGTGTGTGTGGGTGTCCCAGAACACCTGCGCGCTGGGCAGAGGAAGCACTCTCTGAGCTAATGCTGCCCTGCAGAGGAGACGATGCTTCTGAGGAATTGCATGGGTCGCCCCACAGCCACATCACAAAAGAGGAGAAGTGCTTCATGTCTTACATCAGTTTTGGAAATTATGAGTTGTTAAAGCTAGTTTAGTTCCGCTCAAATAAAACGGTTTGCTTGTGAGACATTTCTTTAACATTTACGCCTCTGAAAATACAAGGGCAAGTTTCATTATGGAACTGTAGGAAGTTTGACCCCATATAAACAACTGATAAAAAGTGAAATTAAATAGCAAACCCAGTTTTAGAGAGGGTATCCAAAACTGGGTGTCTTAAAATTATTTCTATTATTTGCATTTACACTTAAACCTCTCAAAAGAGAAATTCAACTAGCCTTTATTTTTTAATGTTTGAAACAGCACTTTTTTTCTTCATTATTTCTGAGCAAGATAAACTCATGAAGCAAGAGACATTTCATGCAATACCTTTTTATTCTGCTAACACTTGAGTAAAATACTGATAAAATAAAAATACACTTTTTCTTAAAAGATATTGAATGACTGCATTAGATATAAATAAACTTCAAATATGGAGAGTATTGTTATGGTGGCATAGACCAATGTGTCTGCTTTCTATATTATTTCTATTTACACTCCTATACACACATGAGTGTACAACACATCTTTTCAGTGGAAAGGTAATTTTCACATGTGAGAAAAGAAAACAGAAGGGATGGTCATGAAAAGAAAGAGTGCCTCTTAGTCTAGAGTTAATCATTTTTACCCGGTTTTTCTTTTGTGTGGCTATCCTTTGAGTAATAATTCACAGCAATATAAAATAAATGTATTTACCCTTGTTACACACATAACCTCCAACCATCAATTCCAGATCTTTATCTTGCTATTTTCACCAGCTAATATTTCTTTGAAGTCAATGGATAGTGGCACATGTAAAGCTACTTCATTGTCTTTAGTGGCTACCTAGTGTTACATTGCTTTAATGCAGCATAAATTTATTTAATCAGTAGCTACCAATGGATACTCATGAGTGAGTTTTTAGAATTATGAACAGTGCCACTACCTGCACCATGAACCAACTACACTTCAGCCAACAAATGCCTATTCCCTGTATTTTGATTCACTGTATATTACATGTTTCAATGCTTTTACCTGAATCTATTAGGTGAAAACTGTTTCTTACTTTTATTTTTGTTTTTCACATTAAGCAATATGACTATACATTATGTTTTAGAAAATAATATTCTTTTTCCGTGAAGTAACACCAATCTTACATTTGCAAAGGATACAAACATAAATCACAATGCAAGTACTCTCATACCTGTCACCTATTTTCACATGCAAAATATTCATTTCCTAGAAAATCTGGTGGATGGTTTCTAGTTCTTCCTCAGCTCCAAGGCAATCACTACCTTAAATTGTATCTTCCATTTTCTTGGTTTTCTCAATAATTTTGCAAATCTGATTGAGTCCATAACATTGTATCATTTATATTGAATGCTGCTATGATATATATCTGTGAAATCAAACTATATATGTATATAAGATTTGTTCACTCCAAAGTATTTTTATAATGCTCATGTCTGTACCTGAAAGTTAGTGTCAGGTCTTCTGAATGTTCTTAGGCATTCTGGCTTCAAAAGTTACATTCCTCATTCTAAAATTCCTGGTCCTGGCCTCTATGACATTTAACTTTTTAAAAACTATTTCTTATCACTTTGATTCTTTATAATTCAGAAAAAGGAATATCCATTTACTAATATACCAACTCTCTTTAACTATTCAAGCTGCCATTTAATTCAGCATTTGGAATCCATTTGGGAAAATACACAGCTGTTTCTTATAAAATTTAAGTTTAGTTACACTGTGACCAAGCAGTTTCATTTTTGCTCAAAGCAAATGAAAATATATGTCAACAAAATGAGTTATACATGAATGTTCATAGTAGTGTTATAATAATAGCTTAATATAGGAAATGGCTGGGATTTCAATAAGCTGTGCTTTATTCATATAGTAGAATAACCTACTCGGTAAAAAGGAAGGAAATATATTGTTACACACAACACAACGAATTTATAAAACATTATTCTGAGTGTAGGAGATCACAAAATAGTGTGCTTGCCTATAATTCCAATAATATCAAATTCTAGAAAAGTTAAGAAAATAAGTATTCCTAGAAAAGACACCAAGTATGGTGAGAAAATCCAAATAGTGGTTTTCATGAGATTAGAGAAAAGTAAGTATTGATTTAAAAGGAGGGTAAGAAAACTTTCTGGAGTGAAGTACAGTTTCCTATGTTTGCTTGGATTTCAAATGTATACATTGATCAAGATTCAGTGGATATACACTGAATAATTTTGGGTTTCACTAGGCTAAGAAGTTTCAAAGGGAGGAAACTTTCTGAAATGTAATTAAACTGTTGCTAACAGACAAAGCCTTACGCAGTCATAGAGTTTTTTCAGAGGCCGCTGAATCTAGAGTGTGTGATTGATTCATACTGCAGTGCTGAGGTTAAGGGTGCCGGGATTAAGGACGGGTGATTACTTGGTCAGTCCTTCGATTGGATTGGCAGGGCCCTAATCCTGGTATACTGGATACAATATAGGGGACAGGAAGAGACCTGTTGCTTCTCTCTCATTGCTTTATCTGTCTTTTGCTGCCGCGAACTGTTGCCCCTCTACAATGTGCCACCCTGCCTTGGAAGTTGCTGCTTATGGATTAAAGCCTCCACAAACTGTGAGCTAAATAAATCTTTTCTCCTTTAACTCTAGGTGTTGGATATTTTGGTTCAGCAACAAAAATAGTAACTAAAGCACTACGCTATAAATTAATTGATCTCTGGTTCATTTTGAATTAGAATAACATACAAGAGACTTTACCTCAGTTGATTTATTCCTATCACTCATTGAAACCATTTGCTTAATAAACTTAATTTATAGGGCCAGGAGTTTGGCTCAGTGGCTTAAGCCCCTGTCTTGCAGGCGTGAGGCTGTGAGTTCGATCCCTGGTGCCGCAAAAAAAAAAAAAAAAAAAAAAAAAAAAAAAAAAAAAAAAAAAAAAAAAAAAAAAAAAAAAAAAAAAAAAAAAAAAAAAAAAGAATAAACTTAATTTATGTCATTATTTCAAAATTTCTGTTGGGTTATTCAGTAGTCATGTAGAACACACAGAGAATCCCATAACCCAAAGGAGATGAAGGTAATATATTTATTCACTTTATTCCTAGTGGTTCACATAATCCTACTAATTACAAGTGACCAAATCTTTATTCCATTAACCACAAAATATTTATTGAGGGCCTTCCTTAAACCAGGTCCAAGGGACACAGAATCAAACAATAGATCATATTTATAATGAATTTAAAGTTTACAAAAAGAAAAGGCATCTTGTTTTTTCCTTTTTAATTTGTTAAAATACTGTTTTAATTCAAAAATATCTATAAAAGTTCCATGCAAATATTACAACTATTTAAAATGTTTCACAATAAATTTATGTCATTATTTTTATTAAATTGTTACATGATTCAAAATGTTTAACCTTGATATCAATATGCTTTTCTTACATATATGCATGGGGAATACATCTTTTCTTAATGCTTTTGGTCAGGAAATATTAAAACAAACATGGGCACAAGAAAATTCCTTCCCAAGAAAAAGCAAATGATGAACTTACTGTAGACATCATTCTTTCTTCAGAAACTGGCAACTTCTTTATTGGTCCTGAAAAGATTTAGACCTGCTTACTTTTCCTACAGCCATTTTTCTACATTTCTGCAAAAGGCTGTGAAATAAAGGAGTTTTGTTCTTAAAAATGAAAGTATAAACTCTATGATCATGTAGAAATGTATAGCTTCTCTTAAATTTATTGATATATTTAAATACCCATTGTTTTCCAACTATGACAACTAAGCGAATTCAAAGAGATACCCTTCAATGTTAACACAGAAGTACCCCACATATGTCTAGTGAAACGCTACCAAAGGACAATGTCTGTTGTTGGTATTGATGAGGAGGACCAGAGAAGGTGGCAACCAGAATCTGTGAGTGAAAACAGCACAAAAAGGCTGGGGAATTGACAGTTTGTGTTGGAGAAATCTAAACACTTACAAAAAAGTCTTAATTGCTTAGATTCTTGCCTATGTTTGCTTTTTCTCAAAAACAAATGTTATTTACACCAGAGATGGACAGCTGGGTTTGTGAAATATGTGTGAAGTATTGCTAGGGTTGAAAATATTTCAGATCCAATAATATTGTCACAATATCTGTTAAATTGGTAGTCTACTGAACTGAGGCAGGAGATATTTTTATCTTTGTAATTCTTGAAAAAATTACAGTCATAGCTGAAAATGAGCCTTTCTGTGATTAATTTGTAGGTATGGTAGTAGGTATTGCTGTAGTTCAGATGTTGGGTATCTCCTGGTGTTCTGTGTTTTAAAGCCTTGGTCCTGAGGATGGTGTGATTTGGAGGTGGTGGCACTTTTAGGAGGTGGGGCCTCGGTGGAGGTCCTTAGGTAACTGGGGACATGCCTTCCAATGGCATGGTGGGACTCAGGCTGCTTTTATCCTTCACATGTGAGGCAAGCCATTTGGTCCACCATGTACTCCTGCTATGGAATACCACCCTGGCCAGAGTTTCAAACGGAGAGGCCATTCAGTCTGGGACTGGAACCTCCAAAGGTAAGTAAGAATCTTTTCTCTTTATAAGTTAACTGCCTCAGATATCATGCTGCAGTAAAGGGATGCTGACTTATACATATATTAGTTTATTTAAAACAAAACTTAATCTGAAGATGTTTATTTTACATGATTGGTATTAGACTAAATTAGTAGCAAAAGCTAACAAAGGACTTTGCCTTTTGACAGGAAGGTTTCCAGGTCAAAAAAGTAATAGAGATAATTGTGTGTGACATAAATAGCAACAGGTAAAAACAGAAATCAGGAATATGTAAGAAGTTAGGTGTACAGTCTCTGAGTATGTCTTGGAAGCCCTCAGCTGAATTGGAACCCATGCATTAAACCAGATGAGAACAGTTGGATCTGGCTCCAAGAAAGCATTAAGATGTAAATTCAGAAAGTCAAAGAAAGGAGAATAAGCAAGTGCCATTTCACTTACTCCTATGACTTACTTTTACTGAGAGCTTACTGCCACTGGCACTGAGTATTCAATGGTGAGAAATATATGCATAGCTTTTATCTCAGAGTCTCGGGAAGAAAGAGAAGCTACATTGAAAATGAATAATTTGAGGAGAGCTTCTTGAGAATTATTTACATAGGTTTGGGCAGGATTTACAGAAACCAACAGGGACAGGGCTAGATGCCAAGGCTAATAAAAGTGGTGAACTCCACTGATTGAAGGGAGAGGAGCAGTTACCGGGGCAGGAGGCAGCCTTGTGAGCGGGACTGTACATAAGTGTGGGCTCATTCCACACTGACCCAGCACAACCACGATAAACATCTCCTTGCCCTCACTTCCTCCCTATCGCCCGGTCTCCTGCGGCTGCCTTCCGCTGATCAGGCCCAGCTGGACTGGGAGCACAGAGGCACCTGCTGGCGGATATTTAGACTCTGCCTCTTGGGGCTGAGAGTGGAGAAGGACACGGCTGGGTGGCAAGTGAGAGATGAAACAGGAGACTTTGTCTCCTCAGGAGGCTTTCACACTGGGGTGGTGCTCTAGTGGGAGAGACTTTACTCCTTCTGAGGACATTTGGCAATGTCTGGTAGCGTTGATCTTCTAGCAATTAATTAACCTCAGAGGTGGAGTGCAACCAGTGCTTCTAGGAAAAGGCAGTAGAGGCCGTGCGTGCTGCCAGACGTCACACGATGCGTAGTACAATAGCCCCACTCCCAACAAAGGATGGCCTGTCCTGCAATGCCAATAATGTGGAGGCTGAGAAATTGTTTTGATGTGGGCAAGAATTGTTAAATGATGTCTCTGTCAAGATACAGAGTCAGACAGCTAAATTAAGGTTGGAAGGAGGAATCAGGTAAGTTTGCTATGGAAGAGGAGGGAAGGAAGAGTCTTTTAGAACTTTCAGCAATGCAAACAGCTCGCTGTGGCACACAAGCCGTTGGTCCCCACCACCGGCTAGGCGGAGGACAGACGATACACACATGTCAAAGGCAGAAGCAGAATGGAAAATGCCAAGGAAAAGAGGAAAGATCAGTGCGGTGAAACACAGAGAACCTGTACAAAGCTGTGCTGTTAGGCAGGGGCCGCGTCCTGCAAGATGTTTTGAGTCATTTAAGAAGCGCAGTATCTTCGAGCATAAATGTAGCAGGCAAAACAAACAGGACACTTAGAAAAGTTAAGTCAGGATCCATGTTAGGACATTCTCGTGGGACAGGATGGGGGACAGACGGCACGAGAGGCAATATGACCCAGTGACTAAGAACGCTCTGCCTCTGGAGCCAGTGGCCAGCAGCCCTGCCTATCACTCATTACTGTGAGACCATGAGCAAGATAAACTCTTCTGGCTCTGTGTTCTCCTCAGTACAACAGGGATAATAAGGGTGGGTTCTTCATAGTGCTATGAGAAAATAAGTTAAAAAGAATAGAAAACTAGGACAGTGCTGGCGCATAGTGAGCATACAGTTCATCATCATCATCATCATCATCATCATCGTCGTCGTCGTTGTTGTTCTGAAGGAATGGTTAACAAGTCACTGCTAGCTAACTGGTCAAATTCTGGCATCTTTCCGTGTTTGTAAATAAAATTTTATTAGAGTACAGCCACACTTCTTTGCCCGCATATCTCTATGCTGCTTTCACATTACAATGGCAGAATTAAGTTGTGGGAACAGAGTATACGGCACTCAGAACTGAAAGTATTTTCCATTCATATATTTACAAAATGAGTTCACAGACCCTTGTTCCATAGAGTTGAAGCACTACTTGCCCCATTAGCCTTCAGGAACTTTCTGATGACCTTCATAGCCATCCTCTTTAAGGACTCTAAGTTTTTGCTCCACTTTCTAAAATTGTATCTGCCAGCATCTCTGTCCTTTTTCTAATTTCCCTCAATGGGAGCTTCTTATGGAAGCCTCTTAACTTACTTCTCTGATTCTTGGTTTTAAGAAAGTATACTTTTAAAGACTGCTGTAGTTATTTATGATGGTGACACTGTCTTCTTAGGATCTGTCAACTAGAGATCAGGTCAGGCTGCTACCTCCTCACTGGAGCAGCCTGCTAGGCGACACAAGTCATCACATTGTAGAGCTCAAATGCAAAAGCCCTGCAGTTACGAAGGTCTCAGTCTGTGCTGGCACAGTTCTAAACACACTCAGTAACACTGAGAGTCCACCTCAGCCCAGAAAGAATGGCTAGTTTTAAGAAGTCAACCAAAAACAAATGTTGGAGGGCTGTGGAGAAAAAGGAACCCTTCTCCACTGTTGGAGGGAGTGTAGACTGGTGCAACCACTGTGCAAGTCAGTGTGGAGATTCCTCAAAAAGCTAGGATTGGAGGTCCCATTTGACCCAGCTATTCCCCTTCTAGGTATCTTCCCGAAACAATTAAAAACATCCTAGTACAGCGACATATGTGCACCTATGTTCATAGCTGCCCAGTTCATAATAGCTAGATCTTGGAAACAACCTAAATGCCCCTCAACTGAGGAATGGATTAAGAAGATGTCATATTTCTATATAATGGAACACTACTCAGCTATAAAGAATGATAAACTAGACATTTTCACTCTTAAATGGATGAGTTTTGAAAATATACTTCTCAGCGAACTAAATAAGTCATACGTATATAACCATCACATTGTTGCATTTGTGTGATGAACTGAAAGAAAATCCATGTATATAAAAAAATTAGTTAAGGCAGTTAAAGAAAAATAATTTTGAGTAAAAAGCAGTTTTCACAGGGTCATCTTCAGATTTCATTTTTAATGTGAAATGTTTATTTTAAAATAATAGAGCAATCATAACAAAAAAGATAGTCATATAGCTGGTTTCTCTTGATTCATTGAAGTGAAAGTTTTGTGCTAATAATTTTCTGGACAATGTTTCATGTCTATATCTTATACCCTAAACAACTGCTGTGAATATAACAATATGCAATGTGCTGATTATTGTTGCTCTCTTATTGGCTGGTTGTGAAACTGTTTTGCTTTGGTTTTTTACTTTCCTTTTGCTTAAAAAAAAAAAAAAAAACAACTCAGTGAATCATCTCATGTTGTCTTCACTCTGATAACCCGCACTTTGTAAATCAGGATTCTGAGGCTCTAGATGTGAAGCCCCTTATCACGGTTCCCCTGTGGGTCAGATGCCACCTCCCAGCCCATGTGACTGTGAAGTCCACATACTCAGTCTCCACCTCAGAGTGAGAGCTCGTGGCTGGCACCTGCGTCTGAATCACACGGTCTCCATGTGATGGAAGATAAGAATGGGACAGAAGGAAGAACAAGGGCGTAGGAACACAGACAAAGAGTCTGACCCCTGAACGGTTAAATCCTCTGGGACACACAGACAAAATATCCAGAGAAGTCTATCTACAGTGCGGATTACGGCAGCAACACCAAGAAGTCCCTCAAAATGGAGGCAAGTTTAAACCTCAACTCGACAGAAATTTACCTGCTTTGGGGGAAAATACAGCTAGCTTCACACTGGGAAGGTCTGAATAGTGATATTTGTCTGAGTCAGAGCGTGCACCCAAGCATAGACACACAGAGATTTGTGGAGAGATGACAGAAAGCGATACAGGTCCTAATATGTCCTTTCAAGTGTGATGAAGACAGTGGCATTCAAATTTTGCATTTCTGCTGGAGAACAACACACATTGCTCTGTGCAGAGAAACTCATTTGAACCCCTCAAAGAGAGGAAAATGAAGCTTCCCACTCTGTTTCCCCTGCTGGGCCTACTGATGGTAATTTGTAGAGTTTATCTCACACGTTGCTTAGAAATGCCTCTAACATGAGCTCACAGTTTATGTTTCTAGGGTCAGGAAACCCCGATATTGTATTTCTTTAGAACTGAAGATGAGGGCAGGTTAATTTGCTGAATTTAGGTTATTTTTGTGAGGCTCTGTCAAGCCTATAAAAGCCTTTGTTGGGATGATAGCTCTTTAGATCACAGCCATGGGAAGGTGTGCTTAGTTCAAGTACAAGCAATCAATAACGACGAGATCTGTTTATCCGGCGGTTCACTAGGCTCGATGGGAACATAAAGCGTTTGATGTGGACCCTCTCCTAGGAGTCTCACGACGTGGTTGTAGATGAAATTACAGTAGCACCGCTCATATAGGGAGAGAATCATCAGGTGCAAATTAGTATGACACTGAATATACTGGCAGTAGGAATTTAGAGAGGGAGATCAGAGATTAGAAGGTTGCCTTTTAATGTTGGAAGTTTTTAATTTTATAAAACAAACATTTATGGATAAAACGTGACTCAAAGAATAGAAGCTCACGTTGAGTTTGGTAAGTGGTAGTGGGTGTAACTGTTAGTACAGTTATGGATCCATGCGATCTTTCCCCAAATGGTGATAAAAGGTTTCTGTGTCTTTCACTAACGATTTTGTCAGCTATAACTGATTTTTGGCATTTCCTTGCCTCAAGTTACTTTTCTTTTGGGTATTAGAATCTGCTTCTATTACTCTTTTACAATCATGTATTCTACCTCCTTTTTGAAAGTTAAATTCCGGTACAGGCTAGTTGAACAGTCTCTGTCGAAGTGAAATCATGGGCCTCCAGGGTATCCAGTTCAGCCGAGTTGTCAGAGCTGAGCGGGAAGCTGTAAGACAACTTGTTAAAACACTAGGTAGAAGGTAAAACTGAGAATGAGCTACAAGAGAGGGTGTTTCGTGCTATCATATATTTCAGGCCTTAGGATCCCAGCAGATCCCCACTGACCAAGCTGGAACCTATGGGCTTCTTAGGTGAAATAGCCTCTTTATAACTTAATCTTCCCCATGAACCAGGGACCCAAAATATTCTATTACTTTTGTAATAAGTCTGGAATGAAACCAGTAAAGTGAATTTTTCACTACAGAATCTTAATTTAATATTCTCAAAAATAAGAACTAAGATTTACTTATGTATTACATATAAAACTCATGATGATCTCTTCTTAATTAAAAAAACCTCTAAAAGAGTTTTCTTTTAAAAAAGGAACTTAAGATTTTTCTATGTAATTATTTAAATAAAATAATCATTTGTTTCTCTGTAAAAGTTATTCTGCCTATAACAAACAATTTAACACTTGCCTAAGGGAAGTTATTGCCTCAAAATTTCTTAAGAGCAAATACTCTAGTGTCTAAAAAAATTATAGTACATATTATTGTGTCATGGTGTTTAGTGCTACTCATTATTTGAAGATCTATTATAAATCAATAAGGGAAGAATAAATAAACCCATAGCAAAAAGGGAAAGGACATGAATAGTGTGACAAAAAAAGAAAATACAAATAGCTTAGGCACATATGAGCAGATGCTTAATTTTACCCATAATTTAAAGTCAAAATTTAAAACAACTGTGAAATATCATTCTCAGTTTTGCATTAGCAGAAATATGGTAACATGCACTTGTGATGTTGTGGGAAAATGATCACTGTTAAACAACATTAACAAAAATGTGGATTGGGACATCTAGTGGAAGTAAAATTTGGAAATGTGCTTTAAAATTTTTCAATTCATACACTGATCTGGCTAGAAATCTGTCTACGGCTAGGACAAATACATGTAAGCAAACATATGTGTCCACTGTTACTAGTAGGAAAAATGTAGAAATATCCAAAAATAGGCATTAATAGGAAACTGATTGAAAAAATTATACTGTTTGCCTATAATGAGTTACTTTGCAACCATGATGGTCCTCCCTATATCTTGCCATGTTAACACCAAGTTCATTTCAAGGTATATTAAGAGAGAAAAAGAAGATTGCAGAGGGAGTTAACACCAAGCATAATAAGCTACATTGAAAGTTCCAGAAAATCCTTTCACACAGGATTTCTTACAGGATGGGAGGGAAAATCATTCTCACTGCTTTCCTACTTTGAAGGTACATTTTGGACTTCAGTTGAAGTTCTACCAAAACAGTGCAGAGTGGATTGTCTGAATCCTGTATGCTTTAAAAATCAATGTCCCTCTGTAAAGAGTAGGAAAAGCACTCCAGTGCATCAAAAGGAAATTGCAGAAGGAACGAGTAGACAGCTGAGCATGCATGAGCTTTCAGATCCAGGGATGTCAAGTGTCTCATAAATATCTCCGGAAGGCAATGTGCTGACTAGTTTCACTATCTAGTTCAATTTTCACGTAATAACTCCATGATTCTTCACATTGAGTCAACGCAATGGTACCTGAAACATTAACAGAAATATTTCTAAAAATTCTGTGGCTAGAATAGGGAACGGTATGAAATTCTCATTCTTATTGCCAAATCAATTTTTAGGTCTGGTTTACACACCAGCATTTAATATTTCCCTCAGCTGCCATCAGTTGCAACATGTTTTCTTTTCTTCACTCTAATAATACCCAGATATTTGTTAACATTTTCATAGCAAGGCTTAGCATATGGTAGGTACTTGATTTACTTGACATTTTGCTTAAGCTGTTTAGAGGTTGGTAGTTGTTTTTCTAAGTCGCACTAATTCGTGGGAGCTGTAACATTCCTGTGGCTCGGTGGCTTTTGCTTTCTTCCCCACTGAGGTTTCCACTGAGTTCATAAGAACTCACCATTTATTGAAAACTCATGACCATGTATGCAGCATACACCCTGCTAAACGACTTTTAAAGAGTTTTTTTTTTTTTTGAAACAAAATGCATTTTAAATACGCTTGGAAGGATATATTTAGTTTGCATACTTCCCCCTTGTTTTCCTTTCAGGTTCTTGGTGTCAACTTGTAAATTAACTTCAGCTGGTTTTCAACCCATAGCTTGAAAATACACCGAGTCCGAATTCTTCTTTCTGTTTTCAGTAAAGACAATAAAACCAATGTGTTTGAATTTTATTCTTGAAGGTCCTCTTCTAATTGTATAAACCTTGAGATGAATCTTCTCAGCCTACAGAGCTCCCTTTCATAGGAAGTTGCATGCCCCAGATGAACTTAAACAGAAAATCATGTACATAATGGATATTTTAAGGACTCTATCTTGCTAAAACTGTACCTGTCAATATGATTTTGTTCATTATCTCTCTCTGTGTCTCTCATTTGGAATTTACTAACAGTCAATAAGGAATCTGCTTGACATTCTTTGTCCAGAAACCGAACATATATAATTGACAACCAGTTTTACAAAAATAAAACTGCTTTCCTTTGAAGGACAACTTAAAGTTAATATATTGACTTAAGTAGTAGCCTAGTACCAACCAAAGCTGTAAAAAATAAAGCAACATATTGAAAGCAAAAAAATACTTTCTTGTTGAAACATACCTGGAAGGTAGATTATTTTTTCTCTTCAAAGTGGTTATTTTTCAGACTGGTTAGGATACACACAGTTTTGTGATTGCAGCAGGAATTAATGAGATTTAAGATTTTGGTTTGCATGTTGGACATAGTTCAGAAAAGCTGAATTTCTGTTCACAATTAGATCTTTTGCTCACAGTCTCACCAAAGAGAATGAGTATTAAATGTTCTTTGTATAAATATGTCTTTCATCAAAAGAACTAGCCAGGTAAACAGCCACGAGGCGCTTTCTTAAGAGCATCAGAACGCCGTGTGGCCACTGCGGCATTGTTGGGTGACAACCCTGAGCGTTGCCCATCTGCTGCTTTTTCATGAGACACAAACTGCAGAGTAAAATAAAAACAGCAGACAAAACATTCTTCCAAGGGTAGAGAGTCTGAATGTATAAACAGCACTAGTAAAAATTTGTTACTTAAATAGAGCCAATATTCAAAAATTACCTTCTATATTTTTAGAAAATATCCAAATTTTGCTTTTTCTGGATCATCTCTATCTGTATCTGATTGGGCAGTTTTGTTCTTAAATTCAAGTTTTTCTCTTTTTGTGTGTTTGACAAAGTCAGTTGCACACACACACACACACACACACACACACACACATACCTTCTGTATTGTATAATGAACCTCAGGAGAGTCTTGGGCAGACCCCCCTACCCCAACCAAGCATATTTCTACAAGAAAAAGCATGTTTATCCTAAGTGAGACAAATAGACTGGAAATAGTGTCGTATTAGTTCAAGTCAGGTTTTGCCACTAAATAAATATGCTGTTACTTTTTAAAAAGCAAAATAAAATTTTAGTCTCAGAGCTTCTATGTTTTGAATTTATGGGTACAGAATGATGAAGCTGTATTACAGTGTCACTGAACAAGCTGGGAATCTGTAAAAGGCATTTTCATTTGCATCAACAAATTAATTGCAGGTCTTCTCCTGTAACTTGGAAAAACACTGCTGGTAATGAACTCTAGTTCAAGAACACACCAAATTGGCAGCGTGTACCAAGTGAGTAAGCCCCTTATTCAAGCAGGATGGTCTATTTAGAAGCTGGGGTAACAGAGTTGAAAAAAACTTATCAGCTGCTTTGAAGTAGATACCATTTCTGGGAAAAAGCTAAGCCCCATGGTTCTCAATCAATTAGTGAGGCTTTAGTGATATAATTTAACTTTGACCGTTAGGGCTAAGATATGATACGGGGCATAGGGGGTTGTGTATCCATTATTGATCTTTATCCTACCTGTTGTCCATCTGACATTTTTAGAAACTATCAGCAATTTATAAAGATGATGATTTTAATGAACAATGTTGAATTCAGTGTTTACTGATCTCACCTATTAAAAGGAATCAATGCACGACAGAAACTCAGTGTTAAGTACTATAAAATTTTAAAAAGAGAAACTGGCTTAGTAAATAGAAAGAAGAAGGCTGACTGAGGATAGAAGGGAGAAGACCTCACATGTCTGTAGATTTCTGTAGATTAAAACTTCTACAGTATTTTCCTCAATGGTTTGAATGGGTTAAGTTTTGCCTTCCAATAATGAAGCAAAAATACTGGCCCACAGTGGGAAACCCTGTTCAGAACGCAGCATGCTTGGGGACCCAGGGGGAGCTGGGAAAGTTCCCAAAGTGCTTAGGAAGTCCCCTCCCGCCATCATGACGGAGATCACTGGACCTTGTCCGTGAGACCCACCTTCCCCCCTACGACTTTCAGCTCTTGCATATCATGTACCTGACATGCAAAGCTATTGTCCTAGACCTTCTTTTAGACTCGCCTCACAAACCATGACTTCCCGACAGCCAACCCTCTACTCTGTTTCTGTATGAGTGATTCTTCCTCAGCCTCCCCACCTACATTATCTTGATCTATTTATAGGCATTTGATATCTTCAAATTTATTTTGACTCATGTCTAAGTTTTAGTCTTTGCTTTCCTCCCAAATCTCTCCTACCCCTTATAAATATCTGTATTAATTCTCACATTAAAATCAAACAAACTGGACCCTGGATAGATTCCATTACCATTTGGATCATCCTCGAAAACAGGCAGTTAGTAGAACAGTAGGAAGAATTTTCATTCGAAGTAGAAACTCTTGGCGTAACTTTCCACTTACCAGTTGTCCAGTCTTGGCTGAACTGCGCTACTCCTTCAAGGTTGACTTTCCTTTCTGCCAAACTGAATGATAATTAAATTAAATGACTGCCAAGTCTTGTTTAAACTATAAAAGCTTATTAGACTTTGATTTTTGTTTTCAGCAGAATCTGCTCTCCTTAACTTCCTCTGGCCATTGTCACCGTGAAGTAAGAATAGAACTTACTGGATCTGGTCCCTTCCTTTTCTGTCAAACTAGTATCTACTCGCTCTTCCAGACTAGCTATTGGCCCTTCATTCCTTGGCATTTCCCCCAGACTAATTAAGTGAAAACTGCACATGTGCTCCAAGTGGAATTGTGGGCACGAGATTGTATGCATGTTTTTCCTGAGCCAGAAGCTTGAGCACTAATGTTTGCTTGTTTCAGCCTTACACTTGAGAACTGGTCAAAAGAGTCATTTATCTGGCAATGCCATAACTCAGTAGTAAGCCACATTCATGTAAATATTCTCCAAAAACCTCTTGGCTCTTAAAGAGCACAATTTGATTCCTCTGATTCTTCCTATGAGTATAATTACTGGGACGCGATGGGTGCACCTTTGAAAAATGAATGAGCTGGGGTGGGGGGGAGGTGAAACATTTATAGAACTATATTTTGTTCTCTGAGATTATTATAAAACTCCACAGTAGCTGACAGTTTAGTGTTGGATGTTTGTGATTTGTTTTCTTTCTTTTCTCCTACTTGCTTACCCTCATACAGGACTTGCAATGAAAATATGGAAGTCAACTAAAAAAAAAAAAGACTGGAATTTTAATATTTGTTAATATAAGTTGACGACTATAAATTTAGGCAAAATGGATAAATGTTTTCTAAATCATTCTCCAACAATAATAGCATCTGTGATTCTTGCTAATAAATTTTGTTAAAAAGTATGTCATCCAGCCC
>RJWM01000289.1:175375-242251 GCA_004363535.1 Dasyprocta punctata
AAAAAAAAAAAAAAAAAAGTCATCCAGAAGAGTTACCCCTCAAATATATTTTGAAGAAAAGGAATGTTCCAGTCAAGAAATAAGGGACAAGAAGAAATTTCATCTGATGAATGTCTTTAAGACCGAGCCCACTGAAAAGGAGCCTCAGAGAAGTCTTGAGGCAGAAAAAATAAAGAAAAAGAAAGAAAATACTCAGTCAGTTGCATCTTAACTGAAATAGAGCCAAATACCACTTTAAATATATGCATAATTAGTCTCAAATTAGGCAGCCAGGCTTCGCAGTCTTAGAATCTGGGACAAAGCAGAAATTACACCTGGGCCAGGCCATTGCTTGAAACTGTTAAGGTAGGGAATTTGTATTTAGGGAAAAATAACCAGAGGAATTAATGTGCAAAATTTTGACCTGTGGAAGGTTCACTAATTTCTGCATTACTCCATTTTTCAGTCAGTGCAATGGGTATTTGCCAGCTGTCCCACATGAAATTTGACATAGGAATGTACATAAATCTTTTTTAAACACAGAGAAAAAGATGAGTGTAACAGTCATGATTATTCCTCTGTCGTCAGACTTATTAAAGACTATTTGAAAAGAAACAGGTGAATCACAGGACAGAGAAGACTATTTGAAATTTAAGTGAACTTCGGTATCTTGTACCCTTTCAATGAGAGGATTCCTAGGACTTCTTTCCCCCAAGATTTACATCTAGGAATCTCTAATATGGAAAAAGGGATAGAGAAAGGGTTTCTCTGCAGAGGGTTTCCTGGGTGCCGCATCTACCTGTCCCCTCTGCTCTGGGGTCTGGTGGTGGTGGCTTCGCCCTCCTGCCCTCGTACCACCGCCATTGTCTGCTTGCAACCTCCCTGCCTCCCTCTTTCCTCCACCCACAGGTGCCTTCAGGAGAATTTCCACCAAAGCTTTTAAAGGAACACCGCAGAGGGCTGGGAGTTTGGCTCAATGGCTTAAGCACCTGTCTGGCAGCGCAAAGCTTCGATCCCTGGTGCAGCAAAAAAAAAAAAAAAAAAAAAAAAAAAAAAAAAAAAAAAAAAAAAAAAAAAAAAAAAAAAAAAAAAAAAAAAAAAAAAAAAAAAAAAAAAAAAAAAGAGAGAGAGAGAGAGAGAAAGGAACACCACAGACTCTGTTCTCTGCCCTATGTAACTACAGTCATGCAGAATGGAGGATTGTATGGTTGGTTGCTTCAGCTTTGCCTGTATCTTTGCAGTGACACTGTTCACAATGAAAGAACTTTTCTTTCTTTCTTTCTTTCTTTCTTTCTTTCTTTCTTTCTTTCTTTCTTTCTTTTTCTTTCTTTCTTTTTCTTTCTTTCTTTTTCTTTCTTTCTCTTTCTCTCTCTCTTTCTTTCCTTCTCTTTTATTTTCATTTCTTTATTTATTTTTGTCTTTTTGAGACAGGGTCTCACTATGCAGTGCAGGCTGGACTTGAACTCACTTTGTAGCCCAAGCTGGCCTCTAACTCACAAGTGCTGTCAAGAACACAATGCCTTTCCATCCAGCCCAGCCCACTGAGTGGCAGCCTTGCTGATCCTAGTTGGCTGATGTGACAGCCAAAGAGAGCTTCATTCTGGGTTAGAACTAAGAAGGCCGTACAGATTGACATTCTCCCACACCCTCCTAAGACTGGAGCCAGCCTGGCAGAGGGGCTGTTTCTTTCCCTTCTGTTCCATGGAAAACATTACCTCTCCATCCTGCTGACTCTGGGTCCAACCGGATGGAGCCCAGGCTCCTCTCATAGTGACCCTAGGCCCGATTCTCTGCAGTTATCCCCCTTTGTTCATGGTTTTGCTTTCCCAGGTTTTGGCACTAAAAATATTCAGTGGAAATTTGCCAGAAATCAACGCTGTTCTGAGTCCTGTGATGAAGTTCTTCTCTGTCCTCCTTTCTCACCCAGGATGCAAACCAACCCGTATTCAGCGTACCTAGGTCACATACGCTACCTGCCCGCCAGTCACTTAGTGCCATTTCTACTGTCAGTCACTGGTCAGGTAACTCAGTGCCTGGGATCGGGTTCCTGTTACACAGCTCTCTACCGCTGTATCTCAACAGCTGCTCGATTCACCGCACTTAATCTTATCACATAGGTCCTGCATCATTTCAGGTCGTCCTCAGGAAAAGGGTCAGTACAGTGTAATAAGACATGTTGAGAGAGGGACACCATGTTCACATAACATTTTAAGAGCATATTTTTAATAACTGTTCTATTTTGTTCTTAGCTATTGTTGTCAATCTCTTACTATGCTTCATTTGTGAATAAGCCTTTATCACAAGTATGCATGGATAGGAAAAAATGGTACATGTAGTGTTCACTGTGTGCACAGGCTTAGCCACACGCTCAGAGCTCAGAATGCAGCCCTTGCGGATGAGAGAGAACTTCTGCATCTGGATGACGAGATGTTTCCGGAACAGCCTGGAGGGGAGTAATCTGCTTGCTGCCATTTGAGCACATTAACTTGACTTCATCTCTAACAAAGCAAGGACCCCAGTTGACTTCTAATTCTGTTTAGTTTTGACTTCCAATATTTAAGTTTCTTACAGCTTTTCCTTGAGTTTTATTACTTCCTTTCTCCTCACAACCCTTTAAATGATCTCATCTATACTCAAATGTATCCATTTTGTGATGACTCCAATCAAACTCCTCTTGGGACCTGAAAAATGAAGGTAATTTTGAAGAGTGTGTGTGTGGATGTCTGAAGGTAGTCAGTTGAGGTGAGGATAAGAAAAATGGAATATCTTGGTTGTGAGAAAAAGAAGCTAAGACAGTCCAAAGCAAATGGTTGAATAAAGTTCCAGTTTGAGAGGGAGAAAGATGGTAGGAAGGTTAAGTTTCATGAGGCTGATCTAAAGTTTGGTTTGGGGTGCCTACTAGTTATCTCCAAGAGGCTGAAAAAGCAGGTCTCTATTGGAGTATGAAATTAGGAGATCTATCTCTGAGTCGTTAATGAAATTCCTGGAATAGGACAAGATCACCAATAGAATGGTATATATACATTGGATAAATTTGGTTTTTTTGATCATTTTAAACATTTTTCTATCATTTTTGTAGTTACGTAAATACATTTAAGGACAATGTGAATGCATTGATTTATATTATTAACATATTAAGTCTTTTTATATTGTTGCATCATTATTTTCCAAAATGGGTATATAATTTGTATTCCTTTCATTTACCTATTGATGTATTCATTTCTTACTATAACATTAATTCTTAGGTTTCACAACTTGACTCAGTGTGTCTTCCAGAAACTGGAGAAATGCTATGTTTATCTACAGTCTAAAAGATAGTGCTTTTCCAAGATTATGAGCAGTTCAGAGACATTTAACCTCATATATATAAAATGAGCTACAGGGATTTTGCCTTTGAGTTTAAAAGATTAACTCCAAGGGAACTATCGTTGTTCAAACAGAGACTGAAAATCTGATGGAAATTGAGATGACTGATACTGCTCAATGGGTAAAGAAGAGAATCCATCTCCCTTTGTTGCCACATGCTATATTTGGTGGGATTCTAACAACAGTAAGAAAGTCAGAAAATAAAATGCTCCTTTAGGAACATGGCACTCCTTCTATGAACAGGTAGTGGAGTTTTGTAGGTCCATGTGTTTGTTTTCATTACATCAAGTACTGATAAGATTATATTCATAACTGATAAAAGATTGGTAAGTAGATTAGGGTGAACTGTGTGCTTTCTCTGCCCCTAGCTCCAGTACCCCCACTGCTCTACTTTTACCATTCTGGGGAGGCTGGCTGCATTCGAACCAGCTTAGGAAATGAGCCAATGGCTGCTAAGTGGCTATTCTCCCCAGGACAGCATTTTCAAGCTAAGGGAAGTAGTTGAAATTTATAGTAATACTATATCTTTAGAGAGTATCTTTCTCTTAGGAGCTTACTGCATTTCACAAGCATTCAGCTTGATTCTCTACAGGACCCAGGAACAACTGGTAACAGCAAGATATATACAAACACCTATAAACATTAATGACAGGGATAGGTGCTTCTCTAGGAATAAAAATGTCTACTTTCTGCTCAAGTCAAAACTCTGTTTGACAGACTTCTCTGTGGCTGGCTGTCATCCCCGAATTTGAAAGCTTGAGCTACCTTGTAGGACTGAGTGGATTTCTTCTTCCAAAATATTAGGAGAGTGGTTCTCATGATTACTCTAATGTGTGAGCTATCACAGTAGAGACGGATACTTTAGGGATTCAGTTAAACAACACTTTGTCCACTGGCTCCTTTGCACTAATCCTTTGTGACAAACATAGTCCCTGGCCAAACATCTCCTTTATACCCACAAATCAGTACCGGGCAGGAAGCATCAGCATGGATCGAAGAGACACTTGAATGGGGATTTCTGACTCCCGCCTCTGGTGGGTCTCAGGTACCTTCCAAAGTTATGCCTTTTTGACAAAATCGATTTCTGCCAAAAGGTGAGTTTTCTGGATTTATCAAATCCAGGGGTCACTATTCTTCTTGATTTCATTACACCATGACAGAATCATATTTTAAACAATTGGGAATGTAAGCTACAGAGTGAGGATATTACTAAGCTGGTAGGCCATAGTGTGCAGTTACAAAAGTTGGGATTTTGGAAATGGACTGCTAAAATCTTTTATTTTTTCTCTCACCATGACATTTAGCAAGCTACGGGAGAGCTATAGCGACAGCTTTATTATTCAATTCTTTTCTGTAAAAGAGACAATTGTCCCCTATTTTACAAGTTGTTTTGCTGATTAAATAAGATATAACATGCAGAGTATAACAGTAAGTGCTCTGTTAGTGGTAGTTATTATCATTGTTATCATTTTCAGTAACTCAAAGAGAATCGAACCATCCTTATTCATACCTTTCATTAGAATATTGAGTCTCTCTGTCATTAGCTCTGAAATGATAGATATCAAACACACACACAAACATACCCAGTGAGTGGAAAGTATCACCAGTAGTGTTTTTTAGGTTTAGTCTAACTTTTTTGTGTTAAGGCATAAAATATTTTTCTTTACATCAATTTCTAGCTTATTTTTCCTCCAAGCAGAAGTTGTCTTCATTAGTTTTGCATACATAGGCCCTTGGCATATATATTCTCCATTAATATATACAATGTTAGTGGGAAAGGGCTGATAAGATGGTACATTCTGTAGTAGAACTCTTGCTTTTCTCCCGAGGGAGACAAAAAAAAAATGTTGGATCACTTCCTAAAAAATCAATGGACATCACATAGAAACTGCAGGAGAAAAATCCCTTAAGACTTTTATGATACGTGGCTTGCTGCCCAACAGTTTTAGTCAGTACCAGTTAAGATAATACATGTCTCCGAGGAGGCAGAGGAATGTAAGTTTCGAGACAAAGGCAGAACACAGCCAGCAAGCCAAGAAAGACACAGTTAACAGAACCAAGACTAGTTACCTGTTAACATCTGTGATGACGTTTAATAGATCCAGCAAGTGAAATAGACCAGATTCCATACTACACAGTGCAAGTTACCAGCCTCTGGATGGATTCCACAAATCATCCCCCTTACTTCTACTTTCTTCAAAAGGTGAAGGAAGAGCTGGTGTTGGAGAGAGAAGTTAGGAATGCTGTGAGAGGAAGATACGAAGAGAGGAACCAACACACCTCACATCATCAATGCGATCGCACAGACATCTG
This sequence comes from Dasyprocta punctata, assembly GCA_004363535.1. NCBI lineage: Eukaryota > Metazoa > Chordata > Mammalia > Rodentia > Dasyproctidae > Dasyprocta > Dasyprocta punctata. The sequence goes on from RJWM01000289.1 coordinate 181,034, forward strand.
ATCAAAGGTGTGCAACAAGCGTCTCTTGGTGTTCCTTCCCCCATGTTATTGGGACACAATTGTCTAGATTTCAGTATTTCTAAAATTTCTATCGCACTATCACTGAAGATGTTCAGTACTTCATTCACTACCGAAAATGCTAAGGCATGTTCTATAACGCAAACAATGAGACATTAAGGAACACGCATGGCCCGGAGAGCTCCCAGGTTCAGTTAGGGGACAGGGACGTGGCTGAAGAATCACCTGATGGTAAGCATGAGAGTCGGGGCCACCTGGCTGGAAACCGTCCTAGTTTGCAGTGCTTGGGGCAAGCGCAGGGTGCTTTGTGCGCTGGGCCTCTGGGTGCCTCAGGGCAGGGAGGGAGGTGCAGGGCAGTGGACGGGGCTCGGGGTGCAGAGTGGACTTCATCTCATTCCCATGGGGAAATGCTGAATGTGGATAGACAGGAAAACGATACGCTCACGCAGGTTTTTGGCATGTGTTTAACAAAGGAGGAAAAGAAAAAGCATGATGGGGGCAACAGTTAAAGAGGAACTAATGAAAACTGGTTAGGAACGGGCCTCACTGCAGTGACCACTTCCTTATTCCAGATGAAGAAGCTGGGCTCAGCGAGGTTAGCAGTCTGCACAAGCTGCCAAGGTAAGAAATACCTGATACAGAACCCAAACCAGAGGGTTTCAGGTGCCAGAGGCAGCTCTCGCCTTCTCGGCCCGAGTAAGCTGCCCCAGGTGGCATTCGAGGCCTAATGAGGAGAATGAGTCGGTAACCTGAAGGAAGGCGTGAGACTACAAAGTGCAATGCGGTCCAGCTGCAACAATCGGGTGAGGTCCCAAATCGTAACCGTCCTGTCACAGAAGACAAAGAAGGACCGTCAGGACGGACACAGCGGGCAGCCTCGGCGGTCCGCCATCAGCGGGACCCTCAGCAGCACTCGGTCCTTCCCCCAGCCACGGCGGCTGCCAGAGAAGCGCTCTGTCCCCTGAATGGGCACAACACGGACCATTCTTTCAAATTATGTATTCAAAGCTTCTAAGGAAAAAAAAGTGTTGCTTTTCATTCAGTGAGGAGGCTGGAAGAGAGGGGCTAAAGCACTGCTGTGATGGAAGGATGCTGATGTTATTAATAGAAGAAGGTGCTATAATCATAAGCTTTGAGGTAACAGTTACCAAATAAAAGCAAGCCTATGAAGCACGCAGTTCAAAAGGAATTGCAATCGATTGGCAAAGACAAGCCAGGGATCACAAATGCAAGTTGGGTTACTATCTAAAGTGTGAGAAGAATACAAAGAAGAAAGCAATTTTTTGAAAATAGTTGTGACTTATTAAAAAGTTGAATAATTATTAGAGTCAAATGAAGTCTTCCATGAATACAAAATTGCATGCCATAATATCATTTGGAAATTTACTAGCTATAGGAAATCTGAGTCAGATGGTATTTTAAAATTGATTCGCCACCAAGGGACAGAGAAAATTTGTAAATTCTCTTGCTTGTGTATCCTTAGGATATATAAATAAAAGAGAAATAAAAACACAAGCCAGATGAATGAAGGGCATATAAAGATAGATCTTAATACTTCGAAATGTTACAAATCAAGGGGAAAACTATAAGTGTCCTAATTAAACAGGCAACTCACAGGAAGCAAATTAATTGATCAGTATAATTTTGTAAGGAAAAATTCCCAAGTCATAATCACAGTAATTCAAATGAAAAGAACAATGTCTAATATTACTTTCATAGGTGACTTATTTGGCAATTTTTAAATGGTAGATTATCTAGTTTGTCAAATAGGTATGCATACTGAAGATCATTTTGGTAATGGTTGTACATAAAATTTAGAGTGTGTAAATTGCACTTGGCAACTTATACAAGGACGTAATAAACTGTATGCTGATATTTGTGCATGCTGCATGTATTTATGATTGACGGAATAGTTACTCAGTGAACATCTTTTCCTGCAAAAACTACTTTGGTTCTTAGCACGGTGCTTTGAATTAGGTAGTATCTTACCCTTCATTAGGTAGGAGAAAGCACAACACCTTAGACATTAATTAATTTGCTCGAAGTAAACCTAACTTGTAAGACACAAGGGAAAAGGAAATATAACCCATGTCTGCCTTCACAGTTTGTTGGAGAATAGTTGTTTGCAGGAGAATAGTTGCTTTCTTTAGAAATCAACTCAGCTGGTTCGCTGGATTAATGGACAATCTCTATTCCTCTACAAACCACTGCCATGTTATGAGTTGCGTGCTATCACCTTTCCCTCTATCGAGACCATACTTTTGGTTTTCTAGTTGGGTTATATCTTTATCAACAGTCAGTAATGTTTCTTTCCACACATGCACCCAGCTATAGTTACTGTCATTATGTAACTTAATTAAATGTTGTATAAATTCTTGGCCTCATGTAAATGTGGAAAGACAGGGGCTTTTGTTTCCAAGAAAGCTAAATTAAATACTTGAAACAGACTTCGTATGCTTGAGTTGCAAACAAAACAAAACAAAACAAAACAAAAATGAAAACAAAAAAACTATTGCTGCTGAACTGAGAACACGGCAGTTGTGAAATGCTAGAAAGATTTTATTAACTCAATATTATTCATTTCATAAGTTACTACTTTGTGTTGCCTTTCTGTCGTTACTCATTTAAACACTGACAAGCAGCAGATAATTTATGGAGAATTGGTAGGCAGAATAATTGTTCCCCAGAAATAGTTACATCCTAATGATTCCCAGAACTGGTGACAATGTTAGGGACACGGCAAACAGGAAATTAAGGTTGCTAGTAGCTGGCCCAATGTGGGCTGGTGGTGCTGGATTATCTGGCGGCTTCAGTGTAAGCTGGAGGATGCGCTAAAGTTGAAGGGGAAGACACAGTAGGAGAGGCTTGGAGAAGATGTGAGAACAATTGAAACTCACGGTGATGCCTTGCGAAATGGATTCAGCCTGTCATTGATTTATCGAAGGTGGAGAAAGGGGCCACAAGCCAAGGAAACTAATTCAGTCGTGGAGCCTCCATACAGTACTAACCTCTGCAGAAACATTTACTTCATAGAAAATAATAGCCTGGCAAAGAACTGCTCCCCCTGACAAAAATATTACATTTATATATATAAGAACAATAAGAAAAATATTATATATATATGAACAATAAGAAAATAAGCATCCCAACTAAAATATGAACAAAAAATTTGAACAAAGACTGGGACACTTCACCAAAGAAGAATTACAGATGAAAAGATCCTTAATATCATGAGTCATTAAGGAATTTTAAATGAAACTAATGATTTACATATTTATTAGAGTAGCTAAATTTCAAAACTCTGACATCAATGATAAGGTGAGTTTGGAGCCACAGGAACTCTCACTGGTTACTGATGCAATGCAAAACTGTGCTGCATTCTATTTGCCAGTATTTTATTGAGGATTTTTGCATCTATGTTCATTAGGGAGATTGGCCTGTAATTTCCTTTTTTGGTTGGGTCTTTCTCTGGTTTTGGTATTAGGGTAATACTTGTTCCCAGGAATGAGTTAGGGAGACTTACTTCCCTTTCAATTTCATTGAAGAGTTTAAGGAGTGTTGGCATTAAGTCTTCCCTAAATTTCTTGTAGAATTCAGCAGTGAATCCATAAGGGCCCGGACTTTTCTTTGTTGGTAGGGTCCTAATTACATTTTCAGCTTCATTAGCTGAAATTGGGTCATTCAGTAGCTTTGCATCTTCTTGATTCAGATTTGTTAATTCATAGGTTTCTAGGAATCTGTCCATTTCTTCTGTGTTATTGAATCTATGTGAGTAAAGGTTTTCAAAGTAGGTGTTGATGACCTTCTGTATTTCCACAGGGTTTGTAGTGATTTTACCCTTTTCATTTCCTATTGCATGAATCTGAGTTTTTTCTTTCCTCTTTATGATAAGGTTGGCTAGGGGTTTATCAATTTTATTTACTCTTTCAAAGAAACAACTCTTTGATTCGTTAATTCTTTGTATTGTTTTTTTAGTTTCAATTGCATTAATTTCTGCTCTAATCTTAATAATTTTCTCCCTTCTTTGGGCTTTGGACTTTACTTGCTCTTCTTTTTCTAGAAGTTTGAGGTGCATCATTAGGTTGTTTATGTGTGTTCTTTCCATTTTTCTGATGTGAGAGTTTGGTGCTATAAATTTCTCTCTGAGGACTGCTTTCATTGTGTCCCACAGGTTCCGGTAATTTGTATTTGCATTTTCATTCAATTGTAGATATTGTTTAATTTCTTCTTTAACTTCTTCTGTGACCCATTGATTATTTAGGAGAGTATTATTTAATTTCCATGTATTTATGTGGTTATTGTAGGCTTTTGGTCATTCATTTCCAATTTTACTGCGCTATGTTAATACTCATAGGATTAGATCAATTTTACATGTCTATATCTGTTAATGTAAACAACCATTTTGAAGATAATGAGATGCAATATTGCAACCATTGTCAAGTTTCTATCATCCTGTTTTGTAAACCTGTAATGTTACTGTTGTGCATTTACTCTAGTTGTTTGTTTGTCTCTTTTGCTTTTTGTCTTTTTTGTATGTGTCTTTTTTTCTCTCTTAAATAAAAAAAAACTGTGCTGCAACTTCAGAAGAGAGGTGGGCAGTTTTTTTCTTTGTTTGCTTGTTTGTTTGTTTTAAACTAGGCATAACCTACCACAGGATACAGCAGTTGAGTTTCTTAGTGCTTATCCAAAGGAATTCAAAGCTTATGCACATTTATGTTATAGTAGCCTTATTCATAATTGCCACATTTTGGACGATGATATCTTTCAGCTGATAAGTGGAGAGAAAAACTGTGGTATCCAAATAATGGAATATTATTTAAAATTAAGAATAAATGAGTCATGAGGACATAAAAAGATATCAAAGAAATTTAAATGCACATGACTGAGAAAACAAAGCCAATCTGAAAAGGCTACATACTGTATCATTCTAAATATGTGGTATTCTAGAAAGGCAAAACTGAAAAAAAATGAAAAAAGCAGTGGTTGGTAGAGCAATGGAGGCTGAGAGTTTGAGGAGGTGGAGCGCAGGTCAGGGCTGTGAAGCTTTCATCATGGTACTGTAGGATGACTTTATGCGTTCGTTTAAAGCCACAGAATGTAAACCACCAAGAGAGAACCTATCTAAACTGTGGACTTGGGAGACACTGGTGTGCCAGTTTAGGTTCATCAGCTATGCAAGCGGTGCTGGGTGTTGACGGTGGAGGAGTCTTTCTGGAGTGGGGCAGGGAGCAGATAGTGGGTATATGTGAATCAGGCACTCTGTACTTAGAGCACTATTTTGCTAGGAATCTAAGACTGCTCTGAAGATAGAGTCTCAGATAGATAGTCTTGCACTTTCAATAGTTTACTAAGAATGTGCCCTGGTTTACTTGGTCCTTCAGTGCATGAATAAAAAGCTCACAACTCATCCCTTTGCTTCTGCCTTTCCTTATCAGTATTCACCATGTGTAGGAAAAAATTTTGGATATTTGTTCTCCATGGCCAGCTATGACTAAGAATTAAATAAATGAGCTTTGGATTTCCAATTCACATTGCTTAAACCTTTCTTTTCGTGTCTTTAGCACACATTTCTAGATCTTTACCTTGGCCAAGAAAGCCCCAGGAGATCTAGTGCCTGTTTACTGCTCCAGTGTCCCCTCTGGTTCTTCTGCACTTTCGTTTTTTTGTGTTCTGTGTATAAAGAAAATCATTCTGCTGCTAAAGAATGCTGCTTTTATTTTGCTGTTTTCTTTATCAGTGCTTCCACACTTGCTATTCCCTTTTTCTAAACTGTTCTTTTCTCCCCTATTTATCTTCTTTTGCTTTCCTGACTTCAAAGAGAGCTGGTATCTGCCCAAAGTGTCTCCTTGGGAGTTGAGAATTAAAAACCAGGCGCGTGATTGTCGGCTTTCTGTCTTGTAGGTCTCCAGTCTTGAAAACCCAAGTCCCTCGCTAGGTTCAGGGAAGTGACCGTGAAGAAGGGATCATGCTGCTGGGATGGGGGGCCGCTAGAGAAAGTGACGAGAAAGACAACCCAGGCGTGCGGCGCGGCGTCGGTGCACAGAGACACCTTCGGTCCAGACGAAAGCTCCTGGGACCAGAGGACTTTTGACCATGAATTTCTTTTCAAACCCCAATTTTCTCATCAGTAAAATGGGCCACGTGTTAGTTTCCCACCTGCTAGGATTTTGTGCAGATAATGAATCTACACGTTAAATGCGTATTACTATGACTTCTGTTTTGGATATGTTGAATGTAGGCGCCAGCGGGATATCCAGTGTACAAGAAGCCGCTGAGTGCGTGCTTTTGAATTTCAGAGCGGGATCTGAGCAGGTGACGGGACTTGTGAATTGTGAATTTATACAGAGAACTTGAGGTCCTAGGAGTGAGTGAGATGTCTAAAACTGTAAAGACTAAAAATCCTAAGAAAGAAGAGGTTTGTAAAGACACTGAGAGACTAGGTTCTTAGGAGGGAGGCCAGGCAGGTCCCTCCCGGAGACAGACGGTCAGCTTCCGGGAGGCAGTAGCCCGGGGCCTCGCCTCTGTGTTCCAGACCCGCCAACCACACGAACGGAGCGGTGCTGGGGAAAAGAGACGTGTCACCGCCAACCACAGACCCGGAGAGTCTCCGAGGAAGCCAGCTCACTGCATCGTGTAAGTTCAGAGTCTCATGCAAGGCTGTGCCCCGTGACGTGCCGAGCCCACGTGAAACACGGCAGTCGCCTTCGCAGGACGGTGCTATTCACAACATGACTGGAATAAAACTACCCAAGCTTTAAAAATAAATTTAAAATGTGGAATTTCCATTGGCTGTAGGTTCCTGCAGCACTGAGCTATACACTTAAGTAACATAGACTTGTGGGTGGCTTAATTAAAAGCTGTCACTCCATGAGTATTTTACAGATGAGAGACCTGCAGCCAGGGATAAATTGCCTTACGTGAAAATGCAGACATACTAGGTCATAATATTATCTCTGGGTCAAATGTTTCAAAGCTGTAATTTCCTAGGAAGCAACATTTTTTTTGTTTGTTTTGTTTTGTTTTTTGAGACAGGGTGACAGGGTTTCACTATGCAGTTTAAACTGACCTTGAACACGTTTTCTAACTCAAGCTGACCTCAAGCTCACAGTGACCTTCCTGACTCAGCCTCCCTAATGCTGGGATGACAGGTGTGCACCGCCATGCCCGGTCTGAAACAACATTCTTAATTTTAAAGTTGCATCGCACCCCTTCTCTGCATCCCTGTGCTGGGTTCTACCACTGGCTGAGAAATGAAGGCATGAAACTTGAAATGAGAGTTTTGCATGACAAAGAGCTACCAATCTCTACCTGAGGTGCAGAAAAATGGCAATCCATTAACAAGCATTCCCTACCACCCCGACGATTTGCTGCAATCTCATGGGTGGACCTAGACTTAATCAGACACAGGAGAGCAAAATGTTTCTGTTCCCAAAGGGACTCACAGGTCCCCGCGGCCTAATGCGGACGGTGCTGGCAATAATGCAGGAGCAGATAATTGCCATCTGCGGGGCCTCGGGTGGGTGGAGCCTTTCAATTAGAAATGCCCTGCCGCCGCGTTTTCACCTGGCTGGGATCAAAAGGTGATTTAGCTGAAAGTGAAATGAGACACAGAAAGGGAGTCTCACACCCCCTGAGCCACTCACTCTGCTTTTCTAAGCTCGCGGTGTTTTGAAAGCTGCTCTCTGCCTGGCCTTTGAAATTGCATTCAAATCCTTCTCGCAGAGTCCTCAGACAGTAACCAATCTCGCATGGCGAGGGCAGCTTGAGACCGAGAAAGGCGTGTATGACCGTGATGGGTCTATTGAATACACTAGAAGCCATCTTAAAGTGGAATAATACAATTGGTTTCAAAAGCTGCACTTCCCCCACAAGTCACCAGCAAAGGTAATTTGGATGGGAATGTGTAAAAAATTGAGTTCCTTGGGTCTTTTTCCATGACTTGGTACTAGTAAATTTTCCTCAACCTCCTTTTTTTTCCTGGCTTGCTCTTCTCTCATTCATGTACTACAGGCGAATGTAAACAGCTGGTTCATTTGCAATCCATTATGACGTTCATAACACCGCCTTCCCCATAAAGACAAGGTTTATTGTCAGGGATCTGCTATTTCTAGAGTCTAACAACTTGTTATCTGACAGATTGTGTATCTGGGTTTTAATTTACAATTCATCACAATTGGGTCCACTTGAAACTAACCCAAGAAACACAAACAAGGGGATTTTTTTTCATTGCTTATAAGAACAACAATGAAACATGACTAATTACTTGAAACAAACCTGTTCCCTTTGTCTCTTTGAGGCAAAAAGCTTATTTTTAGCCAAGTACTAGGTTTATGTGAGCCGTGGCATTTTGACTCTAACACTTCCCTGCTGGTATTTATACTTTTATTCCTAAACTTGGAAATTGACAAAGTATTGTAAATAGTCTTTCAAGAATTTCTATTTTTGGACCTATGCGCCAAAGAGGGAAAGATCCCTGGCTTCTACCGCTTTAATCCTTAATAGGTTTAAACGTCAGTCAGGAAGAGGGGAAGAAAGAAGAATGACTTTTTAACTAATACCATGTCATTTTCTTAATCATGCTGATTCTGAATAATTCAGCCTCGATGGAAGCTGCTGAGCCAGAATCTATTGCTGTGTCTCCCTCAGGGGTGCTGGGAAGCGAAGTTTATTATTACTTAGCCTGACAGGAGGGCGCTCAGGCAGGTTAATTGCTACAGCAGGACTAGCTGGGAGTTTGTGGGTGATCTATAGTGACTAAAGCAAGTGAAGGAGATTGACTCCGCCTGTTACACCACAAATATCCTCATGCACCTCAGGTTTCTCAGAGAGATATGAGAGATAAATGTTCGCTCTTCATTTTCTGTCCGCACAATAAAAATAGCCTCTGGCTAAATATGGCAACGGTAGCACAGAGACTTATAAAAAAGAGAGAAAATCTGCAAATTAACATTATTATAAACCTTCCTGCCTTAAAGTGCTGAAAATCAATTTCAATATATTTTGCATTTTAATGAATTGCCAAAGAGATAAATCGGCTGTGTTTGAGGAGTGCTTGCTTGGCAATGATGCTTTCTTATCGCATCTTGTCTTAACTGATAGCATTTAAAAGAAAACCAGTATTAATTGAAGGTGTGGGAAATGTAACTGCTAGTTAATGAAATATACGCAGGATAGTCATGCAGAATTAGAAATTTGTTTTAATGTACTAACTCTAATATTGTCTCCCCGCTCTGTAACTCTCTAATTCCAGGGTAGTAAGCCTCAGTATTGTGACAGTGGAGGGCAGAGCAATCTGCTTGCCAGAGCTGTAGCTAAAGGTCAGTGCAGTCTCACCCCTGGCAGCAATGGGATGCAAAAGCTGTTCTTTCTTTTCTTTTTTCTTTTCTTTTTGTTTTGTTTTGTTTTGTTTTACACAGTAAACAATAAATTTTAACTCTCAGCCTCGAAGGAAGGCAGACTCTCATACTTTTCTGTTAAGGAAATTAGCAACACCATTTTTCAATCTCTCATCTGTTTGCATGTATAAAATGCTCCAGCTGAAAGAGGAAGTGTGTTTGCTAGTTGTACCCACAGTTTCTCCATGTTGTGGTATCCCTTCTCAGCGCATAGTATGTGTTCATTGAAATACTGAGTGAGTGGATTGATGGATGGATGGATGATAATCCACCCTTGATCTCTGTCTCGAAAAACAAATCATTATATTTTCCATTATGTGTAGTCTGTATGCTTTACAAATACAAAACATTGAATAGCAAGCTCTATAGCAGCATATTTAAAAATATATGTGCTTTTTCACTTATATCTTTTGCAAAGCTATAATCCATCTCCAATTCTGTATTGTTCTTACTAATTAATTGCATTTCACTCTCCTATATGTCGTAAGATTTTTTGTTTGTTTTTCCAATGTGTAAAACTAAATAAGGCAATCTCTTTGATGAGAAATAATTTCTTGACAAGCAAAAAAAATGACATATCATTTTGAAAACTGAATTTAGGCAGCAGCAGAGAAGGCATTTTCTGAAGTCTTCTGTATCATAGAGCACTTGAATCTGGAGGCCACTGTGGTCCCTCTAAGTTTCTGTCATTTGGTCAATGCTTTTCTTAATACAATTCTTAGGAGTTTTTCTTCCTTCCTCCCTTTCTTCCTTTCTTGCTTTTCTCATTTATTCCCATCACTAATGCCAAATAGCTAGAACACAAAATTTTTAATTGTCAGGAATGAATATTTAATAACTTTATGTAACAATTACTGAGAAACATACTTCCTAATGTATGGAAAACATGCCCATTAGACATTAAGCATTGAGAAACAGGGAGGCCTGACACAGTGGGCCATGTTCCGGGTGAGCCGTCCCTTCCAGGTGAGTTGTCAGGAACAGCATGGCCGTTAGTTGTTACAATTGGGATACAGTGAGATACAATTTTGATGCCTAGTTGTTATTGTGGCCTATAATTGCTCTTATTTTGTGGAGCCTTATAAAGTTGTCCATCCCCCTAAAGAGCACATCAGGCCTGAAAATATCTTTCTGGTTTTTGTTTTGTTTTTCTAATTTTTATTTTTATGTATTCTATTTTTTATTTTAAAAAGCAAAACATAAAAAAGGGTAAAAATAATACAGAATTAAAAAAAAACTAAGACATCAACACTATTTTGCATATCAACACAATATCGCATATTGTTATCTTAGAAGTAAAGGGAAAGAAAGTGCTCAAAATTATCTTTCTGGTTTTAAAGTCTCCTTGGTTGAATGCTTCTTGACTTGGTCAGACTTCCATCAGGCTCTGGAAATGTCTCCTAGCACAGCGGTGGTAAACCTATGGCACATGTACTGCAGTGGGCAATTTGTATCGCTGAATGCTCTGGAAAGTTCCACCATCACTGTCCTAGACTCTTGTGTACTTCCTTATAAAATCTGACTTTTGCCTAAATCTCACTAATTCAGTTTGGCCCAGTATCTGATCACTCTTGGTATCTGATCAGGTTCCTCATCCTTCACTTTACCCTAAGCGCTGTCTGATCTCACTGACCTAGCTTCAGCAAGAATCCTGATACACCCATTTAGCCCAAATCCCTGCCCTTTCCTGATATTTCCTCTAAGTACTTTCCATCCACTGAACCCTCAGTCTGCTCCTGGCTGCAAATATCCTATTGCTCACGCTGTGGTTAGAATTGAGCCCAGTAGTATACTGAGGTCCTTCCGACCCACTGCAATTATCTTCAATAAAATCTGTTTGTACTTCCATGACTTGGTTACTTCCTTGTTGTGGAGACAAAATACCCAGCACTCACAAGTTAAAGGAGGAAAGGTTTATTTTGTCTCATAGTTTGCAGAGATTTTCATAGTCAGCTGGCTCCAAGGCAGGGCTGGATGACAGAGGGGTCTCCCAGATGGCAAAAGGGCATCCCAGATGGCAGAGGGTCAGGGCATATAAAAAGCAGCAGCAGCAGGAGCAGCAGCAGCAGCAGCAGCAGTAGCAGCAGCCTCCCTTTCTCTTATATCCCATCCAAGTTACTGCCTATTGGCTGGTGCCACCCACACCCAGGGAGGGCCTTCCCTTTAGGCACACCCAGAACTATGCTAAACCAGTCAGTGGACTAGTTTAGTTACCACACTCCTTGAATCCATATTCATACACCCTGGATCCAGCTATTGCCAAAAAGCTCCACCTGTGAGCGTGTAAGACTTTGGAGGGACATCTAGATACAAGCCATAATACTCTGTAACTACTGTCTGCTCTCTCTCCAACCCCCTTAGCAGTGTGGAGCAGGAGAGAAGAAAGTGATTCTCCACTACATCTTCTCTAGCTTTTAGTGCAATGATAAGAGAAATAGCTAATTACTGAGAGTACATAACTTGAGCTATTTAGAAGGCAAATGTGAGAAGATGAAGACGAAAAAGAAGAAAAAGGAGAAGCAGCAGGAGCTATGTATTTCTGAGGATGTGTTTTTGTGTCTTGCTGAGTTGTTCTTGCCTTGCTCCACGTTGTACCCCTACACTGGAAAGAGGGACCCTGGTTCTACTGAGTTGGCTATCCATGTTCCTGTTCAAGCTCGGAAGATCTGTCTTCTAGAGGCTTCTCACGGGAACCTTGTACGTGAGAAACTGTGGGGAACGATACCATCAGTGGTTTAGCAGAAGAATTCCTGGATTTCTATTTTCATCCCACCTCTATTATTTATTTGTTGTATGCTTCCGAGCAAAGTGTGTATGTATTCTGAACCTCGGCTTCCTTTTCTATGAAATAACTGCAGTCATATATGCTCTGTAACTCTGGGATGCGGGTTATATGGGACAGAATAGAAGATAGACAGCAGGAGATCACAAAGCTTTCACGAAGAGTGGGGATGTTAAACTAAACTTGAAAAAAAAAAAAAAGAAAGGTTTTTTGTGAGATGTGATGTTGAGATGCAATGTCCAATCTTGAGGAATTACTTTATGTTTATATAAAAATCCTTTATAATTATAAGCTTGTAAATGTAGTGCCTCTGTTTCATTTGCTTTTAAATATCTGAACAAAAATTATGTAGCATGGAGTGAATATATTTCTTACTGTTAAGATATTTTAATATGTTGAAATCTTCCCACTCTGATTGCCTGATAAAGCCACATAGCCAAATACAAACTCCTCACACAATCACGTTTTATATACATCATATATAAAACATGGACTTTCTTAATAAAGATGATGTGCGAGGGTGATGAATTCTTACAGCAAATCCAAGGAAAAATGGCCTTTAAAAATTAATCTACTTCTTCCTCTTATACTTTTCTGCAGAGACAAGGTGGTTTGCCACTGTTGTCAGTAAGTATTTTTTTTATTATTTAAAATGCTGATCACAGGTATTGAAGGAATAATTAACTTGACTTGTATAGAAAATTCTATTACATAAAAAGGATTAGGACATTTTTCCTTTTATTAATTTCACTTAACTTAATATAAATATTTTAATGTAGGTATGAATGACCACCAAAGTTTTGGCTGACTTGCATATTGTATCTGCCCGATGAAGGGCAACACACAGTATTTTAAACATAAGCATGTAGACATGAAGCAATACAAAGTTTATTTTGAAAATGAAGCAAAATTCAGATCTAAGTTGTGGTGTTCATTTTTAAAATAAAGTTTCCAAAATAGCTGCTCCCTTTTTATCTTCCTTCTAAGTCTTCTTTTTCTTAAAAAGAAAAATGTAACTGAGAACATTCTATTGTAGAATACTGTTAGATTTGGTTAGGGAAGGGCTGTGTAGTGTATGTTACTACATTTGCAGAATAGGCAAGGAGAGAAAAAAGGACCTTTTTCAAAAATGGCAATTTCCTCAAATTACTATTTCCTCAAATCAAAATTATTTCTGGTTACCACCCCATTTTATAATATTACTAGTGCTTTTTCTTATTTGTTTTAAACCTTTAGTATAAGGGTTAAAGTTACCAGGATTCCCAAAAGAAAATCCCTAAAAGCCACTCTCCAATTCAGTCACACTTTCAAAATTCATTTCCAAAACAAGCTATGACCAAGTCGCACTAAAATAGCATGGCCACTACTATGGTTTTAATGTGATTTTTTCCTCAGAAATTGATGTTGAAATTTAATTTACATTGTGAGATATTGCAAAATGGACTCAAGTGGGGACCTTTAATGGTAGTGAGGGCTCTGCCTTCTTGAATGGATTAACGCATTCATGTGGTTAATGGATTAAAGAGTGAATGGATTGTGTCTAGTGCGAGTCCACTGTAAAAACCAGTTTGGGTATGTATCTGGAACACTCTATGTCTCTCACCACGTAATGTCCTGTGCTACCCTGAGTCTCTACAAGCAAGAAGGCATCACAGGGTGTGACCATGGGTCAGAACCATGAGCCAAAATAAACTTCTCTTCATTATTTACCCAGCTTGTGATATTGCACTATTAGTAAGAGAACATAGCTGTGTTATTAAGTGGCATAGAAATACCTGTTCAGAATCTTCTGGGTGGTACTCATTTTGCAAAAAAGCCCACAGTGAAACAACCAAAGTTGAAAATCTGTGTGTTATGAAATGACAATAAGCAGATTTCTTTAGAAGAAAAATATTCACAGTGTTTTACTGACAAATGATAGAGATTTTTTTGAAATGATTCATATCAATCAAGCAAATATATTTTAAGAGGATTAATACCTTCAGGTATGATTGTAAAATGCTTTCTTCTTGTTTTTTCTTATTAGCATCTCACCAGTTTGAATGCATATCTCCAATTCTTCTGTCTTCCCTGCATGAAACACTTACCATGGTCTCACCGCATTGGTTGCCTTTCTTGCAGTCTATGAATTTGGACTTGGTTGTACACTATGCTTGGGCTGACAGAACATAGATAGAACTATGGATATACCAGTTCTGAGCTTATATCTTAAGAGGTCCCATTTATCTGTCTAATTCTTGAAGACTGACATCACCATGAAAAGAACCCTGCTTTTCTCACTTGCCCAATATGTATAAATGACCCAAGCTCCAGAGCGGGACCTGCAGGCCCACAGCACCAATCACACCAGCATCACCTGTCCTGCTGAGTCACGCAAAGCAATGATTGGTGGGTAAGCCAATCATTCGATTGCTTGTTACAAAACATTATTGTAGCAACTGTTGACTGACACAAGGATTAATCAAAGCCTCTTGCGAAAGAGCTGTTTGCAAAATCTTACAGATAAGTTATTCGTGCCATCATTGTTTCTAGTTTTAATGTTAAATGTATGTTTTCAGCTGCATAAAATTTTCTGTTTCTGCATTCTATAGCTGAAATGCCTATTGCTTTCATCTTTTATTCCAGTTTTCGTTGTTTGTTGATGGAAGGAAGCATAAAGCTTCAAGAAAAATAGGACTTTGATTAGCAATGTCTGCCGTAGACATGGATGCTTATTTTAAGATACCAGTTGGAATATTAACCCCGCATTTGACTTTTCTCCTGGATCCTGAAATTCAGGGATACATTTTGTCAAGGCTGCAGGCTAGCCTCATGATCCCTTGTCAACAGATTAAGACATCACCAGTTAATTCTGTTTTGAATCAGCAGAGCACAGGGCCTTAGACTGGGAGCTGAGATGCCTGGGATCTACTCTGTGGCCTATTCTCCCTAAGAAAAGCCTCTTAATTAATAACTCCTTGAGCCGCAGATCCCTTAAGACTATATAGTTCTACAATTTTCTTATTCTAGATATTTCACTTATCTGTGTCAATTCACAGGATCATTAGAAAATGAAACTCTGACAATGCTGCCATTAATAATGTAAGTGTGGAAGAAACCAAGGAGGTGCCTATAGAGAATTTTGCAGCTGCTCAAGTATCTCTCCAGGAAGATTGACTTCAGAAAGGACACATTAAAAAGACAAAAAGAGAGCCATGCAACAAAAGAAAAGTGATTAATAAAACTAAAGCTCATAATGAGATGAAACTTACGAGAAATGCTAAATTAAAAATCAGATGAGTTAGGATGAGAACGAGAATGATATTGCATTTTCTACCTTTTTGGTATTATCCAAGACCAGGCATGAAGTCCCTGCCATGGGCCCTGTGCTTTTGAGGGTTCTTCTCTGGGCTGGCTCTGGGTACTTCCGTTCCTCTGATGTGAAGAGATCAAGGGACCTGAGAGACCTTCGCATGTGTACTGGATCCCATGTCCTAAACCATCATCCAGACGACCCTGAAGTTTATGGCCTGCAGGCTTCACGCCTCCTTTCAGTACCTCCGCAGGCCTCTCCCTGAGTCTGTCCTCCCAAGGACAGCTGACCAGTGCACAGCTGTGTTCAGGGCATTGGGCATGGTTTGGGTATTTGGTATTAAGTGTGGATAAAGGTGAGCAGGACAGCACCAAAGTAGGAGAAAGAGTGAGGTACACCGCAGGCTGGCTTCATAAATTTGTAACCTGTGCAGTCATACAGGCACCAAAACGGAAGGTGTCTACGCATATTTTAAAGTTTTGCTATTATTATCTTAATATTCTTAACAATTTCATCTCTGAATTCATGCTTTGAAGATGAAATCTAAGAAGATAGTGGAGAATGTACAACAGTAGCGAACGTATACACTGTATCGATGCCTCCCACGATTCCTTGCCCTGCAAGCATGCATCATTCACAGTGTTCCATAAGCACAGAGTGCAGCAGACCCATGGCTCCTGAGAGTCACAGCAAGTACCAGCGGGCATGATAGATCTGCGACTAGTGGGGGTGTTGACAGACTGGAGAGGCCATGACCCACTTGAATCAAAACTTGCTTTGAATACAGAAAGAAAGCGGTGGTGCTCTGAAAAACACAAGTAACCAAGCAACCCAATCCTATACTTTCTTCCTTGTACTACTCCTTTGTGTTTGCTACTATTTATGCTAGAAATTATGGCAAAAAAGAAAAGAGAAAAATAAGGTGAGTATAGTATTTTTTCCTTCTAATCTTTCTTTACTCATCAGTAAGCCAAAGGTAAAAGTTTTGGTAGATGTGCATTTGTATGAGAAGACTACAATGGAGTTGAATTAGTTTTTACAGTGTTTTTACTTTTGTGGTAATAGTGAAATACACATGCATGCATAAGCTACAAAACATGAATCAATAATTTAGGTGATTCTAAACATGAGTTGAATGCATCCATATCTGCATGTGAAATTGACATCATCCAATACTAAAAGATGCAATATAAGCATTTTATAACATAAAAATATTTGCATTTAAATTGTCATGGTAAAACATGAGGACAAAAGAATTCTAATTTTTCTTTATTTCAATAGCACACATAGAACACTCAGAATGAGTTGACAGAGACTGAAAAAAGAAAGCAAAATGCCTCACATTATTGTGCCTGTTGGCCCTTTTCATCTATTTTATGTGTAGAGGTGTTGCATTCATATTTTTCACTCGACCCTATATATTATATGTCATATCCTAGATGGGCCATAGGCATGAGGTTATTGACAAGGACTTGCTCTCACTGTATCTAACTGTTAGCCATCATTTCTTAAAGTTCTTTTAAGGCTAATTTGCTCGGATTAGAAGATGGAAGCAACAATTGATTCATGTAGATTTATACCTTTTAGGTATTCGGATATGTCTGTTATTTTCCTTGCTCTGCATCATTAGGTATGGGCTTCCTGTTTGGAGTCAACAGAATTATAAAAATATTGGCAAAGAGTTCTGGGATTTATTTTTGAACAATATTCACGAGGGCTGCTGGTTCTCTCTCCCAAACCCAACAGTAGCAATGTCATGTAGGAAAATATGTGCCTGAAAATCAGTGTTAAAACCTGCAGAAACTCCTGGGGAGATGAAGATGGCTGTCACATGGGCTGGGACCAAAAAAAGAAATCAAAGCAGGTGTGAAGAGAGTTCTCTGGATCGTGCTATGTTCAAAAGAAAACTAGCGCCTCCTGGGCTCCCTTAACAGCAGGACCCCACCAGGTCTGACTGAGGTGTATGTAAAGTGCCGAGTCCTTTCCAGTCATCCCCCACTCTTCCATCTTTAAGGTTATGTGACAAACAGGTAAAGAGCAAAGCAGTAAGAGAGATGGAGAGTTCTGCTGAAAAGTAGCATTGCAAACCCATTTGAGGTTGGGCAGCAAACAGGTGACTTTTTACCTAGATCTTGGCACTTGGGCCTGGCTGCTCCAGGGAAAATCTCCGCTATCAAGTTCCAGTGGCATCAGACACTAGAGCCTGAGCTGTGGTTCCTCCTCCTGGGGAAAAGGAAGGGGAAGAGGATGTAAAAAGAATTAAAATTATTATGTACATGTACCAGCTCAGTAGAGTGAATGTACTCACTGTGTACTGCAAACATATACTGAACAGATAAGCAAACAGAAGCCAAGGTGACTTATGCACAAGGTTCCTACCTGGAGTCTCATACACAGGACATAAGATGACTGCCTAATCTACCATAAAAACTAGGACATCTTGAGAGTAAAGGGGGTCAGTGAGTAACCCCTAGATGGTGATTCTGGAAATGTTCCAGGGACAATACACAAAATTACAATTTCAGTTTTAAATAAAGGCAAAAAGTACCACAATTTTTAGACTGCAAACTAATACTTGCATAAAGATATACCTTAATATTCATAATGTGAAGTAGGAACAAGCCATTTGAAATAAAGACCATTTATGAACTCCATAAAATCCCATGCAGTAAAATCAAACTGTAACAAATAGGGTGAGAAAGAAGAAGCCTGCATTTGGAAAACGTGCAAAGTTAAGGACAACACAAAGAGAAAATCTGAAAAGTCCCAAAGAAGGAGATGATCTCTAAAATAGCATCATATAGACATCAGGTTTCTTACTCACACCTGCAAGTCAGAATATAATGGAACAATTTCAAAGTGTTGAAGGAAAAGAGTGGCTTACTTAAAATTTAATATACTATTAAATTATCACAGGGAAGGTATTCTCCGGCACATAAGACATTAGAATGTTTACCATTTGTAAACATTTAGGAAAATATGCCATAAAGAAATTTATAAATATGTTGAAGTATGTACGAAGTATGATAGTTATAATGCACTGTCTTAAAAACTCAAGGATTACATTATGGACAGATTTATAATAATTTGCAGTTAAAATTCTTGATGAGAAGAATGGTAGGAGGTAAAATCATATTAAACTACTTTTCTTGCTTGAGAGACATTATAGGTTGGTGTTTGAAATTGTATTTAATAGTCAAGAGTCAAAGCAAAAGGAAAAAGAAGAACAATCCTTGCTGTTGAAGGCTGTATGGGAAAAGCAGAATGAAGTGAAAATGTGAGAAGCCAAAAATCTCACATGATCTAAATTAATTTTAACATATTAATTACAGTAAATGGAAATAAAGTGAATTGAATTATTAGAAGATTGAATTAAAAATACAAGGCTCATCCTTTGATTAACAGTGAGGTAGAAGATTAGGGTGTGGCAAGCTGGCTGGAAAACAGGATGCAGAGTGAACCCACGAGTTACAGCCAGCCTGATGCACAAACAATTCAGGTTATGACCAGAATTTTAGCTTTAACTTACAACCAAAGTCTTGAGTTGTAGCTTGAAAGTGGGCCACTTGTGCTTCCACATAGTCTCAGCTACAGATTCAACCCCTGAAGAATCTGGGAAGAACATAAAACACCCTTTCCTGTGTGGGGCTGATTGAGAAATCTTGGGACAGTGTCTCTCAAAAGACACTGAGATTTGCCTGAGTACAGGAGAGAAACTTTGAAGGCTGTGCACAAGAGCCTTAACCTTCAGCTGACAACTTGAATACAGCCAGCCCTTGGGAACAAATCAACTTTTTAAGTTAAGGGTCCACTGTAACCTATTCATCATGGGGATCCAGACCAGAGGCTAAAAACAGGTTTTAACCTGAATGGGGATGGATGCTGATCAAAAGGTGAACTTTCGATTATAGCCAGTATGCATAGACAGACACCTCCCAGGCCCTGGATCTGAAGGAGTTAAAAAAGATGGTGGCCACTGGTTTCATGGCCACTATGATCTTCCTGGTGTACTATCATCCCATTTCTGCAATGGCTTGTGCTACTTGTGGGACATATCTCTTCTTACTGTTTTCTTTTCTTGAGTTTTCTTCCTTTCTTCTCTACTCTCCTGTTGGTGTCCATAAGAGCTCTCTAAGTTCTCAGGGGGAAGATAGATGAGAAGATGAAGAAAATAAAGATAGAGACAGAAAGCTGGGCTCAGGTGGAGGAGCCCTTCCTCCGGATGGGAGGAAGAGACTGCTCAACCACCACAGTGCGTTTATTTATACACTTGTCACACCACGGCCTTTTGTGTAACTAGCTTGCTTCTCAGGCCCTGTGTTCTCGGTGTGGGAACACCTGCTCCCCTCCAGCACCCCCAGCCCTCAGGGTGATTCTCAGGCTCTCTGTGCCCGCAGGGTGCTCCTGTTCAGGCACTTGTGCTTTTGGCCCCACACATGTGAGCTGTCTCTAGCTCAAGGGCTCCCAATACACTTCATTCTTTCCTTTTGTTTCAATTAAAGTTGCATTTTCTTGTTCATTGATTGTGTTAGCCAATCTTCGGGTGGGACAGGAAAAGCCCAGAAATACTGGACACTATGCCGTCTATAAATGATGGGACAAATACAAGTTTATACTAGGTTTTGAAAATTCAATATGACCCAGCATGGTGGCACACACCTGTAATCCCAGCACTTGGGAGCCTGAGATGGGGTGATTGCTGTGAATTTGAGGCTAGCCTGGGCTACATAGTGAGTTCAAGACCAGCCAAAGCTACAGAGTGAGATCCTATCTCAAATCAGATACAAAAACAAAAGCAAAAAGCAAAGCAAAAACAAAATAAATAAAAGTTCAATATGAACTGAAAGAATGTTAACATAGTAATTAAAAGCTATCTACAATAAAATGAATTATAATACAAAATTATATATTCTGGTGAAATAAACAATAGATTAAAAAAGTATGACAATTCTCAACCTCAAGTTAAGTATAAAATGTATAACAAAACAAATGATAGAAGCATGATAAATCTGAAAAATAAACAGAAAAGTACTATTTTTAAATGACAGTTTGTCAGAACAAGATAGATAAACTTGCAAAACTAAGCAGAAATAAAAACTGAAATAATGTTAATTAATTGCATCTGATTTAGAATAATTTAGCATTCAAAAAAGTAATTTTTCCAAATTATATTAGAATTTCATGGAAAGCTATCAGAAAGCCTCAATACATTTTAATGAAATAATAGTACATCATATAAAATAGTCACCTTCAATAATTTCATAAATTTCATAAGCATAAAATTAATATAATAGACATAAATTAATTTCATATCAGATTATTAAAAACAAATATTAAGATTTATATATCACCCTTGAATTAAAGAAAAACTTAAAAAGTTCTAATATAGTAACATAAATGACAATGAAAAAACTTTATATATTGCAGTTTGTGTAATTCTATTAAGATAGTAATCAAGAATGTCTAGGTTTAAGTACTTACTTGTTAAAACATAATACATTTAAAATTAATGACAATTTTTCTACCATAGGAACTAGATAAATAAATATTACTCTGGTGCTTGGGTTTGAACCCAGAGCCTCATGACTCCAACTGACAACAACCACCATTTCCCTAGAAAAAGTTTCATATCATTGTAATATCTGTAATACATGTACAAAAAAATGACGAGATTGTTGGAGAAGTCAGAAGGGAAGAAAATGCGGCCAAAGTACCAAGTAGAAGATATGAAAAGTAATGTGATCAGTAGAATGAAATTATTTTAAAATACATTAATAAATTATATGCTAATGAATTTATTTGGAAACAAATGTAAAGTATAAATTCCTGAAATGAATCATTTTCTGGGAAAAAAGTCAAAGAGGCATATTTGACCTAAGTATACATAGAATATTTAAATAGGTAACTCCTTAGAAAATTAAAAGTATCCTGGTGGGAGAGCACATGAACTCACACACACATTCAAAGACTCAAAGTCAAGTGGTTTTGCTGGTGGGTTCTAGAGAATTTTCAAGGAATACGTCATTCCTACTAGTGTTTGAAATTTTTATACACAGATAGGAAGCATATTGCAAAAAACATTAAGGAATTAGAAAACTAGAAAAGTTGGACAAAAAGACCAAGGATGTAGCTCAAGGGTAGAGTACTTGTCTACTAACATTCATGACACCCCAATTTGGATCTCTAGCACCACTCCTCACAAAAAAAAAAAAAAAAAGGAAAAATTGATTTAAAGGGAGGGCAGATTGAAGGGGTTTATTTTATCATACAATTCTAAACACATATAAAAATTATAAATAGAATGTCAGGCAGGGAATTCTGTTCATATATTTTTAAAAATTCACACATAATTTATTCCAAGAATTCAAGGATGGTTTAGCGTGAGAAAGGTTGCCACCACACTGAAGAAGAAAAGTATTATTAATCAAACTATTAATCAATGCTCCCTACAAATCTTTGGAGAATATTTACTTAAGATAAAAATTCTCAAAATAGAACATTCTCTACTTGATAAGCATATAAACCAACAAACAAAAACTAAAGCCAAATACAATTTATGGGAAAGTTTTGTTGAATTTTCTTTAAAATTGTGAATAAGATGATCATTCATTATCACAGTATGATTTAATGTTATATTGACAATCTGAAATAACATAGAATGACAAGATTTTGTAAGAGTAAAGATAAGTATAAAGGTTATAGGGAAAGACAAAACTCATTATTTGAGGAAGATATATTCAGAAAATGTGATGGAATAAATAACTGTATTATAGCTAATTATATTTTCACTAGGTTTCAGACTATAATATCAACTAAAATATGTCAGTACCTTCACTGGCAACAAAAAGGCAAGAGAAATGAAAAGCAATATTGTAATATGTATAAATATACACACACGTATATGCACGCATGTACACACATACATATATGGTCTAGGATATAAACTAGAAAAAATACAACATCCGAGTGGAAAAAATTGGAAAAATTTCTCAAAAGGAGAGATAAATTTATAACCTAACACCTGACAATATCATATATTCTCAGCTATCCTATAAATTCATTCTAGATACAGTGAAAATGCTGGCTCAGTTTTGTTTTGAGGAATTAGAATTCACAAGTAGCTTTGAAAAAGGAGATTTACCAGTAGATGAATAAACAAAAATAAAGAAGTGAGATTGCTTATATGCTAATATGAAAAATTTTAGTGTAAAACCTGTAGGGCAATGTGGCAGAGGCGCTAATATGCCACAGTAACATATAGTAGTACCATCCAAAAAAATAATGCAAGCCATAAATGTGCTTTTAATATTTTTATGCATACTTAAAAAAGATATTTTAATATTGTACTTTATTGGACCCAACATAATCAAAATATGTTCTTTTCTATATGTAATCCATGTAAAATTTAATTAGATATTTTACAACTTTCTCAACAAGAAAATGTGAAATCTGAACTTAAGAGCACATCATGCGTTCTCAAGAGCCTTGCATAGCTAGTGTCTACTTTTGAACTGTATTACTAAAAATGGAGTTTACATTACAGAAAAAAATAGTAAAAATGTGAATTGTTTCAAAGTCAGTATTGAGGAAAAATAACTGAGAAGAATAGGCCTGGGTGTTTAATTCATATTTCATATAAAAGTATAGAGATTTCTATGAAAAAGGCAAAACTGTAAAGTTAAAAGAAGAAAACGGAAAGAAGTGAGTTTTATATGTTAAGAGGGGAGAAATATCCTTTGATAGACCCTTAAACATGCCTTTAAGTAAACAGTACCCTCAACTTGATTTTCTAAAAATCAAGAATTTTCTACTTAACAGATTTCATAAATAATATTAACAGACACCTGATTCATTGGGCACGAAACACGTAGTGTAAACAAGTGAGCAAGATTCTAGCAAATCCAAAAGAAAATGGGAAAACCAAAGGTAAAGAGAAACAAATAGGTAACTGGACCACAGAAGCAGAGCAGCGCTGATTGTACTTCTTAGACTACGCTTGACTTTCCAGGACTTTTAAAACCAACCAGTTCTATGACTTCCTCTTCTTCCTTCTTTCCAATGGCTTTGCGTTTTGCTTTAAAGCAGAGCTGATGGTCTAGGAGGGCACACATGCAGGTGCTTCTCTCTTCTATTGCTTACAAAGTGCATGGTTTTTCTTCTGTAAAAGGGTCCTCATCCACACAAGCTGGAACTATTTTTTCCCAACGAGGGCTGTAAATGTGTTCTTTTAATTGTATGAACCTTTCAAACTTACTTATTCCATTCAGAATTACTTGAAAGTAATTCTCAGAAGACAAGGTAGGGGGAGAGTGGTTGCTACTGAAGCAAGAAAATAGGTTTTAAAACATAACATTAAATTTCTTCAAGAGGGACAAGTCAGTGGAGTGAGCGTGTGCATGTATCCAACTGTTTGCTCGGGGATTGTCCTGATTATGGAGCAATTAAAATGATATTTACCCAACACATACTTATTAGACATTTTCCAGGGGTGGTTTTAAGCCACTATGATCCTCCTGGGATTTTAGGAAACAGTTTTTCCTGCCCAATGCATCAGAGACCAAGCTTCGCTCAGCAGATTCTCCCAGTATCCTGGTGGCGACACACTTCGCACACACCCGAACTGAATATCAACCCTGAGTTACAGTGGGCACTTTTTCAGTACCTATTTTCCCCCAAAGAAGACCTAACCAGGAAATAATCAGCCTCCAGAACTAGAGATCAAAAATGCCAGCCCCCGTCACCTTGCCTTGCCTGCCATTACAGCATAGCCAACCAGCAAGAGAACAGGGAAGTGTCCACCACCTTCTGCACGAGGCTGGCCATCACCATGGTAAAGACTAGTTCCTATTTTGTAGTTAGGTCTTATTTTCAGAGGAACATGGATTTCCTTCTAGCAAGTCTTTAAGCTCAGAAAGCTACTGTGGGATAGCTCAGAAAGTGTCTGGGTCCTGCTCCTCAACTGGAGGGAGACAAGAGAGAAGTTTGGTTTCAGGGTTGGTAAATTAACCAGAGGTATTTCGTTGAAGTCTGAACACAGTCCAGTCCGGGCATGACCTCGAAAAAGAAGCCAGTTAAAGCAAGAGGGAAAAAAAGAAGTAGTTGTTTAGGATGAATTATATGGTGAATTCAAAGAAGAACAATACTCATAAAACCATGTATGTAGTGTGCATAAATGCATTAAAAGCAGATTAAAAGGTTAATTATAAAATGTCAACAGTTAGTTCAAGCGGCTTTTACACTTTTCTTCCTGTTTGCTTACCCTGAAACAGGCTCTATATCAGAATCACCTGCGGAAGTGAAAACAACACACACCACCACCACCACCACCATCACCGCCGCCGCCGCCGAAGGCCAGGTGACCAGCGCATTGCCGCAGAGTATCCCTCGATGGAATCTGGACGTGTGCAGTGAAAACCTTACCGGTGATTCTCATGCGATGCACAGCCGCAGTTGAAAGCCTCATGCTGAAGTAAATAATATCAATGTTCTGCTTTGATGTTAACAGATGGGAACTTTTGGTGGTGAGGGCCACGTCAGATGCATTCCCCACTGGAAATAACTAGTACTCTTTACTGCCACTTGGTGGCACCATTTTTATATTGCAATGACAATTATTGTAGGACGCCAATTTAAGAACATTTTATTTTACTTTTCTATGTTTCATTAGTGCCTGTTGGTTATACATATTAACGAGTTTCACTTTGACACATTTGTACATGTGCATAACACTCTCTCATCACTACTGCTTCATGCCCTCTCTCCTATTTTTCATGTGGGGGTCAATATGGATTACGTATTTTGCTCACTTTCATGCTTCCTGTTAGCTTCCTCAGTAGGAAACCCATGGAAAGATTATGTGGCCAAGCTTCTGACTCTTAGAATTGTGAAAACTAATGCCCATGTGCATGAAGTGATTTATCTGCGGTCAAAGAGTGAAAGAGCATTAAATTAAAAAAAATCCTCTGGATTTTTAATTTAGTGCTATTTCTATTTATATCAAATTATACCTCAGACCTCAGTATGACACATTTGGGATTGAATTCTTGCTCATATTTACTGCTGTGTGCCTTTCAGCAAGAGATGAAAACACTTTGAACCTTGATCTTCACATATGTAAAATGTAAAATGGCAACACTTGAATGATATATGGTATGAGAGACTTAGAACTGTTTTTGATGTATATAAGTACTTAAAAAATTTGGCTCTCATCCCTCTTAAACAGTCTCTTTCCATTTAACAGTAAAAACGCCACTCAACTGAAAGCAAACCGGGTTAGAACTAACAATGTTTTGGCAAGTGATGAATTTTTTCCAGAGGTGTTTCTTAGACCAATATTTGAACTGTACTTAAGCATCAACTTCTGTTGTTTACATTGCTTTAATACATTTGATAGAAGAATTTTTCAACAGGAATATGCAAGAACTAAGCAGCTCTCTGTCTCTCAAGAAATGTAAATCAGTATTTGTGTCTAGAACGGTAAACAATGTTTTGATATCTCTAGATCTGATATAACTAGCATGTGATCTTTCCCTGTTTAAGAATAACTGGAATCCATTTAATATTTGTTTTAATGGGTATTCATTTTCTTTTGATGCATTTAAATTAACTGAAAAAATGCCATGCCAGTTCTGCTTAAAATGCTTTTAAAATATAGCAAATAACTTTTGCAATATTTCCCACACTTTTATCAGCTTGGGTGAGGATCATCAATGTCATCACTTTACAACCTCATTTTCACATTCATTAAATGCACTGGGCTAATAAATGAGCAATTATACCAGCGCTTCACTCTAACCAATTTTGAATTTTGTGTGCAATGTGAAGAATTCAGTTATAAAAAGAAACGAAGTACTGGTACGTGATGCTGGAACTTGAAACGCTATCGCAAGAGAAAGAAGCGGACATAAAAGGCCATGTACAGTGTGAGAGAAAGTGGTTGCCCGGCTCCAGGGGAGGGAAATGAGACGTGACTGCTCAGTGACGTTGGAGTTCCCTCTTCTGTTACGTGCTCGTGCTCCGGAACTGGATAGTGATGATGGTTGCGGAAGAGCATGGATACCTTAAATCCACTGAATTGCATGTGTTAAAATGATCAAAATGGTGAATTTTATGTTGGTTATTAAATTATGAGAGAGATGGGAGAAAGATTTACAGACAGACTGTAGTTGATAAGGCAAAATGGTCAAGAGTCAATTTACTGTCAATTTTCTTTGACCTCTCCCAGGGCATTGGTTCTCCACAGAACAGCCTGAGCCCAGAGATGGGTGTACTTCATTCAACCCAGACCAAGAAAAATAAAGATAAATAAAGTAAAACCCAGCTGGATCTATTTAGTGCATCTGTGACACTATTTTTACTTCACTTCTTCTTCTGCTATATAGATAGACAAGAGGACATTTCCATTTGTAGATTATTCTACTTCAGCACTTTACTCCTAGTTCATTTGCTTATGAAAACAACATAATTTCTTAAATTCAGTGGAACTTCCAGTGGTGTTTGTAAACAATTTCAAAGGAAAAAGAAGGGCAAAACTTCCAATTAGACAAGGAAAACAAATGACTGCTAAAGAAGAGAGCACTTCATTGCCCTACTGGAAACTTTTTTCTTTTACAAGAAACGAACAAACATACAAACAAGAACTTTTCTATTAGGTCCTTCTGTCCACCCCACCCCTCAGTTTCCCTTCATTCTTTCAAATGAAAAACATATTAATTGTTGCCACTGCTTTTGATTATTTGTAAAACCACTAGTATTTTAAGTTTCTTGCTGATCAGTGAATGTTACTGTTTTTAATCATACTCAAAGAGCTTTGATACTGGAGGCAGGGATCTCTTGGAAACTTAATTTTTTCAACTGGAAAAACAAAGGCTTTTTGTTTAAATTGACTTTTACTGGATGCTCTAAGCTTGCTTCTTTGCTCTTGGAAGGGCACCAAATTTTCTTTAACATTCCAATAAATAATGGATCAAAATTTCCTACTTGTGACTTTCAGATGATTTTGCTGTGTTCCTTAAAGGTTAGGTGGGTATTTCAGGAAGCAAAATCAATAACTGATATTTTTCAGAATTTTCTTAGGCCATATTCCTAGCATTATTTATAAATTTAATGCTGTATATATATTTAAATATACATTACACATATAAATATGAATACACTTAATTGTTTTTACATAGGAATCTGCTAAGAAGAATTAAGATATAGATATAGACAGTATTCTAAATGAAATGTGCCACAATTCTACTAACTTAGAAAGAAACTACTTTAAAATTATTGGACTATACTAAATCATATCTATATATCTACAGATCACTCTGCTTATCTATACATGCACATATACACATCAATGCAATAATATGTTTCAAGTTCTAGTGTATAAAAATGGATGTAAATGTATATTCTGTATACACATCTGTATAAAAGTAATCTTTTTAACAATGTACATAAAAGTATACATACAACTATAGATCATAAAAATTATGCATGCATATAAATATTCGGTTGTACACATACAAGCACAAAATATGCTTTAAAACAAAAGGGAGGTGCACATGAGCTGCCACTGGGGACACTTCCCACTGGGGACACTTCCCACTGGGGACACTTCCCACTGGGGACACTTCCCACTGGGAACCAGCATGGGACAAGAGCACTTGTCATTTCATGTTGTATATCTTAATTAAATACAATACAATTTATTATTTTTAAATGATTATATCAAGGCATTTAGGAGACTAACTTCCCTAGGAAATGAAGAGAGCTAGCCCAGGAAATTTGAATAAGTTTGATGAGTGCTGGAAAATAGGTGATGTTACCTAACTGCATGAATCTTAACTTAGCCAAAATGTGACCTGAGGAATCTATGTTGAAAGCAAGTTACAAGTAAAACTTTAGCCTTTGATGAAATGATAAAATAATATCAACTAGTACATTAAAAATAAATATATTAAGCCTAAGAACCCAGGTTCTCAAGAGGAAAGAAAACAAAGAAGGAACAAGAAGTAATATAGGGAATTTTATCAAGTTCTATGATGTTTAAATAAAGACAGGACTTCCTCAAGTCTGTGTCTATTTTCTAGATCTGCTGTAACAAAGCGCTGTAAAATAGATGGCGTAAACAACTAAATTGTCTGTCTTTAGAAAGAAATTTCTTTCCCTATGAAAGTATAGGAAAAGGGAGTAGATCATAATCCGAAAGTGGTTTCACATGTAAGGCAGTAAAACATTTGGTTGGAGAGCTTTACAGAGTTTATATCCCAGAAAAATTTGTGTTTCAAGCTTTTTGCCACAACCATCGAAGGAAACGTATTGTATGAAATCTGTTATTACTCATAAAACCTGTAGACCTGTTTTGTGTTATACTACCACATGAGACACACATTTTTTGTTCTTTTCCATTTCATTTTGTTTTTTAATTGTCAGTCAAGAGTTACTATTTGGAAAACAATAAATGGATCTCCCCTGGAAAAAAATAAAACACCAAAAGGGACCCAAATGAACACACTTCTATGATGACATAAACAGTGGTGGTCTCACTGTTTTAATAACTATAACTTTCCACAATACTCACCTCTAAAATATTTATGAGCCATATTCTTTAATAGTGTTTGAAATTATTTTTGATTTTTTGCCATTATTGATAAGCCTCGGTGGTTGAGGCTACTTAAATTTTTTTTCACAAAAGAAAACCCTTGGTTAGGTTAGATTAAATGTAAAAACACTTATTTATAAGTATATGGATGATTCCCAAGAATGTAATGCAAATGACACAAACGGATTGGTTGACACTGATCTAACAGTGGTAGGTCCACCAATGTAAATGACAGATCTTGACAGTTTAGAGCAGAAGGTGGCGAACCTTTCTCATTGAGCCAAATAGCATGGCTATTTACACTTTGTGGGGCGACAGGCAAAAATGAAAATACTATCCAGATACTTATATAACATTTAAAATGTTACCACTTTAAGAAATTCGTAGTCACCAGCAGCTCGTTGAATTCACCCACAAGGTCTAATCTGATGATATCTGATGTGGAGCCTTACCTTAATTGCCAGCCCACATAGGATGCAGGAGATAAGACTTGATCTATAGTAGAAAGGAAGTTGGGACTAAGAAGTTGTATCTAGCCTTATCTGTAATGAAATGGTGAACCAGACAAACTATCTACTGTCTAAGAGATTAAAAGCAGAATCTCCTGGCCTCTACTCTGGGTAGGAAACAAGGTAGAAAATCTTGAGAAGTTAGAACCTCAGATTTGTTTTCAGTGTTTGAGTTGCAAATTTATTTGTGGCCCTAGAAATAGACACCAAGACTTAATAGATAACACACTAAGAAACTCACCATTGTGTAAATTCCGACTGCAAACCCATGGTTAGCTAACCTCTTCTGTAGGAGCACTCTGAGGCAAAGGGTGGCGTTAGCCTGCCAGCGGGGGCCTTCCCTAACGTGTCCTCAGCTGGATAGGACTCCAAATACGAAGGCAAATTCCCTTAGTCCCTTTTTGCTGGCAGGGGTGGGTATTAGGTATACTATAAGACTATCTGAGGCTGGGTACTTTATAAAAGGAAGAAGTTTATTTTGGCTCATGGTTCTGAAGGCTGAGAAGTCCAAGACTGGACAGCTACAGCTGGTGAGAGTTTTGCACTGCATCATACCATGGCAGAAAAGAACAAGTGGAAAGTAAACGGGCACGTGTGAAAAACACAAAACACGGAGGTAACCTCGCTTTCCAGGAACGTACTCTAAATAACTCATCCAGTCCTACAAGGAGAACTCGCATGAGAATGACTTCAGTTAATTCTTGACGACTCTGCCCATGGCTCAAATACTTCTCCTCAGGCGCCTCCTCCAATCCACTGCAGGGAATCAAGAAGCTTCAGCTTGAGTCCTGGTGAGGACAAGGCGCATTCAACCGCAGCAAAGAGCAATTAGCTATCTAGTAACAGAGCCGCCGGTATCAGAATGAGATTAAAACTTGACTAAGGCCTCCCAAGGTCACTTGTTTCTATTCAGTACAGGATAGAAATATGGAAACATATGTATTTAAAAATTTTAGTTGACACATAAAAATCATACATGTTTATGGGTTGTCATGTGATCTGTCCATCCCTGGGTGTATTGTAGACAGTTCAAATCAGGGAAAGCTTCTCTAGCTCCTTAAATATTTATTTCCCACCTTTATTGAATCAGTTTTGGTGCTGATAGAAAAATGTCATATTTATAATTGCTAGTATTTTATTTTATTTACTTTAATTCTACTTTTTTCCACTTACTGATATATCGGAACCAATGTGCTATTTTTTCATTATAAGTGTAACATGGTACATATAAAATATAATAAGTAATTTAATATAACAAAATATAGTGTATCATATAGCATAATTAAAAAAATAAATCATACAGTCATCTGATCGGTCTGCAAAGAGATTGTATAAAATTCAATAATAATTTTTTTTTTTCAGTACCGGGGATTGAACTCACAATCTCATGTATGCCATACAGGCACTTAAGCCACTGAGCCAAACTCCCAGTCCTAGTCTTTTGAGGCAGGGTCGCACTATGTAGCTCATGCCAGCCTTGCACTCACGTTGTAGCCCAAGCTGGCCTCGAACTCACAATGCTTCTCCTACCTCAGCCTCCCGAGGACTGGGATTAAAGGCCTACACCACCACGCCTGGTTTCAATAATAATTTTTAAAAATTATCCAAATAAAGTGAATGAATTCTTCTGCAACATAAAGAAATTATATGTCTGTGAAGGAAAAAGAAGCAAGATAATTATAAAAACTTTAAAAACACTTACAATAAATGCAGGACATGATAAAGATGCCTACTGTTCAATAAAAACTATTACTGGTGTTTTGAAAGGCTAAAGAGTTCCATTAGAAAAAGGGCACTCCTTTTTTAATGTCTGTATGGTTTTCCATTTCATGAATATAGTTTATTTAGACAATGCATTACAGTTACACATTTGGGTATTCAGCTCTTTTGGAATTTCATTTTGAATATTTGTTCCTAACTCTAAAACTCCTATGCCCTTATCACTTATTTATTTATTTATTTATTTAGTCTTTTCAAGACAGGGTTTCACTATGCAATT
Organism: Dasyprocta punctata; assembly: GCA_004363535.1. Classification (NCBI taxonomy): domain Eukaryota; kingdom Metazoa; phylum Chordata; class Mammalia; order Rodentia; family Dasyproctidae; genus Dasyprocta; species Dasyprocta punctata. The sequence goes on from RJWM01000289.1 coordinate 212,617, forward strand.
CGGGCTGGTATTGAGCTCACTTTGCAGCCCGGACTGGCCTCAAACTCTCAGCGATCTGTCTCAGCCCCCTGAGTCCTGGGATTATAGGCATGAACCATCAAGTCCAGGACTACGCATATCTTTTAAAAGAGACACGTTCTCTACAGACTATCTGCGGCTTCAGTCACTAGTGGACAGCTGCCACTTCTTCGTGCTTCTCTCTATAGCCCTCATTAAGATCACAAAGTGAAAATGGAGCACAAATTTATTTGGCAAGGCGGGTTACCATGGTGATAATTCGGTAAATGCTGAAACTATCAGCTCAGGGCATGTATTTTTCTTATAATGACTATGCGTGAGAATTCTGGTTGATTTTGTAGAGAATACAGTGTAACACAAGGTAAGATAAAAGCACAACCTGATGAACGAAGCATGGCTAGTGTCTAATCCAAGCAAGGCTGGCCACTGTTCTCTTACAGCAGTGTGTGGTTGAGGAAATGCAAGAATAAGATTCTTAATTTGAGGAAAACAGTGTAAACATTGTTGGCAGATGATTTTTCTGTCCCATCCGTAGGTCGGAATTGGAAAGTGGCTAGAAAATGGAAGTTAAACTCACATACAAAGGAGCATTAATTATGGTGTATATATATCCACAATTCTTTCTAATCACAATTTCTAACTATTTATTGATAAGTGATTAATTATTATCAAAGATACAATTCATAGTGATTATTATTCTATATTTTAGATTTTGTATGTGTCCTGAAGTAATTATTAAATTATCAGTTGTGATTTACATTTTAGTTCCTCATAAGGAAAAATTGAAATTTTTGGTCTTAAGGTGAATTAGAATGCTAAACTAAGAAGTCTCTTGAGTAAGCATAAAAGACCCCAAGAAACTCATTGGTGAAAGTTTGATAAATGTCGGACTTCTTCAATAGAATTCTTATAGCTTTTTAAGCAAGATAGATAAACCAAAACGTTGGCAGAGTATTTCTTGTTCTGTTGTTTGCTTTCTTCAGAAAACAGCACTGAAGTTTCTAGACTCAGTCTCCTAATGTATGAATTTTTTAAAAATATTGAACTATATTTTAAACCCATGTATCTCCTGCAACTCATTAAAATGAAGATTTACTAATCTTAGCAAAAAACTGAAAAGAATTATAATGCAGATGGGTTGGTAAGTGGGTCCCTTGAAAAATTGTTAGTGTTTTCTGGTGGTAAGATGAGGAACAAGATTGCAATCAGAAATAGACTGGTTTGAATTCTGTACTTGACCACTATGCACTACATGACTCTGAGTAATTGCTTAATCTTGATCGGTCTCCTTTCATGCCTAGGTCGCAGGGTGTCCTGACAACTAATTTAATGTCCTTTATATAATGAACGGTGTTAGAAAAGTTGTTGGAGAGGTAGTTACTTGAGTGTTTACACTAATCCTTAACTGTACCACAACCACCACAACCACCTCGTACTCATCCCTGATGAATGTGTTGATGCCCCAAACCCCAATACCTCAGAATGACCCCCTTGTCTTAAGGGGAAAATTCAATGTTTGGCATCATAGCTAGAAAAAATGTAACTATGCAGATTTCTTGTCCTTCTTCCTCATTTACACTGATAGTAATTTTCATATTTCTATTTTTTTTTTTTTGCATCTTATAAACAAAACGTTGCCTTCATTCCTAACTTTACTTATAATCTATGGTAAATGCGTAGTGTGAAGAGATTTGAAAAATGCTACATATAATGTATATATTTACATATGTATATACTGTATGTATTCTTACATTCACACTTTATGTCTTCTCTCTGTTCTCTCCCTTTTTTTCTAAGAATTTCTGCTTTTGGACTAGTTTGTTAAATACTAGTCATTGAATTTAATTCACCAAGATTTTAAAAAGTAACAATAATAATGATATGGCAAAAGGTAAGATGAAGAGATAGAAAAAGGAAGAAGAAGAAGTCAGAGGAGACCAGTACCATAATGTATTAGCTCTTATTAATAAGATTAGTTTACGATAGAGGAAAGGACACTAAATATCACCAATGAACCTATCTAGTCTTTATTGATTGCTAGAGGTATTTTTCCTTCTTGGTCTTCATCCACCTGAATAACAGAGTCTGGGAATATTATTTGAAAGACTGTCATTGCTGCATTAAAAATAATGTCTTTAAAGGACCAACAATAATTTTTTGGAACTAATTAAAAAGCAATGCTGACTGGCTCTAGGGAAGTGTCAGTCACATTCACAAGCAGGATCATAATGGTCTTGAAAAATAGATGATGAGAAATGTAAAAGTTTTGGAAAGTGGGCTTAATTTCTCACTGTGCCACTTGTAAGTTAGTTGGACAGCCTTTAGTAATTTTTACGCTTACTTGAAATTCCCTTACTTTGGTCTGTAAAATGGGCATAATGACATATAACATCAAACTTTTAGGAGTCGAAATTTGTCATAGAAAAGAAAAATACCCCACTAGTTACATAAACACTTACGAGTTCCTCAGAGATGTTTGACTTTGCATACTCTCTACAAGCTGCTCCTTATCAAGGAGAGAAAAGTCAGCTGTGGGGCTCACACAGATGTGTAGTCCCAGCACTCAGGAGGCAGGAGGAGAGTTCATGGGCAACCTGGGCTACACAGTGAGACTCTGCCTCCGAAAAAGTAAAGCAATAAAAAATAAAAATAAATAAATAGAAAACAAACCCCCCAAAAATTCTTTCCCTACTCCTTTTTTGTTGACAGCAAACACTAATTGTAACGAACTTGACACATTCAATAGAAAGTGGAATAGTCTACTATCACCATATTTGAAGAGGGAAAATCCAGATATTCATAAAAATTCCAAATTAGAATACAAATTTTCCTTAGGTACCTATTTGTGTATGCTACTCTGCTGTTTGTAACACAATGTTAAAATTTAAAAACCTAGTTCCTCACTTCTAGGTCTTTAAAGTGTTACTTTACAAACTATAGACCTGACTCATACTAGAATCTGGAAATTAAGAATTTTGCCTTTTTGATATTTTCATTTAAATCCCTGTAGGCAAAATGAGCAATGAATTCTGAACAACAACAAAAAAACACTGCTCTTAAGCACACTGCATATATATTTTACTTACAAGCATCTATGCCCTCCCATATTTCATACAGCATTAAGGTAGCCTTAAAGGATATACATAATCCAATATAATTACAAAAATATTTATTATGAGCAGGGCAAGGAGAAATGTAGAACAGAAAGAAAAAATATTAACAGAATAAGATGTATTCATGCAAATTGGAGCACTACTTTTATGCTTATGTTCTCCATGGATAAAACAACGTATTATTTGCATTAACAATCTGACACCAAGGACATCACAGAAAATATATTCAAAAATAGAGTTAAAAACATTTTTAGTTTGAAACTACAGCAGATAAGAATAGCCTTATACATATTTCAACATTGATCATATTATTAATCACATATCAAATTAGGTGTCAAAATCATTGAAAATAGTTTGATAGAGAAAACTTGTTATGGAAAGTGAACCAAGAGATGGAGAGAAGTGAGAGAGAGGGGAGGGTACCTTCCTTACTTTTCTTGTAGCTAAGACACAATCCTAACGCCCAGTTTAAAGGAGGAAAGCTTTATTTTGGCTTATGGTCTGTCCAGGTTTCAGTCCATCGTCAGCTGGTTCCAAGACAGGCTGGCTTGGCAGAGGGAAACTGCACAGGAGAAGCAGCTCAGTGAGAAGCTGAGAGAAGAATCAGGGGAGGAGGAGGGAGACAGATCCTTCCAGGTCACGCCCCCACTGACCTCCGCCTCCCACCAGACTTCACCTCCCAGCATCACCCTTAGCTATCAACTCATCAGAGGATGAGTCCGCTGATGAATATCACACCCCAAAGCCCCATCCATGAGCACAGAAGCCTTTAGGGGGATATCTAGATATAAAGTGTAAGAGAGGTGAAGGGGAAATGAAAAGGATTAAGATGTGTTATGTACGTGTACCAACTCCCTACAGTGACTGTGATCATTAGATACTGCAAACATGTACTAATAAAGATTTTAAAAATTTAAAAATTGATCTCTAATATGTAAAACTCAACAGGCATTGTCAACTTTTGGGTAAGTAAACAAGTTAATTCATGATGAAGAGTAACATAAATACAAAAGGGTGCAAGCCAAATAAAGAGTTAAAAGAACACATGAACAAAAGAAAACCACATCATGTCTGGTGAACTGGGGCCCATGGTTACATGAATCCTATGAAATTCCTCACCCTCAATACCCACAGGAGGGTTAGTAGGGCACTGCTCAGCTCATCACTCCGTCAACTTTTGAAATACATCTAGGATTTATGCTTAGAAATGAGCCCTCCACTGCACCATGGCCCTGTCACCCACAAAAGCATGGACACAGGTGAATCACTGATGTTTTACATGACTAGCTTTCAAGGGATTAATAGTATTAAAATATGGTTCTCTTCGATCTTTATCCATATGACTGAATTGGAAGAGTTTGCAGGGAGAAGCAAGGACGAGTGAGAAGAGGTTAAAAAGAACAGCAGAGGATGGAGGAAGTTGTCCAAAGAAAGGGAGGAGAGGGAGGAGCAGGCAAATACGGGGACACAAGACATCAATGGCAATTGCTAAAGATGTTGGGGTAGAGCAAATTCCAAATCCTTCCTGGCTTCCTACAGCAACCCCAGTGACCACCTGCGCCTGAGGCCTAAATGCCTGACCAACCCTTGGCTACTGGGAGAGTCCCATATCCTTCCAGCAAATTCCATTCTCATTCAGGGTAGTGCAGGTATAATGTTACCACTTTTAACCAAAAAGTTGTAGTTTGTGCCAATACATGATTCATTTCTTCAAAAATGCATTTAAAGATGAAAGCACACTCTAAATCTAGGTGAAATGATAACGTTTCCTAATATCTAATGATTCATATTTCTCTGAGAATAGGAAAAGAAGACAGGAAAAATTATGCACTGCAATATGCATTAGTAAATAGAAATAAGAATGGAGGGAAAGAGTCAATAAATAGAAAAAGATACCACAGGAAGAGATAAAATTTTAAGCCCACTAAGGAGAAAAAATAGATTAGAGTAGTATGGAGGCTACAAAAAAAAAGAGAGAGAGAGAAGAAAAATCCCAAACAACAATAAAAGCAACAACAACAAAGAATCCCAAACAAAAGTATTCCCTGCTTAAAAACAGAAGTAAAAGCATTGGGATAGGTTTAAATTAGGGAATAAGTAGTTTCCAACTTACATCAAAGTATTTTCATACCTCTGAGGAGACTGAACTTATTTCTAGAGTCTGAATATTTCTGTAGTCTGCACGGCTTCCACATGAAAGGCATGAGGCACCCACAGAAGCTGAACCAGGGTTTTTCTGAGTGATTAGTTATCCTTCTTTGTTTTGCATCTCAGTTGTCAGAATTAGAGCAAAGAGATGCCCACTACCCTTTAGTTCAGAATATTCTGTTGGCCAATGCGGAAACAAATTTAGGTATGTGATTTGTCCTCTATAAATCATCATGAATGACCTAGTGAAAGAATCTTTCAATTTAAAGTTCTTTGAAGTATATTAATATAAGCTCATCAATGGAGAATTGAAAACAACTAATTCAATTCAGGTAAAAGAATGAAATGAAAGTACACTCAGTAATATTAAGGTTTCTCCTTTAAAACTCTTTGTAATTTGAGCAAACAGTCAGGTGAGAATATCTAACTCTGTGCTAAGGAAATCTAAGGCTTCTCTGGCACTCTGTATCTTCTTGGCTCAGTTAATAAAGGCAGAAGTTGGGTTCCTGGGAAAGTAGTGGTAAAAAATCAATTCCTCAGATATTAAAATGTTGCTGTTGAAAACACACGGATTGTTGTAGCGACTTTGCCCACCGGGCCTCTAAAGTCTCCACCTTGACCTTGGCCCCATGTGAAGCCTGAGTTTCCTGCACTCAGCACATGCTCATTGAAGGAGAAACCCAGCTCTTCTCCCGCGTCTGCCACTGGCCAGCTAATCTAAAGTCCGCGTGTACTGTGGTAGCTGCACCTCCCTTGCCTGACAAGTGACCAATGGGAAGATTCTTGTTACTGCTGCCAGTGTTTATGTCTGAAAAGAACGAAGAAAGTAAAGACAAAGGTTATCAAATGTCCAATTATGAAGCATTTTGTCCCAAAATCTGTAAAAGCAACTTTCAAAAAGTTAACCTGAGAAACATGCTTTCTTGTTACATTTGATTTGGGAAGTAATAGTAAATATCCAGGTCTTCCCAGTTTCCCAAGTTTCCCTGATTAATGTTCCATTATCTACCAGGAAAAGTAATATTTTAAATCACTACTTTCCACTCTTACTATTTACAATCACTCCTAGAGGCCTCCACCTTGGAAGAAAAGGCAATCCAGAGAGGGGCGCTCCATGTGTCCATGGGGAATAAGCAAATGAGAGCTCCTGTGAGATGTTTAGGTTGCAGCACAGTGAAACCAGGATGAAATGATCTAGAAAAGTGGAAAAGCTGGGAAAAATCAACCCCTCAGGTATGCAGGGCCGCTCTTGAAAACGTGGATCATTGTAGTTACCTTGCTACTCTGGCCTCTAAAGTCTCCATCTTAACCTTAGCCCTACCTGGAGAATAACTTGCTACACTATTTCCCTCAGGACCTCTTCTATGCCTGTTGAAAAAGAGAAAGCCGGCTCTTCTGCGTGGCCACAGCCATCCTACCTAATCCAATCCGTGTGGGTTGTGAGAGCTGAATCTTATCTTGCCCGTTAGGAATTACGGAAGTTTCTTCTTCTTGGTGCCTGTGTTTGTCTGAAAAGAGAGCGGCTGGAGGCAGAAGAAGAGAAGCGTGCAGGGAGAGGGAAGGAACTGTGTGGAGAGAAGAACGTGAATCCAGTCACTTAGTAAGCTTTGTGCGGGGCAGGATGGCAAGCCTCCCCTCCCCCAGCCTTGACAATCCTTCGCTGAGGACGGCGTCCTTCAGCAGTGCTACCCAAGCGGGACGCGCTGTTTGTTTTTGAGATGGGACCATGAACGCAAAGTTGCTTTGGGTTACATCTGAATAATGTCGTCACGCGTGCCAGTCAGCTACAGGATCACAAGTGCAGGCGACTGGGAATCCGTAGTGAGCTGTGTGGCCACACCTTGATGCTCTGCGGGGGCGTTAAATGCAATATTTTATCTTATAATTGTGTTCAGTAGGGTGCTTCCCTATCATAAAAAAGCTATACATTCATTCATCAAACTGTTACACATTAAGTGTAACTAAAGTATCTCAATTCAGTAAATACTGTCGGAATGAATAAAGATATGAATGGAGGAGGATGTTGTAATATAATGTGCTACCGGATGGGAATGAAAAGCAAAAGAAAAAGCCCACGAGTAAGTAGAGGCTGTAAGAGGAGGACTTCTTTAGGCCTCTTTTGTTGGGTCATTCTGTGAAACTCAGGATGCTCTGGAAAGGTTTGGATGGTTAAGCTGGAACATTAAACAAATGAAATTCTCTCAAGCCTATTGAAGCCATCCCTAGACACTTTTTTGCCTCCCAGGGATTTTATTTAAAAAAAAATAGGTTTCCAAAGGTTTCATAGATAAGGAGATTTATGAATTTTTAAATATTTAAATCTTCATTATTGCATACGATTTTTTCAATTGGATTCGAACAGATTTAAGTAGAATAAGTGGTAATTAAAACTTAGCTGCTATTTTTCTTATGTCCAGGTTTTTATAGGAAAAGAAAATCCCATCTCCACAGTGCTTTCCAATTTCCACAGGTACAATTCTCAGGTGCATTTCATTCTGGCTGGTGGGACATGCAAGTTTTAAATAAATTGTACTTACATGTTTCTAGAATTATTCACAGTGGAATAACTATGGGAAGGCATAGAATAAAAATTAAATAAAGCTACTTCCATAGAATGATTATTACTTTCTGGTTGAAATACTGTGTGCTTTAATTTATTGAAATTTCCCTTTAGAGTGGTTTTAATTTTGCTCCTGATGGAACCCTAGGATATAATCTTATGTCTATCCTGTACCAGGTTTGCCTTGAACTACTCACCTTGGAGTTTCTATATCATATATGGTATAAATCTAAGCTTGAACCTGGACATCATAGCTCTGAAAAAGTATTTCTCGGGGGTATTAAGGTTTTCTCTACCTGAGGGTGTTAGATGCCACTTTTCTTTGTCATATCTCCAACCCCTTTTAATGGACTGTCACTGGCTCCTAGATATTCTGTCATGATTCTAGACTTCCAGTCCCTGAATGACATTAGAATTAGAGTCAGGCCCTTATCTGAAAAAGGCCGAGATTTAGAATCCAAAGCCTACGGACATCAACTGGCTCTCATCTCTTTGAATTTTATTTCTTCCCTTAGTTATGGAAATCTGGGGGCATCTCTTTCTTCGTTTCAATATCAGCTATGTATTTTGAAAATTTTAAAAATTCACCTGAAATGTACTTGTGTCTAGAGCTGGGAAAGACATTCTGCAGAGTTTGCTCTGTCATTCCCCTGGCAGTAGGGAGACCCCATTTACTGTCTCTGTTCTGGAGAAAATACGGTTGTAGTTCAGGGCTCTCACGCTCACATGTTTCAAATTTTCCTCTTTATTCTTATTCATTGTGCTCACAATCTGGATGACATGAAATGAAATTAAAACTAGTGACTGGTTTTTATCAATCAGTAGTAGAACTCAGGATGCCTGACTGTCATAGATCGTCAAGTCTTTCTGCCACTTAGTGGCACTTCATATCAAGTTAATGTTGTTTCCTCAGAATTTGTTTTTGTTATTCTATTCTTCCTTTTCTGATTTCATATGTATAAATTTTAAGTATTCAATATGTATTTTTTGACACTGTAATTGTATTTCTTACAATGATATAGTTTTTCATAATTCAAATGCTAGGTTCTTTTCTTTGTGTACTATAATTTGAGTATTTTTATTGTTATAGTTTCAGATTCACTGGTCTTTGTATTGTTATAGATCGCTAAGTAAGGCAGAAATATCATTGATGATCAGACAGGAATAGACCCTCTAGAGTCAGTACAGAAGATGAGAGGCACATTTCCTTAAGGGTCAGGTATCAAGACAAAAGATAGAATGACTACACTCACATACTTCCCCTAGCAATGAACCGCAGTGATTGATATTCTAAATAAGTACCCATTACATTAGATGAGGCATCAGGAAGAACCACTGATCCATCCCCTCCAGGAAAAGCCCCTGTTCCATTTCTTGTATGTTTGCTACATGACTTCTTCCCCATTTGATTTCTAATCAATATTACCCGAGTGTAATTGTAATCTTATCGGTTGACCTTAGTTTTGCCCCCACCTCATGCCCACCTTGTGATTTCTCATTGGATCAATGTTACCTAAGTGACTATACTTGTAATCTTATTAGTTAATTTTAGTTTTTTCCATCTTGGACCCACCTTATTTCTTGAGTTTGCACTATAAAATTTCCTTGAGGGCTGAGGATATAGCTCAGAGGCACAGAGCCTGCCTGGTGAGTGCAAGGTCATGAGTTTGATTCCTGCTTAAAAAAAAAAATTCCCTTGAAAAGTGGGATCCTCACCAACCCACTTGGGACACCTTCTGTCTCTCTCAGAGAGAAGCTTTCTCTCCCTAGTAATATAGCTTTCCTTCTCCAATAAATATCTTCTGCTCTTAACCTCCATTGTTCCTAGAAATCATTCTTTAATAACAGAGACACGTACTGGAGAATCTAGCAGCTTGGGAGCTTCTTGGTCCTACACCAGGATCTGTGGTCTTTGGTCTGCTGATAACCCTACACTTTTCTTCCCCCTGTCAGTTACTACGTTTTTAATCTCAGGAATTTTTCTTTGAGTATTATATGTTTTGTTTTGTTTTGTTTTCTTATTATACTTTTTCCTTTACTTTCTTGAACTCATGGAACATATTTATATCACCTATGTCTATGGTTTGTTATTGCTGGTCTTATTTTTATTGGGTGATTCTTCTTTCAGTTCTTGTTTTGATTTTGTTATTGTTGTTGCCTGTTTTGGAATCCAGAAAATTTTTTTCTCACAGATTCTGTTGGGGCATAATTATAATGTAAGAACACATTTATAAAGTAGCAAACTTATAGGTATTTCATGATACAAATCAGAGAGCAATTAAAGGTCTCTGACCAAGTTCCTGCTGAATTCAGTTGACCTTGAAAGTGTCTAAAGCCCAGGTACAAACCTTAGCACTGTGTCAGGTAATTATCGAAAACGTAAGGCACCCTGGGCTAGTCAAGAACACCTTTAACTGTGCTTACCCTGTAGGGATCCCCTCCCCTTGTTCCTAGAATGTTTCTGTATTATGATAAACAATTTCTTTTTTCAACAAATCTTCAAGACTAGCCAGCTTGTCAATATATGATTCAATGCTTGTAACCAATTATGTAACGTTTTGTCACTTGCTTTGTACTTCCAACTTCTAAATGCCATGTAAACTAAGCTCTCTGTAAACTCAGTGCAGTTGCCTTTGGGAACTATCCAGCAACAGTCCACTGGCGTGAAGATTCAACAGTCCACTGGTAGAAAGATTAAACGCTACCTTCTTATCTGCTCGTTGCAAAGAGTCTTCCTTTTGACTTGGGATTTTTCCCACATTTCTAAGAAAATGTTTTTGTTCACTTTTGTTATTTTTTCAGATATTAGATATCATTTGATATGATGTTGTTACCTGGAGTCAGATAATATTTCTAAGGTTTGTTTTTAAACTTTGAAGAGTGTATTACAGAGTATGTTTTAGTGCACAGCTAATTTATTTTTTATACCCATTTCTGGATTCTATCTAATACTCTATATAATACAACATTTTTTCTGCTCTGGCTGAGATACACAAAAACCTTTACCAACTGTATGTGACATCTAGGAATTTTTCTTTTGGCTTTTCTTGATGGTTTCTGATGATTTTTTTTTTTTTTTGCTTGCTTTACCTGATAATTCTTTCCCTGAATTTTAGTAGTTATCTCTCATCCATGTGCAGGTGAAGCATCAGATTGGCATACAAAACATCCTTACTACACATCTTCATCACCATAGTTACCTCCTTCCTAGTAACTGATCCCAAACATTCTAGCTGCTTAGCGGTTCTCTGAGATAAGACCTCTGCCTTTCCAATTCAGTGATTCCATCAGGCTTTGTATAGATTTCCCTCCCTCCACAGTTATCTGGAAACTAACCCACAGGAAGTAGCTTGTTCAATGAATGGGCTCTCTGGGGTTTGTTTCTTTTTTATCTCAATTCTCTTAGCCTGAAAATATCTTCATTCCATTTTAATTTTTTTGGAGAATTTATGCTTAGTAAAGAATTTAGTTTGGCTTTTTCCCTCTCATTATTTTTAATATTCACCATGCTTTCCATTTTCTCTTTTGAGAATTCAAGTGTCAATTTTTTTCCTGTGAATTTGAAGGCACTGTATCATCCCCCCTCATCACTACCTCCTTGGGTATTTTGAAGGTTTTTTTTTTTATATAGTAAGAATCATTTCTATGATTTGCCTAGATAGAATTCCCTTTGTTTTCATTCAAGTTAAAATTTTAAACTGCCTTTACTCTGTGGATTGGGATTTCTATTTAATTTTGGAAAAATATTGTAATTTTTCTTTAAATGTATTTTTTGCTCCATTCTCTGTTTTTTTATGCTTTTGTTCAAACTTTTTTTTAAACCAAGAGAATTCTTTTGAAATGTGTTGTCATCAAAATATTGTCATTAAAATAGTTTACTATAGTTAACTGCCTCTGAAATCCTGTAAATGATGTCTTCTGAAAAGTAATGAAGATTCAACCGTTTTTTAAAATTATCTTTTTAGAACATAATAGAAAAAAATTGTCAGCTATTAAATCTTCTAAGAAGGAAAGTCACAAGTCCCTCTGCAGGAAAGAGCCACTCCATCTGTAAAGGGAATTAAAAATAATCATCAATAAATATGAATAAAAACACCCATTTCCTGGCTTTGTCCTTCTGTACTAACCGAGCTCCTCTTTTAGAAATCAAATGATTTTCTGGTTTCCCTCTGTAACAGTGAGAAATTCCCCAACAGTGTCTCAGAAAGGACCCTGGTGTCCCCACCCAGCCGGGGAAGCCCAAGGCTTCAGTTGCCGGGCGCAGACTTCTGAAGCTCCCCGTGGTCCCGCGTGACTTGACAAGGCACAGTTCCGTGCAGGGGCCCCTAACTTTCCACATGCCATTGCTGCAGAGGAGACATTTTAGATAGCCATAGCAACGGAACCTTTCCCACCCACAGGATCCCCCACTTTTAGGCAGTGTTTTGCTGACACCCAGTACAGCCAATTATATTTCCCAAAGATTCTAACCTAATCCGTGGTACTTTATGAGAGAGAGTATCTGATGAGCAAGTTTCTGAAATGCTCTGACAAAGTAGATATTAGATATTTGAAACCAATTCACGGTTTTTGGTAACTCCAGATCTGAGTTGGATACAGAGGGCTTAAGTACAAAAAAAAAAAAAATGTGGTATTTCTATATAATGGAATACTACTTAGCTACAAAGAATGATAAACTAGGCATTTTCACTCTTAAATGGATGAGCATTGAAAATATACTTCTCAGTAAACTAAATAGGTCACACATATGTAACCATCACATTGTTGCACTTGTGTGATGAACTAAAAGAAAATCTATGTATATAAAAAATTAGTTAAGATAGTTAAAGAAAAAGAATTTTGAGTGAAAAGTAGTTTTCACAGGGTTATCTTCAGATTTCATTTTAATGCAAAACGTTTATTTGAAAATAATAGAGCAATCATAACAGAAAAAAAGATAGTCAAATAGCTGGTTTCTCTTGATTCATTGAGGTGAAAGTTTTGTGCTAATAATTTTCTGGACAATGTTTTATGTCTATATCTTATACCCTAAACAACTGCTGTGAATATAACAATATGCAATGTGCTGATTATTGTTAGTCTTCTATTGGCCTGTTGTGAAATTGTTTTACTTTTAATTTTGTACCTTTCTTCTGTTTAAAATAAAAAAAAAAAGAACAATGAGACCTCCTTTTTGGCTAGGGCCGCCCTAGGCCAACAGACATTGTCGGCTGGTCTGAAGGTGAGACAGCCTTCCATGCTAAAGGGCTCTGGAGCATTTGGGCCCTCTGTGGGTTAAAATGAACTGTTGGGGTTTGGCATAGGGCCCAGGTATCTGCATTCTTGGTAAATAAACAAATACTACTTGGATGATTGACAACCCAATGTGTTTCTCAACTAAACACAGTCACTGCTAGTTCCATAGCTTTTGGTCATCAGGTCAGGTCTCAAGGAAAAATGCTACTCCTTGTCTTCAGCCAGCCAGACACGTGCCAGCCTCAGGGAGCTGTGCATCATGGTGCCATGGGCCTCAGGAGATCCATACATTTGCCTTTTTCAGAAAATATGTTCTGCTCTCCAGCAAGGGATGAGTTTACTGCCACACATCCAGATCTGAAATGATATTTCTGCATTTTCTCCTCCCCAGAAGTGTCTGCCCCTGCTGTACTGACCAAACTCATTGAAATGCATTCTGTCTCTTCCCAGCAAACAGTCCTCTAGCCACTGTAGCTGACTATTGGTCCAGGAGCTCTGTCCATTCCTCCCAGTGCAGAAAGGGGAACAGTGTGCCACTGGACGTGCAGCCCCCAGTTGAAGCCACCACACACAGTGGAACGAGGTGTAGGCCAGTGTGTTGGCACTGATGATGTTAAGCACCAGCAAGGCACAGAGCGTGGGTCCCATGGTTAGCAGCCAACAAGGACTGCGGTTACATCATGACCACCTTGCAGGAGCTCCCAGGAGCTGTGGACTTCTCCTACAGGATGGGCTGCTCTGATCAGTCTTCCTTGAATCCACCCCTCTAAGTTTGTATTTCTCATTTGTTGATTCTTTGCAATAGTTCCTGTGCAATCTGGGTTTTATTCTTAAAGTCTTTGCCTACACCAGTGTCTTCAAGAGTTTTACTTACTCTGTCCTCCAGAAGATTTAATGTTTCTGTTTTAATATTAAGATTTTTAATCCATTCTGATTTTAATTTTGTACATGGTGAAAGATATGAGTCCAGTTTTAATCTTTGGCATGCGGAAAGCCAGTTTTTGCACCACCATTTATTAAAGAGGCTCTCTTTCTTCCAATGAATGTGTTTGGCACCTTCGTCAAAGATAAGGTGGTCTGCAGTTGTTTCTACATCTTCTAATCTATTCCATTGATCTTCAGGTCTGTTTTTTTTTTTTTTGCCAGTACCACACTGTTTTTATCACAGTAGCTTTATAATATAACTTTAAGTCAGGAATTGTGATGCTCCCTGTCTTGTCTTTGTTGCCCATGATTGCCTTTACTAGTCTAGGTCTCTTTGGGTTCTAGATAAATTTGAGAATTGTTTTCTCTAATTCTGTGAGATATTCTATTGGAATTTTGATTGGATTTGCATTGCATCTGTGTAATAGTTTTGGAAATAAGGCCATTTTCAGTATATTGGTTCTTCCTACCCAAGAGCACAGGATATCTTTCCATTTTCTAATATCCTCTTCAATCTCCTTTTTCAGAGTACTGTAGTTTTCAATGTAGAGGTCTTTTACATCCTTCATTAGGTTGATTCCTAGGTATTCCATTTTTGGGGGGATGCTATTGTAAAATGTATTGTTTCCCTGATTTCTCTCTCAGTGAGTTTGTTATTTGTGTACAAGAAGCCTATTGATTTTTGAGTGTTGACTTTGTAGCCAGTTACATTACTAAATTTGATTATTAAATACAGAAGTCTTTTGGTGGAGTTTTTGGGGTCTTCTAAGTAGAATATCATGTCATCTACAAATAATGATAATTTAACTTCTTCTTTTCCTATCTTTATTCCATTTCTTTCTCTTGTCTAATTGCTCTGGCTAAAGATTCCAGGTCAATGCTGAATAAGAGTAGAGACAGTGGACATTCTTGTCCTGTTCCTAATTTTAGAGTGAGAGCTTTCAATTTTTCTCCATTTAGTATGATGTTGGCTGTTGGTTTGTCATACATAGCTTTTATCAGATTGAGATAAAGACCATGTATTCAAATTTTCTCTAGAGTTTTTATCATGAATGGGTGCTGGACTTTGTGAAAAGCTTTTTCTGTATCTATTGAGATGATCAAATGATTTTTGTCCTTGTCTCTGTTAATATGGTGTGTTACATTTATGGATTTACATATGCCATCTCTGAATCCCACTTGATCATGGTGTACAATCTTCTTGATGATTTGCTGCAGTCTGTTTTTCAGTAGCTTATTGAGGATTTTTGCATCAATGTTCATTGGGAGATTGGCCTGTAGTTCTCCTTCTTCATTGTGCCCTTCTCTGGTATTGGTATTAGGGTAATGCTTGCTTCCAGGAATGGATTTAGGAGTCTTGCTTCCCTTTCAATTTCATTAAAGAGTTTGAGAAGTGGTGGTGTTAGGACTTCACTAAATTTCTTGTAGAATTCAGCAGTGAATCCATCAGGACCTGAGTTTTTCCTTGTTGATAGGTTTTTAATTACATCTTTGAATTCATTTATTGATATTGGCTTACTTAGGATTTTTGTATCTTCCTGATTCAGACTTTATAATTCATATGTATCTAGGGATCTGTCAATTTCTTCTGTATTTTCCATCTTATTAGAATACAACTTTTCAAAGCAGGTATAGATGATTTTCTGGATTTTTTCAGGGTCTCTTTTTGCATTCCTAATTGCATGGATCTGAATCTTTTATTTCCTTTTTTTGATAAAGTTGCTTAAGGGTTTGTTAATTGTATTTAATCTTTCAGAGAACCAATTCTTTGATTCATTGATTATTTGTAGTTTTGTTTTATTCTCCAGTGTGTTAATTTCTGCACTGATCTTTATAATTTCCTCCCTCATAGAAGCATTAGCCTGCTCTTCTTTTTCTAGAAGTTTGAGGTTCAACTCAAACTTTTAGTTTATATGCACTTGCTCTGTTTTCCTGATATGTGTATTTACTGCTATAAATTTCCTTTTTAAGACTGCTTTCATTGTGTCCCAGAAGTTCCAGTATGTTGTATTGCTGTCATCATTCAACAGTAAAATTGTCTAATTTCTTCTTTAATTTCATCTGTGACCCATTGGTTGTTGAGTAGGGTGCTATTTAATCTCCATGTGTTGAAGTTCTTGAGGTTTTCTTTGGCATGGATTTCTAATTTCATTGCATCATGGTCTGATAGTATGCATGGGATAATTTCAATCCCTTTACATTTACTTAAGCATGTTCTGTGAGCCAGTATATGGTTTATTTTAGAGAATGTCCCATGTGCAGCTGAGAAAAATGTGTTTTCTGATGTTGTGGGGTGGAACACTCCATAGACATCTACTAAATCCATTTGCTCAAAAGTTTGATTTAGTTCTAATATTTCATTATTGATTTTTTCTCTAGTTGATCTGTCCTTTTGTGACAGCAGGGTATTGAGATCTCACAATAGAATTGTGTTATGGCTTGTTTGATTTTTCATGCCTGTTAGTAATCATTTTATATAATTGGGTGCACTGGTATTTGTTGCATGTACATCTATGATTGCTATCTCTTCTTCTTGGATTGTTCCCTTCGTGAGGATGTAGTGACCTTCTTTATCTCTCTTAATCAGTGTTGGTTTGATATTCACTTTATCTGCACAGAATAGCTATTCTTGCTTTTTTTCTGAATTCCTGTTGCATGGAATATTGTTTTCCATCCTTTGACTTTGTCTATGAATTTCTTTTTGAATTAAATGAGTTTCTTGTATGCAGCATACTGTTGGATCTTGCTTCTTGATCCATTCTGCCAGTCTGTGTCTTTTGATTGGTGGATTAAGACCATCAACATTGATGTTTATAACTGATATTAATTGACTTACCTTTGTCATGCTATTTCCCCCCCTTTTTTTTTCTTCACTCTAATTGTTTGCCTTTCTTAGTGGATTCCTTCTGCTGGGGTTCATGGAGCTATAGTCATTATTATCTTTTGCTAGAATGTGCTTCAGAATATTTTGGAGTGCTGATTTGATGGTCATAAATTTCCTCAGTTATTCTTTGTCATGGACGTACCTTATTTCTCCATCAATTTTGAAAGATAGTTTTTCAGGATACATAAAAAGTTGTTTTCCTTTAGAACTTGGAGTGCTTCACTCCAAGCTCTCCTTGACCTGAGAGTTTGTGCTGAGAAGTCAGCTATAATTCTGATGGGTTTCCCTTTATAAGTGATTTGTTTCTTTTCCCTAACAGCTTTTAAGATTCTATTCCTGTGTTGAATTTCTGGAATTTTGACTATGATATGCCTGGAAGTAGATTTTTTATCATTGCTAATTGAAGTTCTATATGCCTCGCTTATTTGTATGTCAAATTCTTTTTCTCTACCAGGAAAGTTTTCTGTCACGATGTCTGTGGGCATGTCTTTAATGTCATTTGTGATATCTCCTGTTCATTCATTGACTCCAATTAATCTTAAGTTTTTCTTCTTTGTCTCATCTAGCAGCTGCTGGATTGATTTCTCATGGTCCCTTACTAGTTTTGAGAAATCTTTCTTTTCCTGGTTGCTAACTGCAAGCCTGTCTTCAAGATCTGAGATCCTGTTGTCACATTGGCCTAATCTGCTTTGAAGACTTTCAATGGAGTTTTATTTTCCTGGATATCCACTTGAACCTGCTACATGGATTCCACTTGTTTCCTATGTTGTGCTTCCATGATTTGCTTAAACTTGTCTATTTTTTTGTCTGTGTCTGCTCTAACATCCCTAAGCATGGTGTATATTTTGGTCATCTCTGTAGTTATTTGAGAGATTATTTCTGATTTCATTTTTTTCAGAGCCTCAATTGCTTTGTTACCACTTCAGAGAGACATGGTAGGGTGCTTTTGGATTTTCCAACCTCATTTCCCCCTGGGTTTGCCTTTGGTGAACTGGATGTCTGGGGTGGCATCTCGTTGAAGTGTCTTCTCATTTCTTTTCTTTTTTTTTTTTTTTAGTTTAATTGCTGGAGTGACACTTGTAAGTTTCCTATGGTGGGTTGCTTTATTGGTAGTATTTAGGAAACTTATGTGATGATTACTTCTCTTAGGTTTCTTCCAGGTGTAGCTGGCTTTTGGCTTTTGAGTCTGTTAGAAGAGCTTACCTCTTCAGGCTGTTGGAGATGAGAAGTTGTTGTTCATTTGGCCTAGTCCCTGGTTCTTTGGCACTGGGTCACAGTATTTTTTGTGACCCTTAGTCAATCTCAGTCATGGATTATCAGGGCCAATAGCTATTTAGAACAATTATGTCAATTTTGGCTGTAGTGGTACCAATAGCATCAAATACAGTCTATAAAATAACAAACTGAGCTGACCCTTAATTTGCAACTTTTAGCCATATGGATTGAATTTCTGATTACATAACAGAATGTAGAAGAATTATATGCAATATGTAAGTCCATAATGTGTCAATTTTGCCCTCAGGGGTTGAGATTTAAAATGAATTAAGGAGAAAATAGAGAAGTGAGAAAAGAGAAAGAGACTACAACTAGGTTGGAGAACAAAGATGGATTTCATCAACTTGGGGAAACTGATACAGAAGACTAAAGGAAAAAAGAGCTGGAAGAGATTAAAGGTAGAACAGAACAAAACCACACCCACAAAGAAGTTAGGAACCACACTAACACTCACAAAAAAGAAAACAATGAAATAGAAAGAGAAATAAGAAACAAACTGAATAAAACAAACAAACAAGAAAAGAAGAAAAAAACAAAAGCAAACAACAACAACAACATCAAAAAATAGTCCACTTCCAGGATTCTCTCTGGATTCACTGGTAGACAGCCTGTGAAGATAGCACCCCAAATCGTGGCACTGTATCCCTGCAAGCCAGACGTTGCTTTATGACGGAGTAGTAGACAAGCTTAGCAGGCCGGCCCGGAGACCAGACTCATTTGGGCTCGCTGCAGTCCAAGCAATTTCCACGGGCCTGTGCCCAGCTAGGAGCTGCTGGAGGAAGCTGGCACCATTTCTGGTTCTGGGCTTATCGGCCCGACTCCAAAGTGGTTCCCAGCATTTGCTCTCTCCCACGGGAGGACTGAGTCCTCTGCACTTGCGGCCAGCCAGCACAGTCCTCCACATCCACTGTTCCCCTCCACTGCAGAACCCTCTCTGTAGGGGGCTCTGGGGTGGCTAGCCACCACTGTCACTGTGACTGTGGGTCCCCAGGTCTCAACAGATCCCCCCTCATGCAGTGAGTCCAGCTCCGGGCAAAGGTTGTGCCAGCTACTGCCTTCTTCTTTATTGAAGTTTTTCTTTTTACTCTCTCTGTGGGCTTCAATTCACACCCCAGACTCTTCCTGGGTCCAGGGGTCCACTTCTTTCCTTCTTATCTTCCTCACAATGGTATGTTCCCATGTCTAGATGGTGACTCTCAGAGAGGCTGTTTTCTCTGTTGCTTACTGCTCTGCCATCTTCCCAGAAGTCAACAGTTTGTATTTCTTATTAGTTTATTTATTTATTTATTTATTTACTTATTTGCAGGGAGGTACTTTTGAGACATGCTCATTTAGTTCTCCTTTTAAATCATTAAAGTTACTGTCACCAACCCTGGGGATGTTTTCATGAAGAAGGTAGGAAGAAGTCTGTGCAGTGTCCAGAGCTTCATTGTAGAAACAAAAAAAAAACAACACTAGCAATTGTCAGGCCACTTAGATAAGACTTTTCTTTACTTGCCACGTTCCTTGTGGCACGTGTGAGTTAGCCAAAGCAGTCACTAACGAGCACATCGAAGGCAAGTGTCAGGTAGCCAAGTCTCTCAACTCTGGATCACATTCATTGACTGTCATACTCAATTCAGGGGGGAATTTCAGGTGGCCTTTTTCTCGGTCTTCAATATGATCACATCATCAATTTTGTTTGCTTTGAGCTGTAACTCTGATATCCAAGTGAGAGCTGAAGTGAACAAGGATAGGGTGTTCTGGGACACGGACCGTGGAACCCAGATAATTTGATGGGAGCGTTCTTAACTGGCTGAGTCAGTTCACTGAAGCTGAAATAAACAAAAGCAAAACTGTTCAGGTAACAAACGTAAAAAGGCAACAGAAGAGAAATATGGAATGGTGACACGTTCCAGTATTGACCTAGCATCACTGAAAGGCCATTTTCTGTTTCTGTGGTGCACTTGCCCAGGCCTGGCACTGCGGTCACTTTTGTTCAACCTTTGCCACACACTCCATAGGCTCCTTTATGTTCCTTATCGTATGTGGCTTCACAAACCTTTGAGACACTTTCCATGTCTCTAAGCATGCTTTCTGCTTTTATATCAGTTTATTGCCTCTGAAATTCAGTTATTATCCTTTGAGTTTTGAGATACCCATTTATACATGTATTCTATGTCTTTGATAAAATTCTTTTCTTTATATCCATTTTATTTATTTATTTATTTTTGGCGCCAAGGGTTGAACTCACAACCTTGCGCTTGCCAGGCAGGCACTTGTGCCACTGAGCTATATCCCTGGCTTCATATTCATTTTATACCTAGAGCCTATTTTTTTGAACTTACTAGTCCTGGTTATTTTAATGTCTGTGGTTCATAATGGTATAGGGGTGTGGAGGACCACCAGGACAGCTCTCCTTGAAAGAAGAGCATCTGTCTCCATTTTGGCTAAACTTGGCCCTATTTCCATGTATTGATATGTACAGAGCTGGCTAGGATATTTCTTTAACCCCCTAATTGGATTTAAGCAATGCAAGTGGGTCTATCCAGAAGTGCTGACGTGTAATCTTTAAAGCAATGTGGCAGGTCAGTGATGCCTGCCTGTAGCTCCCAACTGGGATGTCTGAGCTAGGCTGAGTGATGCTGCACTGTCCACTGGGATTGAGCCTCAAGAAAGAGGCCATGACATCTTAGGGCGTGAAGACTACACATCAGAGCTTAAGCCCTAACCCTAAACAGAAGATAATTACTCAATCTGTAATATGCAGATTACTCTTTCTATATATATCACTTTCCCTGCATGTCACAGAGTTGCTACCAGGCCTCCTGACCTAGCCCTGCTCACAGCACTCACGTACTTCTGTAACTTCCCAGCTTTCTCTTAGTCACTCATTCCTGAACCACTCCCCTCTTCATGAATTAATAAAACCAAGGTTCAGCCCTGGGTCAATGCCTTTGTTCTGGTCAACCATCATTCCAGCCGGACTAAGGATCCCCTTGGCTCCCCACAACTATAAATATGTCTTAGTGTCTTTATTCTTGCTGTGATTTGCACTGGAAGTGGCAGATTGGAATTGCTTATCAGAATTCTAATAAGTTTTCCCTGGGATTACACATGCGGATTCCTCCAGACCTCAGTGAGGTTCATGAGGGCTTCCGTGTAGGGGAAATAAATAGAACTCTCAACCTGCTAGATGTCAGATTCACCAAGTTTATGTTCCCCAATATCAAAGAATGAATTCTAAGGAACATTAGAGGTTAAGTAGAAAAACTTTATTGAGACAGGTACAGCTCCTGAGAGGCAGGAGGAGTCCTGAGTGGGTTGTCATGGACATCTACTTCACAGAGGAAATTTTGTAGAGCAAAGTCATGAGATGGGTACAAAATCAGGAGGTCAGTACAACGTGGTTCAAAAGTATAATCACCCAGTAGGATTGTGAGTATAGCCTCTGAGGTAATATTGACCCAGTGGGGAAGCAGGTCACGTAGCAGGAAGGGATGGGTCAGGAAGTCTTGGTCACACACCAGGTGACAGATGTCTTTCTAAACTTTATGGGACCAGGTGTTGGTAATTATCTTGTCCCCTGGAGAGGTGTGTGGGCCTGACCCCCAGCAGATGCACCTCTGGCCACAGTTGTAATGTGTTTTTATCTTTTGTATGAACTCTCTCCAAGGTCAGTCCTGTCTGACTGCCTGTAATATTCCTACCTAACTTAGTTGTCTATAACAATAATACAAATATCTTATGCAAATCTCTTTCCATTTTCTAGTCTTCTCTTGGAATTTTAGCCATATGATTTTGCAGTAGGAGACTAGGGTAGGATAAAACCAGTTGAACAACTATAAAATATGTGTCAGTCCTGGAGGCCTTCGGTGCATATAGAGGACAGAGAACCCCATGGTCCTTTCCTTGAATACTGAACCTGGGGCCAATCACAAAAGTGCTATTCTCAATTTTTCATTTATAACCAGCATGAAACCAAAGGAGCCTTCCGTGGGACAGCTTCAATTTGATGCCAGGCCAAGTGAGTTTCTGATAGGATGACTATTCCAAATGCCTTATTTGCAAGAGGGAGAAGCAATACAGGATCTCTATATGCAAAAGAGCCCCGCCATTATCTTCCTGGCCACCATGAGCTTTGACTGACCTGCTTTCACTCCACAGAGTGTACTTCTCTTCCACCTTCAATAAATGTGCATTTTTGCTGCCTTTTATTCATGTCTTGTCCAATTCTTTGTTCAGGACACCAAGAATCTGGAAAGAATCTCTTTGGAACCCAAAAGCCAGAACAATTTTCTCTCTTTGTATGTCTAGAACTTTTTGAGTAAATGATGATCATTTCACCTGACTCTTTTCATACTCAACAATAACCTTGTTTAGCTTCAAAATACTTGATCTTACCTGAAAATGGAATGTGTTCAAGTTAAAGCTTAAAAAATGTTTTCAAATATCATAGATATCACAAAATCTAGGAAATACATTAAACATTTACTACCACCTTGAGGTAAGATAGAAGAAATAAAAGATAGGTAGAAAGGAGACGAGGTAATCAGAGCTAAGAGTTGTACTTTCAGAACAGTATGGCTCCCAGGACCCAGGGGACACCACCGAAGGTGCACACTTGGTTCCATTTAGGCCCCTTTCCTTCCAGACAGTCACACTCCGAATTCCTCAGGAGAGCCTGTCAGTTGGCTTAATTGAGAAAGTAAACAGCAGGAATTTGATCTTAAGATATAAGAGTAGGTTGAGAAAGCTCGAAGAATCTTTTTATTGTTCATCTTAATTAGAAAAAAAAGACCAAAAAAAAAAAAAAAAGCAAAACCTGATCTTAGACCATAGCATGGGCCACTGCCGCCTGGGGCTGGGCTGTGTCTTCTCTGGGTTTCTACCGCTGGACAGAAGCTTAAATGTTTCCAGTTCCAAGAAATACGTTGCCTCTTTCTTCAGGGCCCTATTTCTCTGAATGGATCTTTTCATTTCTGCCTAGTAAAACCCTTCCCGTGCCTCTGAGTGCTTAGTCTTGAAAGTTCTTTATCTGGGACTGGAGTCCAGGAACCTGCAAACTGATTGTACCAGGCAGGGGATCAGGTTCCTCATTTCAGCTTCAGGACTCTCTTTAGACCCAGTCCGGAACACCCTGACACAGCTCTGTAACACTTTTTCGTACTCTTCTAGGCACAGACTCATTACCTGCCTCCTTATTATCAATTGTTTTGTATTTTACACACATACTAAGAAGTAGGGTACGTGTTTTATATTCATTGATTTATTGTATCATGGTTGATCGGAATTTTCATTCAATTTTTTACAGTTTAGAAAAGTTTCAGCTTCACAATTTATTATCAGTAATGCCACATTAATTTGTATTGTTTTTAAATTTGAACAAACCACTTTAGATTACTTCTTCATGTATGCTGTGCTATTAACAACTTATTACTCAATTCAGCACCACTACAGTTCTGTGCACTGCAGAAATTCTGATAAATATTCTTTTATACAGTCCCCATTACACACACACACTCTCCATTATTGATCAAATATTTTCTTGACAGGAGAAAATTTGTGTTTTGACTAAGCATTGACGAGAACAAAATCTTTTACGTACATTATATGTATCTGATGATTGAAATAATTTTCTGCTGCTCAATTTTTACCTTTAGATGTTTGATTTCTTTTTTCTTCTCCTTTCTCACATAGTCCCCGTAGCCACAAGCAGCAGGCCCTGGCCATGCAGCGTTGCCTTTGTCTTTAGGCTGCTGTGCAGTACCCGGTGAGGTCTACGGGGCGGGCAGGAGGAACCTTCCGGAAGCCGTTCCTGCAGTGTGGTGACAGAGTTCGCTGCGAACGGCAGTGCTACAAATCTGAACACAGAAAGTGCCAAACAACATTCTTATCTTATTAGAGTTAAAATAGCTCACATTTGAAAATTTTGCACAAGACATATGATTGTATGAACTAATCTTGATGACTTCTCCTGGGACATTAAAAGGTGTCCCTAAAGTATGGAGTACTAAAACATAAGGTTCATCAACTTCATAATAAATCGGCCTCTTCCATAGGTGGTAAGAGAGGACAAAAGAGAAGGGTTTTGAAAAGGACTAGTCATTAGAAACAAGCAAACTGCAGTTTTTAATAGGAAACTGAGAGCAACTACCTGAATGGAAGGGCTTAAGTGACTGTGAACCAAAAAAATATCAAAAGAAATGAAAACGCCAAGAATTCCCCTGGAAAACATATATAATTGTGTTTTTTATCACTTGCTGTGTGACTAGTCTTAAGCAATTTAAATTTATAGTCTCATTTAACTTGAATAATATAGATAGGACTGGTGATTTTATGTGAATTATTTTATAAGGAGGGAAACGAGACCTACATAAACTGATTTGTGCAGGGTCACATAGGTAGTGAATGGTAACCATGAACCTGAACTAGTTCTGTTGGATTCAGATATCTGTGTTTTCAGATACCTTCTTAAAATAGAAAGAGATGAGAAACCAAAAGCCAGGGAAATTAACATATTAATTACATATTTATAATGATGAGCAATATATGAAATCCTTTTTTATATTTAATTTTTATAAATTAGCATAGAAATCACCTACTCCTTGTTTTGCTGACAATTCCCATCTTTTACAGTAGCATGACTTTGCTCTAGCACTGATAGTTAACAAAGTTTTCTTAATTGATAATTATTTAAGATTCTCAATAATTTCCAATTAGGCATAGGCAATATGATGAGCAGAAATTAATGTCTGGAGAACTTTGCTGGGGGTTGAAACCAGGGCCTTCACACTGACCAACATCATTAGCATTTTTTTTTTCCAGCAGGGTTTTGCTAAGTCACTGAGTTACCCGAGCTGGGTGTGAAGCTGCCTGGTGTGCACTGCTACACTGGCCACAGAGTTTCTTAAATATGAAAAAGCATTTCTAAGATTTTAGCGCTATATACAATATTGGCTAATTACCAGTGATTCAGGAGTTTCAAGTTTTCTGATTTAGAGCATCTAAATTTATGACTATAATCTTTCTACGTTGACTATACACATGATGAGGAAAAATCAGGCCATTTCCCCATTAGGCAGACAGAAAGTCTATCAGAATAGTAAGTTTTTTTTTCCAACACAAGTAGGTAATTTTTATTACCTATTTAAGGGAAAAATGATGGAAGAGGGTAATATTAAGCAGCTAGACTGTTAGTTCCTACGACAGACAAATTATCCTTCTATTGCCTATCAGTGTTAACAGAGACTATTGTTCTACAAATCCTTATGATCCAAATGATTTCTTTTTTCCATGTTTCAGAGCACAGCAGGTGAGAGAGTAGATTTGCTAAGCTGGGTGACTTTATCCTTCTTTTATACGTTCATTCAATTTTATGTTCATTTACTTATTGTACCCATATGGCAATAGAAACAGCTAAAGCAAACACTCTTATCCTGCAAGACAACGAAGTGTAGAAGCAGATGTTTTGCTTTTTTGATTATTTTTTAACTGAGGATTATTATGATTAAAGATCCTTTCCTTCCCTCCCCTTTGTTGCAAACCAGGGGCTGCTTTCCTTTACCGAGTGATTTGGGGAGAGGCCCAGATGGCCCCACAAACATGCACGGACAGTGTGACATATTTTTCAATTCTTGCAAAAGTATTACTCACCCAATCTGAGTTTTAAAAATATACTGGACCATAATTACAGGGATGAAGTATATCATGGAAGTGGCACCATGTCATCTTTATTACAGTCCTATTAACTATATTTAAAAGGGCAAAACCCAGCATCTTATTTCAGACAGAGAGATAATTATGTTGACAAACCTAACATTGTATATGGAAAACTGGCCTTAAGAAAAGAAGATTTAATTCTCACTGAGCAATAGGTTTCCTTGTGTTTTCAACCACATGCTGTTTCAAAAATTAAACATCATGAATAATATAGGAAGTCAAAGGTATAGTCTAAGAAACTGAGGCATACTTTGCATTAGAAAGAGAATTTAACATTTGTTCTTTTTAAAAAAAATTCCTTATTTTAATGAGGTAGAAAAGCCAGGCTTACTTTTTATTTCTGGCTTTTTAAAAAACTCTTTTTTATTTTGGGTATTATCTACCTAAACTTACTTGACTAAAACCGCCTTCCCTGAGCCTCAGTCTCTTTGAAAGACTGCTCCTCCGCTTGCTAAGGTCTATTTGTCTACATGACTCACCAAAAGGCAAGCGCCTGTCCTTGCACTAAATACTGAGGTTTCCTGATAAGGGCAAAGCTGAAAAGGGAAAGAATTGAAGGTCAGTATGTTTATTTTTCTCTCAAGTGCATCGACGTTTGGGCAGGGGAGTGTGTAGGAGATAAAGACTGATGCAGTCTACTTAGAGAGGTAGAAAGTTCAGCACTGCATTAGGACAGACATCACCATTAGTTTAAGGAAGAGGGTAGAACTCATTTGCAAAATCTTCTAGCTAAACACATAGGGAAAGAAGTAAATTATACACATTACTGCATTCACTCTTTCTCCCTCCCTTTTCAAACTAATTGAAAATTTCAATCTGTTTCAGAAAATCAACACAACTGTCAGTCATTTGCCATTGCACAAATCTTCCAGGAGGAGAAAATGGAATACACTTAGCAACAGGGCCCAAGTAATAGCCCATGTGTCTTAGATTTAGATCTGATTGCTAGTTGGCTTTCAGCCAATAGGCAGTTCATAAATATGCTTCACATTAGGGTCACCTGGGGAACTTTGATAAATCCCTAAGCCCAGCTCCTCCTAGACCTATTAAATCAGAATTTCTGGAGATAGGACTAAGAATCCAATGTCTGGTAAAGCTCTTTAGGTGATTCAAATGAACAGCAAGGTTTTTGAAGCACTTCAATTAATAAACTAGCTTCATATACATGAAATGTAAGAAATTCCTGTGGCAAGATTATTCAATCATTCCTCTCTATCTGTGGGTTCTGCATACATGGATTCAATCAGCCACAGAAGAAAATTAATTGGAAAAATTGTATCTGTTCTGAATGTGTATATACTTTTTGTCATTATTCCCTAGACAATAGAGTATGACAACATTTACATAGCATTTGTACTGTGTCTGGTATTATGAGTAATCTAGAGATGGCTTAAGCTTTATAAGAAAATATGTGCAGGTTATATGCAAACTATAACATCATTTTATATAAGAGACTTGAGAATCATCTGATTTTAGCTTCTTTGGAGATCCTTGAACCAATTCTGTATGTGTGTGTGTGCATGCAAGAACATGTGTGTGTTTGTATGTGCATGTGCATTATTTTCTTCCCATCATTCTGTCTTAATTTCAGATGGGATCTAATACAAATGAACAAGAAGTACAACCAAGAACAAAACTTACGTTTTTCCCACAAAAATAGTTGGTGATTATAAGTTTTCAGATCTTTTGAGTAAACTCTCAGGAGTGCGATTACTAGTTTACAAAGTAAACCCACTTTTAGGTTTAAAGAAATGTCTGACCTGTTTTCCCAGAGTGGCCAAACCTCTTACTATTTCCATTAGTCATATATGAGTGATCCAGGTTTTCCATATTTTCCTCAGCATTTGATATTACTATTTTTTTATTTCTTGTAGTTGTTCGGTATCATCTCATTATTGTTTTTAATTTACATGTTAATGACTATGCTATTGAATATCTTTTTAGGTATTTATTTGCTATTTGTATGACTGTATTTATTTATTTATTTACTTATTTATTTATTTACTAGCACCAGGGATCGACCTATGACCTCATGCTTGCCAGGCAGGTGCTTTTGCTGCTGAGTTAAACCCCTGGCCCTTGTATGACTTTTTAGTGAAATGTTTATTTACATCTTTGGCTTATTTTGTAGTTGGACAATTTTTCGGGTTTTGAGTTTTTTTATATTTTCTAAATAAATATCATTTGCCTGGAGCCTGGGGCAGCCATGGGAATGGAAAGAGAGCCAAGAAGCCAAATCATACCTTCCTGTGAGTTAATTGTTGCATGGACTGGGAGACAAGAAGAGCACCCCTCCCAAGTAACTGACTGATTTGGAGGAACTCAGGCTGAGACGATAGCAACTGAAGTAAAAAAAAAATACCTTACTACTTATATTGTTTGAGGATAACAGTATGCATTATAGCAATGGCAGGGGATTTCCTTCTGTCTTGTTTTTGAAATCCAATGTTTAGCTCCATTTTACTGTTGTGTTTTAATTCTGTGTCTGGTAACCTGAGCAACTATTTTGAAGATAACAATATGCAGTATAACAACCATTGTTAAATTCCTATCATCTTGTTTTGAAAACCTATTATTTTTTGTTATTGTTGTCATTTTGCTTTTGTTATTGTTTTTGGCTTGTTTGCTTCTTGATTTTTCTGTTTTTTCTTTTTTATCTTTAAAATAAAAAAACATTTACCTAATATGTGATTCGTAACTATTTTCTCAATATTAAATTTTTTCTTTTCATTCTTTTAACAGGATCTTTTGCAAAACATTTTAGAATTTATTTTAATGAGGCTGAATTGCTTTTTTCTTTTTTTTTTTTTTTTTTTTTTTTTTTTTTTTTTTTTTTTTTTTTTTTTTTTTTTTTTTTTTTTTTTTTTTTTTTTTTTTTTTTTTTTTTTTTTTTTTTTTTTTTTTTTTTTTTTTTTTTTTTTTTTTTTTTTTTTTTTTTTTTTTTTTTTTTTTTTTTTTTTTTTTGGTACTGGGGATCAAACTCATAACCTTGTGCATGCCAGGCAAGCACTTACACCACTGAGCTAAATCCCCAGCCCTCACTTTTTGATTTTGTGGATCATGTTTTTGATGTTAAGTGTAAATATATTCTTTGCTTAGTCCTAGAGTCCAAACATCATCCCCTCCGTTCTTTATTCCCCTCTAAAGTTTCATACTTTTGTGTTTAAGGTCATTTTGAATTCATGTACAAGTAGCGAAGGTTTAGTTTGAGGTTGTTTTAAAACTTATGTCCAATTGTTCTAGTACCATTTGTTTAAAAATATTCTTAAAGTGAATTCCTTCAATATTATTAAAATAAGTTAAATATATTCATACAGGTTTACTTCTGGATTCTCTATTTTGTTTCAGTCATTTATGTGTCTATCCACGAAAGCAATACAATCTTAAAGTCAAGTTGATTGATTTATACCTAGCTCCTTTTCCTTTCTTGTTTTTTTTAATTAAGGTAATCTCTGGTCTCTATCTTGACATGCAAATTTCAGAGTCAGCTTGCCAATTTTTACAAAAACTTTGATGATCATTAAATAGTAATTATATTAGATATATTGATTTAGAGAGAATTGATATCTTTTACATACTGAATTCTAATCTATGAACATTTATTTGGAACTTCTCACATTTCCTTCATCAACATTTTGTAACTTTTAATGTACAGATTCTGTAAATATCTTATACTTAAGTATTTCATTTGTTATCAATTATAAATAACATAGCATTATTTCAGTTTCCACATTTGTTGTTTGTATACAGACACATAATTGATTTGTGTGTTGATTT
>RJWM01000290.1:0-243001 GCA_004363535.1 Dasyprocta punctata
TAAATCTCCTGATTTTTAATATTCTGTTAAAGAGCATATCACAAATTCTTCTTCCTTCATAATCCCATCAGTCTCTTTTCATATTTTTTTGTAATATATCTCCCATGCTACATATGGATCTGATCTGGGATACACTTCATATTTGTCCCAGATTCCAGACTGAAAAATTTCTGCTTCTTATCTTTCTCAGAAATAGTTTTCCCCACAAATATTTACTTCATAAATTATAGTTATCACTCTTTCATCAACAGTCCCACTGACTTATATATACTAAAGGAGTGTCAGTTTTGCCTTCAAAGCATCTCTTCATTATCATCATTTATTTCCTTTGTCACCAACACCCACCTTCAAGCTCCCAGTATGCTGACAAGAATGCTTCAATTACCCTGTAAATGGTCTCCAAACTCCTACTCTTGGCTGCTAACAACCTGTTCTCCATGAGACAATCATGAAAATGTTTTTTTAAACGCAAATACAATTTTACACTCTGTTTATATTATTATTTCCATTGTTCTTACTTAACTTATCCAAGAAACTTTCACATAGTTCATTCTTCAGTTATCACCAAAGCCTTATTGCAGCCACATATCCTTCTCTCTCTCAGGGGAGATATACCAGTCTTCTTCCTGTCATATGTATGTTCCCCTCCATCTCTGCTTTGCTTTGTCTTCAAGAATTCTTGTCCTTGATGGGTGTGATGGCACATGTATACAATCCCAGCTCTTGGAAGGCTGAGGCAAGTGGATGACTGGGAAGTTCAAGGCCAGCTTGGGCTACATAGAGTTCACATCTAGCCTAAAATAAATAGTGAGACCCTGTCTCAAAAATAAATAAATAAAAGAATTCTTTTCCTTACTCTTTTTGGGTAGGTAACTCTTACCCTAACAGGGAGTCAAAAGAGGGCTGAAACACCAATATCCCCTTCAAGGGGAAGCTGTCAGAGATCTATCTTCCCACCACTGGGCCGATTTTAAAATTTCCACCATGCCCTATAGTGCCATAGGCTGGCGATCAAGGTTTTGATAGACATTCTGTATGTGAGCTATGACAGCACTTGAGATTTTGACAGACATTCTGTATCTGAGCCATGACATCCTCTCTTGACCCCCAAAGACTCACAAAAATCTCACAATATAAAACACATATAGTATATCTCAAAGAATCACAAAGACCTTAATAGATTGAGCCTTGCTGTAAAGTTCAATTCCAAAATGTCCTCTGAGACTAAAGACAAACTTGGCTATGAAAATATTTCTGTAAAACTATTTTTTAAAAGTCATGTATTTTCAAGACACAATTGGACAAAATGTGCCAGTTAATTTTAATTGTCTAGATTAAGAGACTTGTGGAGAGGAGACTGGATCATGAGCTTGCTACTTCATCAACAGGTTAATAGCTGAATGTGCTAGTAGGAGTTATGCCCCTCTTGGAGAGGTGGGTCACTTGGGATGTGTCTTTGGAGGATATAACTCTTGCTCTAGCTGCTTCTTATCCACCATGAAGTGAGCAACTTTGCTCCACCACACCCCACACACTTTTACCATGTATGTGCTTTGGAGTCAGACAGCTATTGACTAAAATTTCTGAAACTGTGAACCAAATTAAATCTCTCCTGGAAAACTGACCAATATCCAGGGTAAACATTTCCAATTAAAAAGGAGAAGCAAGGTCAAAGAAAGTAAAGATTGGAGCTAAGTTAGAAAAAACTCATCAGGGCAAACATTACATCTAATATGCCCATGTCCAGCAAATAGGAGTATGATATGAGTGCCAAAGGGCTCAAGCAGCCCTGTTCCTAAGACCTTGCTGGCTATAGATCGTGTGGGCCACTCTCGGGCTGACTCTGCTCACTGCTTGTAGTTTCCCTTGACAGACTCTCCACCTTGGCAGATATATCTTCCTTGAGTCTTCATTGCTGGTTTGGCTTCACTTCGCATCTTCAATCCCCTTAGGGTTGTTTGTAAGGAACCTAATAGTGCCACACACTTCCTTGCTTCTTAGCCTTCCCTTGAAAACTTCGTGGAAGTTTCCGTGTGTTCAGAACTCTGATAGTCTCCATGCCTCCAAAACCAGCATCATTTGAATGATGCCAAGGTCTGTTGCTGGTGCAAGCTGTTCCCAACCCACATCTGTACTGATATCTTAGTGTGTTGATAGATAAACATAGAAAAATGAATGCTAGAGAAACAAATCCAGGGACATCTTTATGCAGCCAGCATGTACCTGAGCTCTCTTCTGAAAATTTTTAAAAGAAGTTTACACTTTTATACCTTTGAGTAGAAAGAGTTCACAGCTGATACATTTACCTGATACTGAGGTAAAGGCATCATTAAGTTTTTCATTCTAGCCTCTTTCTTTGCCTAAATCTAGTTCTAATACATACTAATAACATCTAGTGCCAGTCTGCAAGTTGATAAAAGCTATTCCATAGAATGAGTATAAAAAGAAACATTTTCATTTGACATGGATTTGAAATTGCTATTTTTCTTTTTTAGTTTTTCAATTGGCATATAAAATTTGTGCTTACATATGGGGTACTATGTGATATCTTGATAGATACGTATTTTGTAATGTTCAAGTCAGTGTAAGTATATTTATATCCTCATATATTGCCATTTCTTTTGGAGAAAACATTCACAATCCTTTGAAGACAGTCTCTTAGTATGTTTGATGGTGAATTCCAATATGAACAAGATCATATTAAAAGCCAATAGAGTGATTCCTGCTTACAAGATAAAGTAACAGAGATTCAACTTACTTTGCAATCTGAAACAATTAAACAATAGAAAAATAAATCAAAAGTTATCAAGGCCATTAGAAAACAAAGTATAGTAAGCCTTGAAATATAGAAAACAATTGAGGTTCAGGTTACTTTTGCCTTACAATTGTTTTGAAAGCATTTCCAAACAGTTCGGTGGAAGGGGAAAACCAAATAGAAGCATGAAAGATCTGCTAAGTTGAGGAAAAAAGTTGAGAGTCTCAGAGACAGTGATACTTTTGCTGACAGAAGAGAATACTAGAGAGGAGAGAGATTCCAAGATAAAGAACCTGCTCCCATTATCCAGAGTGGAAACCTATGTCAAAAAGTTTTTTTTTTTTTTTTCCAGTGCCAGGCACCAGACCAAGGCACCAGACCAAGTGCTAAGTAGAGCACCCAAGAATGCTTTATGTCAGTAGTGGAACAGACCAACCAATCTTGGGTTGTGAATGAAAAGATTTCAGGAACATGAGATGCTTAATGACAAAACCAGAAAAAAACCCAAGCAAACCTGAATATTTCATCACTTCTCATGTACAGGAGTAACTTGCCCTAGACTAAATTTGCATTTCATACTATCTAATACATTTTAAACAAAAGACCCAAAATTAAAAAAATTCAACATAACTGTCACAAACCACAGCTCAAGCATATACATCTATATGTATATATACACATATGTACCCTTGCATAAAAACTCCCATACCCACCAATATAGAATTAATAGTGTCTTACATCTAATTGAAGTTTGGCAGGCATACAAGAAAACATAAAATGTATAAATAATAATGAGAAAGAAATAAACTTAAAACTGATAAAAATGTTAATACTGGCAGATGAGGCCAATTACTAGGTACTGTATTTGAGGTATTAAAAAACTAGCTAGTGATATGGAATATATGAATAAGATCCAGGTAAAACTTTAAGGTAAAAAGACCAGACAGTCTGCATCTATTTTCTGCTGCATCTCTAATTTCAGCTCCAACATGTAAAATGCTTAGACATTGCCATTCCTTCACTGACAACAACAAATCACTGGACCAGCTGAAAATTAAAGACTTTTCTTGAGCCAACTTCTGCAAAATGAAAAAAGATAAACACACTCAGAGAGATACATAAATTGACATCTGCTTACTTGAAGTAGAAAGTACCATTGGAACTATAAGCTTGTAAGAATACACCAATGGTAGGTTTTTTTTCGTATAACTGGGAACAAACTGTGGAAAATTTGAATGCAAGAAGTTTATTTTTGTCATAGTGTTAAGAAGTTCAAGTCACTCTTTTGAGTTTTCCTTCTAGGAACTTGAATAATTTCTCACAGTGAGAATTTGAGAAAGGTATCCCAGTGTCTCTGGAAGGGTGAAGCAGAGACTAAACATTGTGTTATATATCCACTGTCCTCTCCAAAGTGAAGGGCTATTTTCTACAGAAAAAGGACTTCACTGGAAGACAGATGTAATTCCTTATATCAGTTAAAGGAAGTTCAGGCTCTCCAGCCTTCCGGTCTTTCCCAAGTGAAAAATAAGTATGATTTGTAGTAAATAAGTATTTGAGGAAATAGACTGAGAATACCACAGAAAGGGAAAGGAACAGGAGCAAGATAAAAGTAAAATCTATACTCTTGGAAACAGGACACAAACACATGCAAAGACCTTGAGAAAGGAACTTACTGAAAGATTGAAGTTGGAGATTATAGAACACACTGTCTCTCACAATTTATAAAAACTTCTCATTTAATTTTTGTACTGTTTGTTTCCAGTTATATGTCAAAATTACCATTTAAATACTTCTATAACTTAATAAGAGACCAATTTTGGTAGAGGATGAAAGCTGTCTATAAAATAAAGACTCTCCTGTCCACCGAAAGCTCCAATAACAGGAGACACAAGTGAGGTACAGATCCTCTGATACCTAAAATGACAATAAACACAACAACTCAACTCCTAGCAACATAAACATAAATCTTCACACTAAAACTAAATTATCTCAGTTACTTCGACATAAACATCTCTGACTTTCAGTAATAATGTACAAGCCATAGCAAAAGGCAAGAAGAAATAAATGAACATAGCCTAAAGAGAAATCATCAGAATTAGATTCAAATATGACTTAGATATTGGTATTACTACATAAGGTAAAATAACTATTCTCAGAGTTTGTATTAGTCAGGATTCTTTAGAAAGTCAGAAGTAGTCTAAATTATAGATACAGATAGAAACATACCTGTAGATATGGATATATGAGATGTATTAATGAAATTGGCATAAGAAATTATAGAGGCTGAGCTGTTTTATGATAGGCCATCTATAAACTGGAGATCATGGGACTCAAGCAGTGTGACTCAGTCCGAGTTCAAAGGTCTCGGAATGAGGAAAGATGATTGTGTAACTCAGTCCAAGGATGAACATTGTGAATTTTTGAGGATTTCTGGAGAATTCTGATTTCTTTCTTTCTTTTTTTTTTTTTTTTTTTTTTTTTGCGGCACCGGGGATTGAACTCACAACCTCGCGCCTACCAGGGCAGGCGCTTAAGGCACTGAGCCAAACTCCAGCCCTGGTTTTTTTTGAGGCAGGGTCGCACTATGTAGCCCAAGCCGGCCTCGAACTCACAACGCTCCGCCTACCTCAGCCTCCTGAGTGCTGGGATTAAAGGCGTGCGCCACCACGCCCGGCTGAGAATTCTGATTTCGACAAACAAAAGGCACTTGCTCTGAGACACAGAAGAGAGAAAATGAAGCGAGGGAGAAGGTAGGGAAGGCAATGAGGGGCAGTGGGTAAGAGAGAGAGACAGACAGAGAGGGAGAGAGAGAGAGAGAGAGAGAGAGAGAGAGAGAGAGAGAGAGAGAGAGAGAGAGGAAATTTTGCCTTTTTTTCTGCCCTTTTGCTTTTTTGCTCTATCTGGACCCACAGTCCATTGTACAATATCTACACATACTGAGGGTGAGTATTGCTCCCTTAGTCTACCAACTCATATGCTAATCTCATTAGAAACACCCTCACAGACTCAGTCAGAAATAGTGCTTTGCTAGAACTGTAGGTATAACTTAACCTAAAATTAACCAACATAGAACTCTAGCTAAAACAAAGTAGACAACATGCAAGAATAGATGGGCAATGTAATTAGAGCAATAGAAACTTTAAGAAAAATGACAAAGAAATGGTAGAAGTAAAGACAATCATAAAACTAAAGAACACCTCCTAGACTCTTCAGAAGACTACACATAGGAGGGGGAAAAAATCAATGAATTTGAAGAAAAAAGGTAACAAAAACTTTTCAAATCGAGATTCACAGAGAAAAGAGTGAGAAATAGAAAAGGAAACAAAAAGAAAAAAATTCCCCAGCATCCATGAACTGTCAAACGTATTAAAAAGCATATACTTAATTTGAGTAACAGACTAGAAAATTTGAAGAAAGGATTTGCAGGAATATTTCAAAAATAATAAGCAGGATAGATTTTATGTGTTCCTAGAAGCTCAAAGAATACCAAGGGAGACACATATTAAAAAGCTCCATAATAAAGCTTGTCTTATTTGTTATGAATTGATTTATGTCTCAAAAAAATCTGTTTAGTTACTACCCACTAGTAGATGTTTGTGTGTGGTCTAATTTGGAAATAGACCAAAGGAAGTGCTTTTAGATTAGAGTAAGCCACAGCCAAAGTGTTATCTTACAAAAGGAGGAAATTTGGGTGTGTGCACACACATACACACAGACAGAGGAGAGACTGTCATAGGATTATATAAAAGAATGACGTGATGACAGAGGTGGAGATTAAAAGTTGAGGTGGCAAGTAGAAGAAGGCCAGTGTTGCCAGAAACTATTAGAAGCTGAAGGAAGAAAAGAATTATGTAGAGCCTCAGAGATAGAAAAATCCTGCTGACACCTTGATTTCAGCACTGTAAGCTCTTTAGATTACTGAAAATAAAGTTATCATTTTAAGCCAATATTGTTGGCACTTTGTTAGGCCTAACAACTAACACAGTATTCAAACTGCAAGAAACACAGGACAGAGAAAATCTTCAGGAAGCCAGGGGAGTGGAGCATGTTTTACCTTTAGAGAAAAAAGGACAGGAATTACAAAAGGCACTTGTGAGAAACCATGCAAATAAAAAGAATGAAAAAGAAAATATTTACAATATTAAAAAAAAATCCACTAACCTGGAATTTTATGACTGCGTGTTTTTTTTTCCCCTTTTTGATACCAGGAATCAAACTCAGGACCTTGCCTTTGCTAAGCAGGCACTGTGCTGCTGAGCTATATCCCCAGTCCTTAGAATATTGTATATAGTAGATTCTTTCAAAAATTAAGGAGACTAAACAGTGAAAGAGAAATAAATTGTATCTCAGTTAAAGAATCAATAGTTTTATGCAATTCTTTCCAGTTTGATCTATTGGTTTAACATGACTTTAGTAAAATTAATTAAGTTATTTTGTAGATATTGGCAACCTGCTGAATAAGAACTAAGTTTGAGAACCCATACTATCCATTTTCATGACTTATAAAAATAATAGTAATCAAGAATATGTGATATTGATAAGAGAACAGATATATAACTCAATGGTGCTGAATTCAAAGTCCAGAAATAGGGCACAAGGATCAGGTAATTTTGACAAAGTTCTAAGGTCTTTCATTGGAAAAAGGATGGTTTTTCCCAACAAATAGTTCTGAAAAGTTTCTTCATCCATGTTTAAAACATAGTCCTAAAAACTGAACTTAGATTTTACACAAAAATTAACACAAAGTACATCAGAATTCTAAAAACAAAATACAATATTATTAACTTCCAGGAAAAAAATTAGAAGACATTTTTAGATATAACATCAAAAGCACAGTCCTTGAAAGAAAAAAAATTATAATTTAGACTTTATTAAAATTGAAATTTTCCAATATGTGAGATATACTGTTAAGGAAAGGCATATGCGACAGAATGGGAAACATTTACAAAACATTTGAAAAAGACTTGAATGCATACCTATGGAGTTGAAACTTTAGTAAGCAAAAATTACACTCACTCTGGACAAAAGAACTGAGCAGATGTCTCACACTGTAAGACATATAGATGGAAAGTAATCAAATAATCAAATAGAAATTAAGACTGTCAACATTATTTGTCATTGGAGAAATAGAGGTTAAAACAATAATAGCATACCATTACATATTTATTGGAAATACTAATATAAAATAAAACTTGATACTATTGATGACAAGAATATGGAGCACCAGAAACTCTTATTTCTTATTGGTAAAGTGAAAATTGATATATGCATTTTGAAAGCGAGTTTGCCAATTTCTTTCAAAGCTAAATATAGTCTTATGAAATTTTCTAACACTCAAATCTTCAGGCATTTACTAAAATCATTTGAAAATATAACAATACAACATCTTGCACAAGAAATTCCACGGAAACCTTGTTCATATTTAAAATTTTCAAATACTGAGAGCAACCAAGTTGTCTTTCAATGTTAGTGATTAAATAAAGCATGGTATACCCATACTGCAGAATCATAGTCAGCAGTGGAATATTCTATTAAATCACACAGAAAAAGGGTAGAAGAGTCTTTAATACATATTGGTAAATGAAAGAAGCCAGTCTGAAAGGATACACACTGAAAAGACATTCAATATGCATTTTAGAATTTCAATATTCTGAAATTCAAAAACTAGAGGCAGTAAACAGATCAGTTTTTAAGGAATTGGACATGAAGGAGCTTTGTTTAGGTGAAATATGAGCTATTTTAGAATGATTAAACTATTCTATATGACACTGCAATACTGTAAAGACTATATTGTACAGATATCAAAACCCATATAGCCATACAGTTGTCAAACTCAATTTATACAAGTAAAACAAAGAAACATTTATGAGAATGGAGGAATTCCAGTTTAGAATGCAAAATCTGACAAATTTAATATATATTGGAGGTTAACAATTCTGAAACCACTATATATGTATGCTGGAAAAAAAAGTCAGCAAGTGTATGGTGAACGTGAGAGCTGTATTTCTTGCTATTGGAGTAGGAGGTTAAGGACATGAAAGGATATGTAGACTAAAATACTACATGTATTACTGATTTTGCATTGGATGACAATAATTTGAATTCATGTTTGACTTAATGTAGACACAAATAGATGTACATGTTTTTGTAATTTTAAAGATATCTATCTATCTATCTATCTATCTATCTATATATATACACAAGTTAGTATATGAACACATAGTTCTTTGTTTGTTTCAGTAAACCCAGCTTAGGAGAAATAACACTGTAGTAGCAATATTGTCTTGTGTTTGCCCCTTTCAGCAATAGAATTAGTTCTTTATACAAAATTTGATTTGAATGTTGAGACTGATGATTCCAATCATGATCCAAGAAGATATAAAAAAGTTTACTAGTTGCACAGAGCAATTTTCTAGGGACAGTAGACTCTCAAGTAGGTCAGAAAAGATTGAGTTTACAAAGAGGTTTTGGTTTTATTGTGGTTGCAGCCTGGTGCTGGGTGATTGATTCCAGCTGCACACAGAAGGTATAGATGAACCTTGCTTGGTTTGACCTTTCTAAGACTTCATTTCTTATGGGGAAACTTTCTAAGTGTTCCAGATGTGGAACAAAAGGGAAATAAGGAGGGGTGCTTTGTTTAAACTGTCAGTAACAAACATCAAAACTTGAATCAGAATTTATTATACACGAGCATGCCAAGCACACTGCTCTCAATTAACAACCATTCTCAATTAAAAGGAACCAGGAATTATTGCAGAAACAAGTGAGTCTGGACCAGAAAGTATACAAGAAGAATTTGGAGCATTTTGTAGGGCAAGAAAATAGGGGAGCACTCAAAAATTAATGGTGGGACTTGGGCAAAAAAGAATCAGGAACCAACAAAACACGCCCAAATGGCCAAAGCTGAAAATTTTCAATCACAAAATAAAGGTAATATTGACTTATAACTCAAAATACAAAATAAATATCCATGAAATGTAATGATAAAAGTAAATGATTGAATTTAAATAACTATTAAAGAACAGATAATTCTGCTGTGGAGATTAATTTACATGATTTACATAGGTATTTCTCTCTCAAAAAGATGAACATATTCCTTATCTTCAAATATAACTATAAACAGTGACTTACTTTCAAAGAGTACAGTATGAAAAAGAAAGGGAGAATGGCTTTCATATGGAGGAACTGGCAAACACTATATCAGCCATAGTCAAGGTTAACATCAACAAATTGACAACCTATAGTCTTGACATAAATTATTAAGAACTATGTTTTATCTCCATGCTTTCCTTCCCTAAGTACATAATGTTTTAATGTGTACCAATGCACATTAAAAAATCAGAGTTGAGAGATGTTTGACAATATGTAACTAGTTACTTTTCAAAATCCTAATGATCAACAACAGTATCATGGAATGATAAGAAACTCACAATCTAGGAGAAACTAGAGAGATGATGGCTAAATGTAATGTGCCATCCCAGGTAAGATCCTGGAGCAAAAAATGAACATTAGATTAAAACAAAAAAATTAATAAAGTATGAACTTTATGTATGATAATATATAAATACTGATTTATTTTTTCTGATTTATTTTTTTGACACGTTCCAAACTAATGCAAATGTTAACAATAGAGGAATTTGAATGTGTTATAAATGAGAACACTTGAAACTATTTTTATAATTCTTGCATAATTCCACAACTTTTTAAAAATTAAATAAAAGTTTATTTAAAGATTTACTAAGTAGGATTAATAGCCAGATTACACACTATCACAGAAATAATCAATGAACTTGGAAGTAATAGAAATAAGTCTCTCCAAAATGAAACATGAAAAAAAAGAACTTTAAAAATGAGCAGATAATTATTAAGATATAGGTCAATTTCAAACAGTATAATATAGATGTGATTACAGTTTCCACAGAAGATGATAGAAGGAATGCAAAACACCTGAACATGAAACAGTTCAACTTTTTTCATATTCAAATTACACTGGAAGTAGAAATAGAAAACTCCATGATCTACAAGTATATACAAAAAGACAAAAAGGAAGAAAAAAAGGTATACCAATGCCAATGATCATGAAATTACTCAAAAGAACTAAAAAAGAGTAAAATCTTAAAAACTCTTATAGATAAAGAAATTATATTCAGAGAAACACATATAAGGACACTAATAGCAATAAACATTGCAAATTGTATAAAATTGTGGCAAAATATTCAAAATACTGATAGAATAAAGGTGTGTTCAAAAAACCACTGAAATATTTTATCTCATAAACCCACTTTATTAAGTTTCTATTTCTGTATAACAAATCACCACAAACTTAGCAGCTTAAAACAATATACTTTTTATTATTTTATAGGTAGCTGAATTTTCTTCTTTAGGATCACATCCCACTATAAATTGTCAGCTGGATTGCAATTTCTTTAGGGTCAAATCAAGAATGCTGTTTTGTTTTTTGATAGAATTAGTGTTCTTCAGTTTATGGGACTTGAAATTTCAGGTCTTGCTGGCATGGCTGCTCTTAGCTCCTGTAAGATACCAACAGTTTCTTATTACATCGTCTTCTTTGCAAGCAGCTCACGTTATGATCCCATGTTCCCTAAAGGCAGGAAGAAAGCAAGAGTGAGTCTCTTGTAAAAAAAAAATGCAGTCTTATATAGCATAACATAATCACAGGACAGACATCATATCGGTTTTGTCATAAAATAGAACATAATAATGGAAGTGACATCCATCACGTTAGCTATACTGTATTGGTAAGAAGTATGTCACAGTTCCCTTCTTGAGTTAGGCAGGTTTCTGTTGTTGTAATGAATACTGAATTTGAGATAATCAATTTATAAATTAAAAGATTTACTTTGGTTCACAATATTGGGATGATTTAGTCATTGGGCCCAATGCTTTTAGACCTAGGACAGCACAGTATATCATGGAGGTGGCATGTGACAGATCAAAGTCTATTCACCTCCTAGCTAGGAATTAAAAGAAAGAGACCAGGGTATCATGATGCTCACTGAGGGTACGTTCCCAGTGATCTAAGGTCTTTCAATAGGACCCACCTCTTAAAGTTTCCACCACTTCCTCCTGCACCATCCCAGGGAATATGCCTTCATCTTACAGGGTTTTGACATTCCAGACCCACACTGTGCCACTCCTAAACTCACAGAGAAAAGATTGAACAACTCAGAAGGTAGGATCATGATCACTGTAGTCTGTCCACACATTCTGCAGGAAATTTTAAGGAAGGCATTCATATAGGTGAAATAAATATCAATATAAATATATATTCTCACTGAAACTGGAAATGAAATATATATATGACTTTTTCTTATGTAAGTATTTAAAAACTATGATTGCTTTACTAACAATAATAATGCATTATGGGGGTTATAACTTATGTAAATGTAAAAGTTTTAAATTGTATATATATATATATATATATATATATATATATATACCTCATTTTATAAAAATATATCAACCAAGGGCAGGCAGGAGTTTGGCTCAGTGGCTTAAGCACCTGCTTGGCAGGCGTGAGGTTGTGAGGTCAATCCCTGGTACCGACAAAAAAAAAAAAATCAAACCGATGAGAAAAATAAGAGTATATATTACGTATTTGAGAATTTAAATGAATCTTTTACAATGGATATGGTAGATCTGCCTCCACCTGCCAGCCATGGCCTCCAAAAGGCTCCTTCCTGCAGGCAGCCAGTGCGGGCAGAGAGAGCCAGCAGACCCACCTCCGCCTGCCTGACGCCAACAGTAGAAAGCTTGCTTCCTGCGGGCAGCCAGCGGGAGCAGGGACACACAGCCAGGTAAGCCCCGTGCACCCCATGCATAGGTCACCATTGGAGGCCTTTGCTTCCTTCAGGCAGCCATCACCCACTGGGAGAATCAGACAAACACACCCCTGTGTGCCTGCCACCATCGTGGGAGTCCTGGTGTAGACACGTAGGCTGAGAGAAGCAGTCCCACTACCGCACACCCCTGGCCATTGGGGAAGCCCCAGGGTAGCTACATAGGTCTGGAGAAGCCTGCCCTGCTACCTCCCTATAAACTTAGGGCCAGAGGAACACAGGTGCTTGACCCACTCCCCTACATCACGGAGGGACAGCCAACATGGAGAGTGCCTGGGACCCCACAACCAGCTTGATGGAAGGAACCCAGGAGGATGTCAAGACAAAGGAGCAAAAGGCAATCTCAGACCTCCAGCCCACACAGAATAAGTCTGGGAGATACAGTCATGGAAGAAAACAGAAGTCACACACCTGAAATCTCCGAGACGACAACAACTGAAGTAAAGAAACAACTTCATAAGACTGTAAAAATACTGAAATCAGAAATAATGTCTCAGGTAAAAGAAGAAATGAAAGACACAATGAAAGAATTGCTCAGCATAACTAAAGAAGATATAGATAAAAAAAAAACAGGAGCATAGGAAAATGATGGAAACCTTGAATGAACAATATAGAAAGGTATTACAATGCATGAACCAGATTCAAAAAGATATTCAGGAAATTAAAAAGTTGATTGAAAGCTGGCAAAACTGCTTGAAAGAAACTGATGATAGACTTTCAGACCTTAAAGACAGGATTGCAACTAGTGATCATCAAAAGAAAGATTTTTTAAAAATAACAAGGAACCAGGAAGTAACAATTCAATGGCTGCAAGACAATGCAAAGAGAAATAATTTAAGAGTGATAGGTATCAAAG
Organism: Dasyprocta punctata; assembly: GCA_004363535.1. Lineage (NCBI taxonomy): Eukaryota > Metazoa > Chordata > Mammalia > Rodentia > Dasyproctidae > Dasyprocta > Dasyprocta punctata. Next base: position 13,472 of record RJWM01000290.1, read on the forward strand.
AAGCAGGGGTCAACACAAATGAAATAAAAAGGTTATTTGCTGAAGTAATAGCAGAAAACTTCCCAAACATGGAAAAATGGTCTTGTATACAGATAAGTGAGGCATATAGAATTCCAACTAGCCATAACCAAAGTAAATCTACACCCAGACATATAATAATCAAGATTCCAGAAATTCAGCACAAGAATAGAATATTAAAAGCTATTAGAGAAAAGAAACAGATCACCTATAAAGGAAAACCAATTAGAATCATGGCAAACTTGTCAACACAAACCATCAAGTCAAGAAGAGTTTGAAGTGAAGTGTTTCAAATACTGAAAGAAAAACAAGTTCCAACCCAGATTGATGTACCCTGCAAAACTATCTTTCAAAATTGATGGAAAAATAATATACTTCCATAATAAAGAACAACTGAAGGAATTCATAACCACCAAACCAACCCTACAGAGAGTGCTGAAGGATATTCTAGAGAGAGATAAAGAAGATCATGGTTCCAGGAATGGCAGCAGAGGAGTATCACCAAACAGGACAGGCAATTGAATGAAGGGGAAAAGTGGAGGACCAACAGCAGGAGGATAGCATGGCAGAGACAAACCAGTGTATGCTGGTTGTAACCATTAATGTTGATGGCCTCAATTCAGCAATAAAAAGAAACACAGGGAGAGTGAATCAAGAAACAAGATCCATCAATATACTGTATACAAGAAACACATTTAATTCAAAAGGAAATTCATTGAATGAAAATCAAAGGGGAGAAAACAATTGTCCCATGCAACAGGAGCCCAGAAAAAAGCAAGGGTAACTTGCTCATCAACCACAGAATGGATAAGAAAGATATGGTATTTTCATACAATGGAAAGCTACCCAGCTATAAATTAGGATAATCTCTAGGCTCTTGTGGGTAAATGGATGCAACTAGAGATCATGTTCATGGGCAAAACAGTTTGAGCTCATATGGGTGAACACTAGCATAACAAACAGGAGTTAGTGGGGTCCAAAAACACAATAGACATTATAAAAGTGATAGGGGAGGAAACACCTAGGAGGAGAAGGTGGTAGCCAATGTTAATTTCTTATTATCTTTATTGAACTCTTGTAATATTTTCACAATTTTGTTAGGTTTGGTTCTGTTCTGTCTTGTTTTGTTAGATTTTACCATGTCTGATGATATGGGCAGCTATTTTGAAAATAATGGAATGTATTATGGTGATCATGGTGGTTTCTTGTTGTCTCGTTTTGAAGTCCTGTAATGCTTTCATTCTTTTATTTGGGTGATTTTGTTCTGTTTTGTTTTGTTTGATTTTGTTGTGTGTGATGGCATGAACAGCTATTTTGAAGAAAACAAGACATTATAGTAACCATTGTTTATTTCCTGTTGTCTGGTTTTGAAGACTTGTAATGCTTTCATTCTTCTGTTTGGTTGGTTTTGTTCTGTTTTCTATTATTTGATTTCATTATGTTCTGTCTTGTTTTGTCAGATTTTACTGTGTCTGATGATAAGGGCAGCTATTTTGAACATAATGGAATGTATTATGGTGATCATGGTTGGCTTCTTTTTGTCTTGTTGTGAAGTACTGTATTGCTTGCATTGTTCTGTTCTGATTTGGTTTCTTCTGTTTTGTTTTGTTTTGTTTTATTCTCTTTAAAATAAAAAATTTAAAAAATAAAATAAAATGCGTATGTTGAGTTAAAAGGTAAACTATAAACTTAAGAAAATACTATTATAATAAAACAGACCTATCAAATCAACAAATGATCCAAAATAGAATCAACAAAAGAGATAAAAAATAAAACATTTAATCCTGAATAAAGTAGAAAAAGGAAGAAAAAGTAATAAATAGGACATACAAACAACAAATAAATAGCAGGATGATAGATTCAAAACTAAATATGTACATATTAAATTTAACCACCCAAAACTGTTATCTTATAGTAAGGACAAATGCATTGCCATCAGTAATATTATCCTAAAGTGAACTTTTTGACAGAAATAGTCTTACATATGTTTCCATCCTATAAAAATATTGAAGCCTAGAGTCAATAACTTAGTTTTTGATCCAAATTTTTTACCTCAAATTTAGGTCTTTATTTTGCCCTAATATAATGTTCTACAGTGGAGTTTGAAGACTCATTGACAGTAAAAATGTAGTTTATATTAAATGTAGTTTATATTAAAGTAGCATTTTCATTCATTACTTCAGTTGCATGATTTTGCTTTGTCTGTTTCCTTTTCAGAATCTGGGTCATCTTGAGAATACACCTGGCATTATCTTTTTTACCTTTCTCTCCTTTCACTTTACAACTATGGCTACACTAGTGTCATCCATTATTAACAAAGGTGCTTTTCAACTTGGGAGAAACTGTGAAGAGTTACTGTTTTCAATTTTCCTCCTTCCATATTGGAGTGGGCTCATTTTGTAGTTATATCTGGATTGATGCTAAAGGAATCTTTGAGTTGACTCAAAGCAATTTCATCCACCTCCTAGCAAAATCTTTCACTGCTGACCCTGAATCTAGGCAAGTTAGGAGCCTCTGTGTGTGTGTGTGTGTGTGTGTGTGTGTGTGTGTGTGTGTGTGTCTGTGTTTTATTTCTTGTAAATCACTATGAAGAATCTTAAACTACCATCGTACTTTGAAAGACAATTGTATTTTTAGGATGTAGTCTGTGAGATGCATGGGGTCATCCAGAATGCATGCTCCGAACAAAATTTTTCAGGAATGATGAAAATTATGCTTAAAAAAATTTGCCCTTTAGGCAGCTTCTCTTCTACTAGAGACTGCTAAACTTACAGATGGAAACATTTGCCAGAGGAAAATTAGTGTCGTTGCTGTGCTAAGCACTCTTTACATTTCCTGAAGCTAGTTTTAATTCCTACCAGAAAAAGAAAGCTCAGATGTTTTAACTAATAAAGGAATCATAGACACTACCTCATTACAGGACAGTTTCTGAAAGGAAAAAAAATGGAAAAAGTAATGGCTTGGTTTCCTGGTACTTTGTTAAACAGTGTAGAGACTTTTCTCACAAGTGGTTGCTTCTTTGGGCTAGCACCTAGCACAGAGCAAGGCATATGCATACACGTGCAAACGCATAAAATGCAAGGAATGAAAATTGAAACTCTCTGTATACAGGAAACCCCAGATTAAATAGTAGAAGTAAAAAGGATCAAAATGAAATGTGCAAATGTGCCAATTCTCCACAATGAATGTATTTAGTATGTATTTCAAACATATGTTAACATTCTTTTACAAAAGAAAAGAAACAATTTGGATTAAAGTTACAGTTAATGAAAAAAAAAATTTTTGTTTTTTTTTTTTTTGGTACTGGGGTTTGAACTCACAACCTTGCACCTGCCAGGCAGGCACTTAAGCCACTGAGCTAAATCGCTAGTCCTATTGCTTTGAGACAGGGTCTCACTATGCAGTTCAGGCTAACCTTGAATTCATTTTGTAGCCCAGGCTGGTCTAGAACTTACAACGATTCTCCTGCCTCAGCCTCCCGAGTGCTGGGATTAAAGGCATGTGCCACCACACCAGGCTAATGAAATTAATTTAACCTTACCTACTGATAACCAGTTGAGCCAGATCATGACCAATCAAAATAAAAATATATAGAAATTCATGATTCTGAATTCAATATGCATTTAAAATAACAATAGTACTGTAATTGTCAACTGCTATTAGTAGAGTATAAATTAACCATATATTTTTATTCTTAAGTTATCTACACTACAGAACTTTCAGACATGATCACCAAAAGATATGAACATGTACATAATATCTAAAAATGAAACAAATCTCTGTCAATTGTAGCATAAATAAATTTTGATAGGTTCATAATAGAATACTCTACAACAATGAGGATAAGTGCATTTATATATGACAGTGTAGATGAATGTTGCAAAGATATGATTGAATAAAACATGACATAAATTAATATTTATTGCACAATTTTATTTCAATAAAGTTGAAAAGTAGGTGAAACTAATTTGTACTATTAGAAATCAGCATAGTTTCGATTCCTGGTACCAAAAAACAACAAAAAAAAAAATGAAAGAAAGAAAGAAAGAAAAAAAAAAGAAAAAGAAATCAGCATAGTAATTATTCTTGAAGAATGGGTATTTATTAGAAGACACTTGCAGGGACATCTCACAAAGACTCAACCTAGATTTTACTAATGGACTAATTCTTTTTCAGATCTTGGTTACATATATATGTTCCCTTTGTAAAAATCATTGGAGCTGTAAACTTTGGTTTGTGTTGTATATATGCAATACATAAAAAATTTTGAATTACAGAAAAATCGCTTCTGCTCTTAAATTTATCAATGTCATTTGGTAAATGTAAAAAGTATAAAATATATAAATGTCTTCTTTAACATTTTACTACTAGGAAAAGCAAGAAAATCATCAAATTGTCCACATTTATTCAGAATACTGAATTTGTCTATACAATCATTAATACTAAAAATTTGGAGGTGAGGAAACAACTCGAATTTGTCTTATCTAACTGTAGTTTGGGGAGATTTTCATTTTGTATTTTGTGAAAACACAAACATCAAAAATTCCCCTAAGAATCGAACTTATTTATTCAAAACTCAAGTGGGTGTTCATTCCTCAAACTGCGTAGAAATCAATGAATCTGTTAAACTTGAACAATACGATTATCAAAAACAGATACACTGAAATGTTTTAGTCTCTATACACGTGAGTTTTCAAATAACTTACTTCAAAACACACTAATTAAATAAGTCATAATGTATTAAATTAATATCCCCTGGCCTCATATCATAGTTATCGTGTCATATTTTTTCTTTCTTCAATTTTTCTGCAGCATACTCATTTCTATCATTCCACTGCCATCACTTAACCCAAGGTCCTATAATTTTTCATGGGGATTTTCACACTAGCCCCATGGTAGCCCTCCCTGTTTTTTGTGCTGAGCCTTCTGACAGTATCCGCCAACAAAATAATCAAAAAATTCCATTAAATATAAAAATTTTTCACTAAAGATCTTTATCAAATTCTCACAGTGAGGACCCAGAAAAAAAATATGTCCTTATACTTCCTCAGGCCAAGGGAATGTACACCAGAGAATTCAGTTTCCTCTCAGAAAGGCCTGCCTCCAAGACAAACTTTTTGCTGCGGTTTGGATATTATGTGTTCTCCAAACACGCGTGTGCTGGACACTTGATCCTGAGGATAGTGGTGTTGAGTTGATGAGTCTCTTCAGAGGTGGGGCCAAGTGTATGATAATTAAGTGATGGGTTCTGCCCTTAGAAAGTGGACTAATGCTGGTGTTTTAGAATTAGTGACCTCTTAAAAGAATAGATTATTATAAAATGAGGCCACTCTAAATGCTTGACTCCTTCTCAGTAGTGCTACTTTTCTTTTTATTTGTCTCCATAATGTTACACAGCCACTGGGTCATTGTAATGCTGTTTGTATAGTCACCAGCATTGTGAACCAAATAGATTTCTTTTCTTTATAAGGTAAATGTCATCAGGAATTTTCTTATAGCAACAGCAAATGGACAAATATGCTATTTTACTAGCCCTCAAACTATTGAACTTTATGAGATATTGACAGGCCATTGGGTGTGGGAAGGGAAAATGTCAACTCTATCTTGTCATAGCCATCCTGTCCCACCTCAAGGGGTAAAGAAATGCGGAAGACCTTGTGAAGTTCAGAGCCAAGAGACACAGGCTTACTAAAAGACTGAGATCCACTCAAAGAATTGTAGAATACTTCCTTTCACCCATCCCTTACTACCACAGGACTATTTACCAGTTCCTTTTGCCCAGTGCCTCAAGTCTGACTTTTAGCAAACTACTACAAGGCATACCAAATAAGACTGTTATAACATGGAAAGGCTAGACTCTCAGATTAAAGTCTTTTCTACAGTGTTATAAAATGAAACTCACATAATTGAGTAATGGTGTTGAAGATACAGGAAAGAAAATGGTTTATACTGAAGACACGAAATTTAAACTGGAATAGGAGAATTATGATAAATTAAGAAAGGTTAATTAGGTCAAAATAAGATCTAGAGGATCAATGTTTCTGTAAATGAGACCAAATTGTAGAATGAATATCTTAATGAAAGAGATGGAAAATCAAGAGTTTGTAACAAGAGAATGAGATGTTTAAATTGTATGTCTTGCAAAGTAAGCATTTTTAAACCCTGAGGTCTAGGATATGGCCATGAAATTGGTCTCTAGACATTAAAAAAACACTGATATTTTTTTCTATGCAGGAGGTTCAGTGTTAAGATGTATTTACAATACTTTTCTACTTTTACAAATCATACATTTTATAATTATAATAACTTAAACTTTATTAAAATAATGTAATAATATATACTATACTATGTAATAATATATTAATTATAAGTTACTGTGTTATTAAAAATGAGAATAAAGCAATATGTTAATTAGCTATTCATTTGAAATTTACAATCCAATTCTAGGATGAAAGCAGAAGATAAAATGGAGAGATCATTTTAAACTAATGGTGATACCTTCAGTAATCAGGATGTGTACCATCAAAACAAGGAGAAAGGGCAGTGAAGTAAGTAGCTCAAAAGGCACAAGTCTCAACGTACCTGAGTTTTTAATGCAAAGACAGTAGCTGAAGAACAAGGAAGAATTAACCTTATCTGCTACCTTTAAACGTGGATAGATAGGGATGTAGTTTCATGCAGGCAAAAACAAGTAGGAAATCTATGAATATGATGAAGATAAACAAGAGTTCTCATATCATGAAAACCATATATATTGTGCAGAAAAGAGTAGTTGGAGTATATGTAAACAAATACATGGTGCTAATAGGTCACTAGTGTATACTTGGCAAATGAACAGAGAATACATTTGCCAAGTATAGATAGTCCAACTGCTAGAAAGAGTTTAGAAAAAAAGACTTTTGATGGTCCCTTGGTATGTGAGGTAGCCGTGGTAAGATCTCTAAGGACTTTAGGAGATACATTTTTAATAAATCTCCTTTATAACCATGGATGGTCAGTGTTCATAAGAAATGAACATGTGCCATTCTGAGATGTTTGAAAAAACTTTCATTTTTTCTGATAAAAGCAACAGACATAGCTAACTTTTCCACATCTTGTAACCATCTTGGGACTCAGGGAAATATCTTGACATCATTCACCAAACAGGTGACCTAATATAAGCAAGCACATACCTTCAGAATTCTAACTACATGACTTTAAAATAAAAATGTTCCTTAGTTTACATGGCTATATTTTTGTTTATTTTGTTACTTGTAGGCTACAGTAAATCTGATGCAACTTTAAGGATCTTTTCAGGGAGAGTTCTTTGTCCCTGTCTTTATATTTCTTCATTGTATATAATTCTTCATACCTGTCCTGTGATTATAATGTGTTGTTATTTATCATCTTGCCTAAGTAGACTACACATTATTTTAATATAGTGTTGTCATTATATTTCATGTGTTCTAAGCCTTAACCATGGTATACAGCGTCAAATAGGAAGTCAAATGACATGGTATAAAAGTGAATAAATAGTGAGTAGATTAGAATCCTATAGCTTTGTATCCAAGTCAAACAATGAACTTCAACCTCAGGAGTCAGAAAACTAACCCAGGATGAAATTTTCCATATTATTGCACCTATGTTAGTGTTTCTCTGTGAATTTGAAATGTGGAACTTAGAAAAAAGTCGTGTGTTATTATGGCAGCAGAATCATACTATTGACAATACTGCAGTGATAACTTAAATTTTTTTCAGCTAAGAACCAGAATCAACCCTAATTCTTATGTTTCCTAATGCTAGGTTGATCAAGTTGTCCCTGGATCATGAGGGATACTGGTGAACCCTGCAAATAAATTTCTCTTCGGTCTAAATTAGCCAGAGGAAACTCCTAATTCTCAGAATTAAATGAACTTTAGGAATGAAGATATGAGGAGATATGGGCTGGGCTCGGAAGCATAGGCATAATTTCAGTACTTATTGCCAATTGCACAAGGCAAGTAGAGGAGAACATTGTTAGGAGAAAGCTGGATATACGGCATTTTAAGGATTCTAAGGTGGGCCCAGGGTACAAATTTAGAATGAGAATACAGAGAATCAAATGCAAGTCTCTAATACTACCTTTTAGAAGTGCAGAACATTTAAAGCACCCAGTTCTGACAGACAAATCCATGTATGACCATATAAGCAACAAACCACAATTTGCCAGGGATTAAGCCAGAAATAGAACTCCAGAAATTGAGCTACAAGTCCCACTTTCTGACCACTAACTCCACTCCCTTTCTACAGTACATTTAGTGTGAAATAGTTTTTGGGTTTCCTTTCATGCTTGTAGTCAGCTGAAGTAGGCTGGAAAGAATTAAAAACAGTCCATGCACTAAAAATGCATTTTACTCTTCCATTTAAGGAATTTAAATTTTAAAAAAATTTAAGAAATTTCATGGAAATTATAAACAAAAATGTAGTTTTTCTTCTATCTTTTTTTGTCTTTATCAAAATATTGGAGCTTAAAAACATAAGCATAGAGACTTTTCATCTGAACATGAAATCAGACTATTTTTCATTTCTTTGAGAAACAGTATCTTTTAAAGAGAGACTGCTAGGTAATAAAGAGTTTATTTTCTTCGAATCTTCTGGCAAGACAAACCCAGGCAGCAAAAGATTATTTTAAAAGATGAAACTTTTATGTTTAAAGCTATATTAGACTATTAAACTGATACATGCTTTTAATTTTTCCAGTGTAAAAGTAAATAGCATATTTCCATGTAGAAAATTCAGAGTTAAAGGCTGTTTGGTGTCTAGAGTCAGTAGTTCATGAAAGAGCCTCTTTTTCCCCCTTCTATTTCCTGTTTTCGAACTTCTTCCACTAGCACCATTCAAGCAAAGAGTAACACTGTGCTTCAGCACAAATAGCTAAAAGTGACATTAATTATTTTATTTATTTATTTTTTGTTTGTTTGGGCAGCCTGCCTTCAGACAGTGGGACTTGGCAAGCTACTTTGCCCTGTAGATGTGCTAACTTTAATTTTTTTTTTCTTACAGAGATGATAGTTTAATACCACTAATTTACATTAGACAGGAGATTTGACTCTTGGCGTAGTAATTGAAAATATTTGTCTGAGTCAAGGCTAAGCATTCAAAATAAAATTCTCTATGCAAATATACTTATCACATTTTGAAAATTTAGAAGGAAATAAGTGATTAAATAGATATAATTTTAAATTTCAGTAGTGTATCAGTATTTTAACAAAATTTATTTTGCTGTTCAAAAAACTGTTATTTTTAAATGCACATTACCACTGTTCTTAAAAGGAAGGTTATACTCCTTTAAGTATGATTATGCTAATACTGTACTATAATATTGAGCACTTAATTAATGGTAAATTGTAACAAATTTGCTTTTTAAAATAATTATTTTAAAACTAAGTATGTTCATTAAAAATGTTCATAAAGATATGAAGCTAAAATGTCATAAATAGTAATATAGTACATCCTGAACCCCAGAAGGGGTCATTCTAGGGTATGGCCTTCACTTCTCAGAGCTCATGCCTAGAGTAATTTACTTCAGTGTTTCAAACCTCACATTCTTTTCCTCACCTCAGACCAGTCGTGTTTTTAAACCTATGAATTTCTCTTTCATAATTTTAGTTCATGATGCTTTGAAATGCGTATTTTCCAGAAATAGAGTATTAGTCACAAAGAAATGAGTTAGCTTGGTTTCATGATCAGAATTACCCCCATATTTAGGTTGTATCATAATTTGAAGCACTGAAACAGAATTTGTAGACTCACTTCATCCTTGGTGGAATTTTCCATATACTTTTACCTGCTTAGATTTTTTTTAGTTTTGGTAACAGTTCTTCTTTGTTAATTATAAGGCTTGTTCATTCATAAGGATATATTTAATTTTAAGATTAAATTTTTTCCTGTTAAAATTTATGTTGTTATGCTATTGGATTCTGTAACATAGTTTGAGAAGGATTTTCTAAATGTGGAAAAATAAATTTGCCAAGTAGGTTATCAAGAAACTGTGAACTCATTAATAGCAGAGATTCTGTTTTCCTACTATTTTTTAGTCCCTAGGAGGCAATTCAAAGTATGATACATCGTTGATATGCAATGAATACTTGTTGATTTTGGAATGAATAATAAATAACTGAAATTTTTGTATAATTTTTTGAAGTAAACATCTTGAATATGTAACATTTGACCATAATAGTGCTAGTTGCCAATGAAACCATTAAAGAATTCACACACAGAATTTCAGAGCTAAAAAGAAAAATAATTTTAAAAAAAAATCCAGTTAACAAATGAAGGAGAGAATGATCATTAGATTAGTAAATAATACTAAACAATTTACTATATAGACATATTTATGGATGAACTTGTATTAACATTCACATCTCTTGAAGACCATACTAGTGTGCCTTTTACCATGGGAAAATCCTTCCCTTTCATACTTTATGATCTAGTAAAGCAAATACAAAGTTACTTCCATCACACACAATTTTATAAGGAAAATAGTTAAAGGAATAAGTTCCTTGTACTGAGACCGTATTTTCCCACTGACTGCATGCAAATAAAAACTTGGTTACTTTTAGTTAAAATCATATTTTCCCCATGACTGAAAATCAGCTGCTCTCAGTCTTTTCAGTTCAAGACACATGTATAAACTTGCTAAAGCAAATGTGTGAGAACAATCTTATTCCTGAACCTCACAAAAAGATAACTATCATATTGATAGCTCTAACTACAAATGTAGTCTACATGCATGATCACAACTCATGTCCCCTCTTATGTGTTTCCACCATCTTTTACAGTTTGTTTTCCATTTCTCCATCAAGCATAATGAGAGAAACCCATCCCATCATTATATTCAGGATAATTTAAGGTTTTCCTTAAATGTAGTTAGGAAATACTGACTTCATGTATTAACCTAGACATAAATTCTGAAAAACACGACTTTGGATTACACTGTAATAACACAACAAAGCTTTCCCATACATTATGTAAAAGAAATAGTAGTAGTCTCTGAAAATGTGATTAATAATTTTCCAAATTAGTAATATATCCAAGAAATTGTACCTTTCTTAGTCTGAATCTATAGAGATGTTTGATTTCAAATGAGTTCTTTAAACATTATGTCATTTTATTCTACCTCTTCCCTGTAAGATTTTTTGAGACTTATCTATTGCAAATATTATTTTATAAATTTGTACACTTTTCAACTAGCATTATTTATTTACTCCATAATTGTGCATTTAACATGATTTAATATTTTAAAGGATGTTTGATAAGATTGGCTTATATAAAGGAGACATAAGTCTTTCACATGTACTTATATGATTAGCACCATATTTAAGTTGTCACCAGTGTGGCCATCTATTAAATTAAAAATTATAAAATATTTTCTTAGATTATAGGTTTCTGGTACATAATATAGGTAAACTTAAACAAGATCACTCAATAGTCTGAAGTCCTCCAATCTCTCAGGAGTGACACTATTTACATATTTAAAGCATAAACAAATAATGCCATCTTCCTTAAATGTGCAATGGAAGGATACATGTGGAGTGGGCAAAATGGAGTTGGTTAATTTACCTACTTAGTCTACTCTCAAATCCTCTTTTGGCATTTTTTAAAATTATCAGTCTTGGTGTTATCTCCTCTTCTCTAGCTCACTTTCCCACAAGAGTTACCAATTCACTGCCTTCTGTGATTAGAAATTTTTAATGCAATATTGAGTTTTTCAAGTCAAAGTTGAATATTAGATATCCTATCTTGTTGAAGTTTCTGACCACTTTCCCAAAAGGAGAATGTCATACTCCCTGACATTACCCTATTTCATGAATGCCACTGTGGCTGAGGCATCCTGTCTGCTCTACTCAGGCATCAATTGTAACTCTAGTGCTTTACCCGGGGGACACCCAAGAAAGACTTACTGCCACATCTCTGAAAATAAATTAGCAGAGATTAATTAGCTCTGGCTGTTCTTTTTTGGTTCTAAATTATGTCCAGGAATCAAAACTTTCAAAATAAACCTTAGGTTTATTCTTCTCCTTGAGAATGAAAACTTAATCTTATCAACAAAAGTGGAAACTAACCAAATGAAATTTTTCTAGTATGATTTAATGGTGACTAGAAAGTTAGAAAGAGTTTAAAGTATTCAACAACTACTCATTTGAGATAATGGCAAAAAATAAAAGAAAGAAGTATTGACAGCGTTACAATCATAGCTTAGGTACATTGAAAGAGCATATACTCCATTAGTTTGCATTCTTCCATACTATATTCAATTAATTTTAGAAGTATACTTATTAAATCAACGCATAATGATCTCAAGTAAGCATCTAATATCTTCCTTTTTAATTTTATTTTAAAGAGAATAAAACCAAACAAAATAAAGTAGAATAAAGCCAATCAAAACAAAACAGTGAAAGTGATACAGGACTTCAAAACAAGAGAATAGAAAACCAATGATGGCTACCATAATGCCTCTTGTTATTTCCAAAGTAGCTGTCCATACCATCAGATATACTAAAATCAAACAAAACAGAATAAAACCAATCAAAACAAAACAATGAAAATGATACAGGATTTTAAAACAAGATAATGGGGAATTAACAATGACTACCACCAAAGAAATCCCTCATAGTTGCTATATTGCATATTGCTATTCTCTAAAAAGATGCTCAGACTACTGGCTTTAGGCCTACAAAGTCATTCAAACACTAAACACTACAAACAACAAGTTGCTTTTTTTTTTTTTTTTTTTTTTACTTCAGTAGCTATCATCTTAGCCTTTGTTCTCTGAATTAACCACTTACTTACTGGGGTGTGGGGGTGTGTTGCACCACTCTTTCTGTCTCCCAGCCCACATGCAGGCTGGCTCACAGGAAAGGGCTTGCTTCTTGTTTCTCCTCCAGGTAGCCCACAACTGCCATGGGCTCACAAGAAGGATTGGCTTCTTGTTTCTCCTCCAAGCAGCCCATGACTCAATATCTTCTTGATATTTTCCAGTTCTTCAGAATTTTTATGTAAAATCTTTTCTAAAATGAATTCCTTAGTTTGCCATATAGTCTTTAAAACAGAAAACACTTGATTATTAAATTTGATTAAAAAAATCAATCCATAAACCACTTAATATTTACAAGGTTGTATTTTACTGGATAAAATAGATTCAGTTTTGAATCATTTTGAAGTTTCTACTTATATAATTATTTGTAGATGAAAATTAGGAATGATATAGTACAGTCCATTCATATTAGTAAAAAGTAAACACTACTATATACTCTAATATGTTATAAATCTAGCTTGTAAATTCCCTAAAGACTGGAACTTTTTCTTCTTTTTATTCACTGATGTATTTCAAGTCACTATAATTGTGCTTGTCATCCAACAGACACTTTAATTGCAAGAATAAATAAATGAACAAAAAGGGTGCAATTCACATGAAGGATAAACTAACCAATAAAGTGCATTTGAGGGGGCCGGGGATTTGGCTAAGTGGCATAAACGCCTGTCTGGCAAGCATAAGGTCATGAGTTTGATCCTTGGTACCAAAATAAACAAAAGTGTATTTGAGAAGTGGGGGCCAGTAGCCCAATGTGGTGCAGGCCAACAGGCAGGGATCAGTGACCCAGTGAGGCACACACTGGCAGGTGGAAACTAGTGGCATGGAAAAGTTCAAAACGGCAGTGAGAATATGTTTCAATAGTTGGCGAGTAAAGTAAACAGGTGCTGTGCTTAGGCACACAGACATGCAGAACATTAGCAAGCAGGACCACCATTTTATTTCAAAGGCCTCAGAGTGAACTCCAGCAACAGAATGGTACTGGGTTGCTTCTCTGCCAACTTTCCAGAGTGGAATGAGGGAAAAACCATCCATTCACACTAGACTGTCACCAAGTGGGAAGCAGAGTAGGAGGAATTCAGTCAACAAGTAGGAACAAGAACCATCTAGACTGTGCTTCAATGGCCACCAAAAGCCAGCCTTAGTCCTATTCAAAGGATTGAAAGTGTCCTGATGGTCTGAGACCAGCAGAGCAGCCTTGGCCCAATGGCATAAGCAGGCATGCAGCCATAACCTGCAGCAGGAAAAGGGCACTCTTCCCTGCCGCTGACCGACATGTAAGTGGAATCAATGGTGTGAAACAGAAAACTGTGTAAGGTCTGGAAGGAGCCAATTGTACACAGGTCTGTGAGAAAATAAACAAATCACCTATAAAAGCCCATTAAATCACAGCAGATTTCTCAACACAAATCCTCAAATCAAGGAGAGCTTGAATTGAGGTATTTCAAGTCATAAAGAAAACAACCTCCAACCCAGATTGATATACTCAGTAAAACTATCTTTAAAAATCAATGTAGAAATGAGATATTTCCATGACAAAGAACAATTTAAGAAATTCATGACCACCTAACCAACTCTCCAAACTGCTCCAAAAGAAATTTTGTACAGAGAAAATATGCAGCACCATTACACAAACACCAATAGAAAGAAGCTACCAAGGAGGGCAAGCAATTAAAGAAACAGGAAAGACAACAGGAAATTATGAGAAGGGTAAACCAATGTATATCTGTTATAATGATCAGTGTAAATGGTCTCAGTCCACCAATCAAATGAAACAGACTGGCAGAATGGATCAAGAAACAAGATCCAACAATATGATGCATACAAGAAACACATTTAAATAAAAAACAAATTCATAGAAAATCAAAGGATGGAAAACAATACTCCATGAGACAAGAACCCAGTAAAAAGCAGGGGTAGCTATTCTATTTGCAGGCAGTATGACCTTCAAGCCAAAACTGATCAAAAGGGGCAAATATACACTCATTAAGAAAAACTCCAAGAAGAAGAGATAACAATTATAAATATATGTTACCAAATACCACTGAACTAAATAAAACAATTATTAACAGTCATAAAAAATCAAATGAATGCTAGCACAAATGAAGCTGGGAAACTTAGTACCCCATGTCACAAATAGACAAAAAAAAATCAACAAACAAATATCAGAACTATACCAAATCTGTGAACAAATGGACTTAGTGGATGTCTACACAGTGTTCTAACCCACAACATCAGAATACACATTCTTCTCAGCTGCACACAGGGCATTCTCCAAAATATACCACATACTAGCCCACAGAACACACTTAAGTAAATGCAAGTGAATTGAAATTATCTCATGCATATAATCTGACCATAGTGCAATAAAAATTGTAATCAATGGCAAAATAATCCACAAAAGCTACCTAAACGCATGGAAATTAAACAACACCCTCCTGAATAACCAACCAGTCAAAGATGAAATTAAAGAAGAGGCTAAACAATACTTAAAATTGAATGATAATTCCGATACAACATACCAGAATTTAAGGGAATTTAGTTTTCAATGAAAATCAAATTTGGAAAACATAAAAGCAAATGAGATGTAATAAATATTTTGAGAAACACTTTTTTGTCCAATTTCAGATTCCCTCCTTACACCTCACACTCCATATATCAACAACATCTCAAGTGATTGTTACATTTGAAGTATAACTGTCAAAGATATATTAGTTTTCTGTGAGACTGAAGGCCCAGTCTTGTAGTATCTTCATCTTACAACTGCAACCCAAGAAACCACCTGAGTATTGTCACTGTTGTTTCTGGTCTAGGGAAACCAACTTGGAATCAAACATTATTCCACACATCAGAAACAACCACATATTTGTGTGAAAATACCAAAAATTTCAATACAAGTATAATATGTTTATTTGGTATATGCTGCCCTAAGAGAAAATGGATTACTTTCACTGAGTCATTTAACAGTTATTTTCACCTAGTTCTTTATTACATCTCATTTGCTTTTATGTTTTCCAAATTTGATTTTCATTGAAAACTAGCGACTCTTCTTGTAGGGCAGATAGACAATATGCATGCATTTTCCAAAATACATCTTACATGCCATCTCCTACTTGCATTTTAAAACAGCATACATTATCATTGTATTACTTACCTAATTTGTGGTTTTGCTGTTTTCCAGATAAGCAATAAATTGTGTAACTCTTCAATAAACTCTTTGCCCTCCATTTATGGGAAAATTCTAGTTACATTCAGAATTTAGATGGAAAACTTCAATTTAAAATCATGTATTTCTCATTTCTTATCACTTATGGCATGATTAAAATAATTGCACTTTGCATAAATTTTAAAACATTTCATGAATGATTTGACAAGCACTATCAGTTGAAGTCTCTTAAAAGAAGTGTTTTGCTTTTTATCTTGACTCTGTTTAGCAAAAGGAAGCCAGGTGTTGTGGTGCACACCTGTAATCCCAGCACTCAGGAGGCTGAGGCAAGAGGATTGCCATGCATTTAAGGCCAGTATCTGCTCTATAGTGAGTTCAAGGTCAGCCTGGACTAAGCCTGGACTACATAAGGAGCCCCTATTTAAAAAGACAAAACTCTAAAGGATTTAAAGTAGCTGATGCAGTCCTACATATTTACTAATTTCACTTAAATTTTCTGTGAACTCACTATGAGTGGAACTTAATTTGTCACTATAGACATTGATATTGAAATTAGTACAATCATAAAATTGTTTAAATTTTTCTAGCCAAGGTAACAGTACACTAAACATTCTATCAGTAACGATCTTATCATTGAGGATATAACTATTTCTAGAATTTAAAATAGATCACTTAATTCAGAAAATTGGTTACACAATAAAGCAAGTAATCTGTGAAGTTACATGTGATTTCATGTTTAATGCCAAGGATACCAGTAGAGAGGGAACAAGAAGGAATACAAAGAAGAATTAATTTTGGAACATGCAAAACAATAAATTCAGAATACCCACAATAACTGAACTGCTATTAGAACTGAAAAACAGTTTTATATTGTTTCTGTTATCATGGAATGGGCAGATACAATCCAGACTTTTGTGTATGATCAGCAAATTATTGTCAAGTGTATACCAGCAGCAAGGGGCAAGCAGCTACATCTATTGAATATCATGGAAAGTAGTTCTTAGGGGTCTGTGCCAACAAAAGATAAAGAACAGAGGGGAAAAAGCAGCATGGGGCTGACAGAGTAGTAAAAGAACGTGAGTCATAGCACAGTAGTGGCAAAAAAACCCTCCCATTAATTAGACTTTCAGAATTTAAAGGATGTGTGCTTCATCCGCAGTGCCTTCCCCTGAATCTCTATGTGTGATTGACAGAAATGATTGACAGGGTATTGTGCCATCACAGGAGCTCTCAAAATGAATGCTTGTCTCAGCATTCACTTTGATCTTAATTATACTTATGGCACATAGTATATATTTATAAACATTTAATGAGGTAGGAGTAGAGTGAAGTCAACTAAAGGTAGGCTAGGACATCTAATACACATGTGCTCTCACCTAAAGCATCAGAGATCTCTTAGGTTTTTGTTATTTTATTTACTACCTCTTAGGACACTGAAGGGAGGAATAACCAACCATAAGGTGGTATTCAGAATTAAATGGATGGAAGGGAGTGACTCTCAGCTCTATTGTTTCTAACTGTACACCCTGAGAGCCCTGGTCTCCAAACATCTTTAAGAGGTGTTGAAGAAGGAAGTTCCATCTTCTACGGCTACTTCCAACTTGAATAGGGGCATTGACTGTATCTATGTGCAAGTCAAGCAACTCTTGCCCTGATTGATCTATAGTTTCAAGGGAACTAAGTTCTTTTTCTGAGGATTTCTTGGCAAACCCTGATGTGGAGGCAGGTTGTGATCTTGGATTGGGACCATCACCAGTAGTTTAACAGCATTCAAACAAGAAGAAAAAGAATTTGTTAATAGATTAAGTATGTATAACCTAAATAGTAATGTCTGAGAAGTGTTATTAAAGACTGTGCTCAGGACATTAAATAAAATCCCCAATTCCAGATATTTAACCAGGGCATCCATGAGTCAGGTAGTTCTTTACAGATCTAAGAAACACTGTCAGCCAGTGTCTGTGGTGTATCTCTCACTATTTCAGACCAATTGACATAGGAACATAAGTCCTTTAAAGACAAATGTAACTCATTTTAGCCATTAGGAAACCTAGTCCCCATATGATGTCATATGGCCACCACTGCTAGTGAATTTATTTGATTTTGAAGGATGACAATGCTCTGGGCAAGATTATCTAGACTGTCTATCAAGTTCTTAGATAGTATTGATTACAGGAGATAGATCTGATTAGCTTTAAGGTTTTATGTAAGCAATTACTGTTTATTATCTGTACTAAAGGGAGTTTCTGGACCATCCAGGATGATCCCAAAAGAAACAGAAAAACAAAACAAAACAAAAATGAAGTCATGTTATAATTTAGGACAGAGCTGACAATTACTTTTTTTGTTTGTTTGTTTTTTGGGTTTTGTTTTGTTTTGTTTTTTGGATTTTTTTTTTTTGAGCTGACAATTATTGTTAGTGCATAATAGAAGAAGAATTTTACTACCATATTCCTGGAGGGATTGTTGGAAAGTCTCCAGATGGGGCACATTTTGAAAGAACTGGCAAGTTTTTGTGTCAGTAAGTAAGATAGATGTCAAAAAAGTTCCCCCATAAATCATCTTAAGTGGACTGAGTTTAAGTTTGGACGTGGGGGCTGCCCGAAGTCTCATTAAGGCAACTGCAAGGAGATCTGGTCACTTGTGATGGGTCTCTTGACATAGCTTGGCTAAATTTCACTGGACACCCTAATTGGATCTCCTGATTTTTCCTGATGACTGAAGTCTCCACATAGTGAGCAGAGAGTAATTAATTCCCAGTGCTTTGGTGACTCCCTATATGATTTGGGATGTGAAAGAGGGTCTGTTATTGCTTTGGCTAGACTGAAACAGTGCAAACCTAGGGATCACTTTTTAAGGAGGACTTTGCTACCTCCAAGACTTGTTCTGACCTGGTGAGGAAGGTCTCTATGCATCCAGGAAAGGGGTCAGTGCACACCAAGAAATGTGTGTATCCCTTATATGTGGTCATGTGGATGAAGTTTATTTGCTGATCTTCTCTAGGGTTGAACTCATGCCTTTGTAGAGGCTCAGGAAATGGGGAAGGATGAGTCTGTGATTATGGTAGACACAGGTGGGTAATGTCTTACAGTCTTCAGTAAGAACTCCAAGCCCTAAAAAATTACATGTTGCCCAAGGTGGAAGGCATCATATAGGGACTTAATGACTTTCCACTACATTCATTGTGGCACAAAGAGTTGGTGTCCCACAAATCACCTGGACCTTTTGAGTTCCTTCTTCATTAAGCATCATTTGGAGTTCTGTGGAGTATCCTGGCTTTAAGTCAAAATCCTGGAATGGGACCATGGATAAACTATTGAAGGACTGGAAGTATATTGAAGAGTAGCCTGTTTGGTAGTGAAATCTCCCTTAGAATTATCCTGAGACGGAGGTTGTAAAGAGGCTTCATGTCCCCAGAAATGGAAAACTGCTACATCACTGGGGAGATTTCCTGCTTTGAGAAAGTTGAGGATCTCTGGCCTATGTTTTATTGGGGACTGGCAACTAGTCAAAAGTCCTCTTTATTTCCAGATGGCTGCATGCACAGGACCAGAAAGGCATATTTAGAGTCAGTATGCATATTGACCTTCTTGCTGTGAGGAAATTGGAGAAACCAAGTGAGGACAAAAATTTCTGCCTCTTGGGCAGAAGTCCAGGGAGGAGTTCTCTTGTTTCAGTGACCTGGGTAGGGCTGACTATGGAATAATCTCCCCTCCTAACACCATCCTTTATGAAACTGAAATCATCAGTGAACCATGTGCTAGCATCCCTGTCAATGGCTGGTCACCCAGAATGGGGCATCTCAGGAAGTATAAGCCCAGTGCAGAAGCCAGGTATGGTAGTTGACATGTATAAACCCAAGATTCTGAAAGACTGAGGCAGGAGGATCACAAACACACAAAAGGAAGCCTAGTCATGTTAATATAGATAATACAATTGAGGCTATGAGATCACTCCCCCTCTACTCACCTGAAATTGGACAATAGCCAAGGTCCGTAACTTCCTTTATCCTAAGGGAGGGAAAAATTAGAATAACAAAGAGAGCTGAAAATTTCTAAATCTCCAAGATATGTGTTAGATCCATTGGCATGACCTACAATGACCTTGCCTATTTAAGGCAAGATTCATCCATATGGGTGATATATCATGCATCTAATTATAACTGAATGAATTATAGGGGGGATATGTATTAAACATAACTGAGATGGGCTCAACAAGCAGCCCGTGCACTCAGGAAGACTGTAGCAGATAGGGGAGAAGGGCTGGAGTGGCAACATTCCCTATCCTTTGCAGTGGAATATGCTGTAAGTATTTAAAGTACAAGAGGTCACAATCACATGCTTTTCCTCCTCCTCCCACATGAAGGAGTACTAGGTTCTTCTACCTTCTAAGTGCCTGCCTCTCTCTAATAACTTGTATTAGGATAAAGAGTTCAATGATTTAAGACAGAGAGAGAGAGAGAGAGAGAAGAAAGAAAAATACAAATAGTTTTTCACTGAGTTTAACAGAGTTGAGGTTTCTGCAGTCTTAATGCCTCTTTTCACCTCCTACTTACACTAGCCAAGATGGTACAGAGTATGACAGGTTCCTGGGAGACAGGTTTGAGTTTGTTGTACACGATAAAGTAAGGCATATTACACATATAGCAGTAAAGAAGAAATCAGCTAATTTTTTGAACTTAACCAGAGAAAGTTTGGTTAGAAGAAGTGGGCTCATGCAAGCAGAAATGGGAAAAAAATAGCATAAACAGGAAGAAAAATGTCATGGAATGGCAGGAAGAATGCAATGGCCAAGAATAAGATGGGCTTTAAGATTCGAAAATGTGCACTGTGCCTATGGCACCTCTCACTGGGTCTTTTAGGATATGATTGATAGTGTGTTGAGACTTCTTCAGGGCTGAGAAAAAGGAAGGGTGACTCTCATATACACAGCAAGAGGAAATTTAGAGAAGTTGCTTATCTAAAAATCTAACTTTCAAACTTTCATTCTAAAATGC
Organism: Dasyprocta punctata; assembly: GCA_004363535.1. Taxonomy (NCBI): domain Eukaryota; kingdom Metazoa; phylum Chordata; class Mammalia; order Rodentia; family Dasyproctidae; genus Dasyprocta; species Dasyprocta punctata. The sequence goes on from RJWM01000290.1 coordinate 34,481, forward strand.
AAGATTACAGTCTCAGAAGTGGCACAATCTCACCTCTTCATATTATTTAGCTCGGATCAAATACTAAAGAAAGCCCAGATTCAACCAGAGTAGTAGGATGAGAAAACCTGTCCAGGGAATTTGAGGGAGCCACTCCCTAACTATGAACACAACATCACACTAATCATCCCTGAAGAAGTGTTTGAATATACAGATGCTGGCTGCAGGAGACTGGAGTCCAGTTTTCTTTCCAGAAGAAAGGGAAGAATGAACTGAACATGGCTGGAAATTTTAAATCAAGTGTGAAGACCTGAATTATCTCTTTCTGTTCCTGCTTACCTCTGCTCTTTACTGCAAGAGCCCTTACCTATCTAACTGTGATTTATGGTAAATGAGCCTTCTTTCTCCTTACAGTTAAATTTGGATAAATCTTTTCTTCTTTAAAAACAATTGGCCTCCTTTGATTTGGCGAGCAGCAAGCAAAAGAACGTGAGCTTGTAAACCTGAGTGACTAAGAAAAATACTTAAGGCAGTTGAGTTAGTTATAAATATTATAGGCAGTCAGACAGGGCTGGGCCCCCAAAGGAGCCAGTTTAGAAGACTAGATACCTTACAGCCTTGGAGGAGACAGACACTTCTGGCTGTGGGCCAGACCTCAAGACAAAAGGCAAAACAAATGCAACCATACCCTAAGTATAAACATCAAGTATTGATATTCTAAATAGGTATGGATCACTTTGAGGAAGTCAGGAGTCACCATCTCAAACCCTTACAGAAAGTGTCTCTGCTCTGTAAGAATGCCTGCTTGCTATGTGACTCGCTTCCCCATTTGTCCCTGATTTGGTCAATTTTACCTGAATAATTAAACTTATTGGTTGATCATAGTTGTGTCCCACGCTGTACCTGCCTTGGGAGTTCCCATGTTTTCCCCACCTTGTACACAACTCACCTCGTGGTTTTACACTATAAAAGTCTCTAGAAAAGACAGAGTCCTTGGCAACCCACTCTGGACCCCTTCGTCCCCTCTCAGACAGAAGCTTTCTTTCTCTCAATAAACATACTCTGCTCTTAACCTCCATTGTTCCTAAAATTCATTCTTCAATTTTATTTATTTATTTTTCTTTTTTTCTTTTTTTTCGCATTCTTTGATTTTAGAGAATATGAACTTGACTGGGACATCTAGTAGGTTTGAAATTTCATTCCCCTATATCAAAAAGAATAGTTTTAAAAAGATTTACAGCTTCCATTTCTATTCTCTTGGAGCCCTGAACTAACATTTAGGAAGTCTGAGTAGCTTGCTGCAGAAAGGGGTCCAATCAGGGTCCAGCATTTCTGGTCATCCTAGCTGAAGGCCTGGTTTTGCAAAAGAATCTGTTGTCTATGCTTCAGCTCTGACCAAGTCCCAGTTCACTGCAATTTTATGACTGATTCTGGCTGCTATCTCAATGAGCAGCAGGAGTTAACCTTCAAACCCACAGAATCATGAGAATTCTTTTAAAGTTGCTGTAAGCTTCTAAATTATAAATTGGTTTGTTATGCATCTTATTTACTTTTCTCTCATTGCTGAGACAAAAGAGCAGACACCCAAATTTAAAGGCAAAGAGATTTATTTAGCTTACATTTTGCAGAGGTTTCATTCCATAATTCACTGGTTCCAAGGCAGGGTGGCACATGGCAAAGGGACAACAGTTAATGGCAGCAGAAGACAGCAAAACCAACCAAAGGGTGGGGGAGACAAGACTCTTTCTGTTCCTTATATTGTATGCAGTCTACCCACCCAAAGGCAGGGGTAGCACTTGCACCAGTAATCCTACCCAGCACTATGCCAAAACAATCAACGAAGTGATTTACTAATCATACACCATTAATTCCAGTATCATACACTCTAGATTCAGCCACTTCTGAAAAGGACCATGCCCACAAGAGGCTTTAGGGAGACATCTAGACACAAAGCATAACATTATGCTTCCCAAATAATTAAAACCGAAGAATCACCACTGGGTGATTCTTTTAGAATCTGAGTTACTGGGAATTTCTCATATGTAATTCCTTTTGACACTGATGATACATGTCCTCATTTCCTAGGTCATAGTCTAGTTATCAGCTGGAGAACCTCCCCACACACCAGGAGTGGCCAGTGATCTTGAAGCTTCATCTGTGTTTACAGTCATTCCTTCTCCCTTCCATTACTCCCTGAGCTTTGCCCTTTGTCCAGTCAGTTTCTGGCATTAGATTCCCATAGGAGTGAGAACCTAAATGTGAACTGTCAGTAAGAAACATCCATATTGCATGGTTATTTAAGTCATCTCAAAATCACCCTCACTCTCACACCATCTGTGGAAAAATGGCTTTCTATGAAACTGGCCCCTGGTATCAAAAATATTGAGGACTGCTATGCTAAAGTGTAACTTTTGTATTTTATTGTACAACCTCGATCAAACACTTTAAGTCAAAAGTGCCTTACTTCAGTAGAAAAGCACTAGGTTTTAATGGGCCAAAGTACTCAACAACTAAATGTTTCTCCTTGAATCAGAAAAATAAGGGTATTTAAGAAAATACATCATGAATCAGCTCTTCTTAAAATATTTTAGGCATTTTTCCTTTTATTTAGTATTTTTCATTATGCAGACTATTAGGAGCACCTTATTTTCTGTTTCTGTGCACTGTCTCCTCACGTTTTTCTACCATTGTCCAAGCATAATTGTCCATGAAAGGTGCAATTTTTCCAACGTAGATTAATTTCCTTGAAAACAGCCTTTTATCTTGTAATACCTAAGATTTTGAAGAATAAAATTCTCTAGTAATACAGGATTAGCAAAATGCCTTAGCAATAAATATCTGGATTGTAAATGAAATAAAAAATGCAAATAATGTTCTAGAAAGACATTCCTTCTGAATATTTCTTAGAAATATGTAATGCACAAAAGTTAAGTGGAATAGAAAATAAACCTGGAATTTTAAAAAGTAACAAATATTACTTATTTCCTGGAGTTAGAAACTTTAAAAAAAATCCTCTTTATATTTACTACAAACACAATAATGTCCACTATCAAATTTCTGATTGATTGAGTTTTATTATTTGTGGTAGAAAGTAACTGTCTTACATGCATTTCTGTGTAGTGTATATATATGAAATTGGTGAAAATGGTTCATTTGTCACATTATTAATTTTTATTTGCTATAATTCTAAACAAAATTGTAGTTAAAGCATTACTAAAGAATGGAAATTTTGGACTTCTGGGAAGATGGCAGAGCAATAAGCAGCAGAGAAAACAGCCTCTTCGAGAGTCACTGTCCAGATGCTGGAATATATCATCATGAGGAAGACAAGAAGGAAGGAAGTGGGTCCCAGGATTCAGGAAGAATCTTAAGTGTGAATTGAAGCCCACAGTGAGAGCAAAAATAAAAATTTCAATGAAGAAGAAGGTGGTAGCTGGCCGGGCATTTGCCTAGAGCTGGACTCACTTGAGAGATGAGCTGTTGAAACCTGGAGATGTGCAACCACCATGACAGTAGTGGCTGGCAACCCTAGAGGCCTCTGCAGAGAGATGAAGCAGTGGAGAGGAATAGCAGACGTGGAGGACTACACTGGCTGGCAGTGAGTGTAGAGGTCTTGATCCTCCCATGGGAGAGAATGATTGGTCGGAAACCATTTTGGAGTTGGGCCAGATAAAGCCAGAACTGGAACTGCTGCTGGCTTCCTCTAGCAGCTCCTAGCTGGGTGCAGACCCGTGGAAATTGCTTGGACTGTGGTGAGCTCCGTGAGTCTGGTCTTGGGTTAGATCTTCTAAGGTTATCTACTACTTTGCCATAAAACATCAGCTGGCTTGCAGGGACAAACTAGCATGATTTGCGACTCTGTCTCCACAGGCTGTCTACTAGTGAACCCAGAGAGAATCCTGGAAGTGGAGTCTTTGTTTTATATTATTTGGTTTGCTTGTTTTTCCTGTTTGTTTTTTTTTATTCAGTTTGTTTTTTATTTCTTTTTATCTTTCATTGTTTTTTTTTTTATGAATGTGAGAGTGATTCCTATTCTTTTTGTGGGTGTGGTTCTGTTTCATTCTACTTTTTACCTCTTCCACCTCTCTTTTCTTTCAATCTTCTGCACTAGTTTCCAGAAGTTGGTGGGATACATCTTTGTCCTCCAATCTTACTTGTAATCTCTTTCTCTTTTTCTACTTCTCTATTTTCTCCTTAATCCATTTTAAATTTTAACCCCAAGGGGAAAAGTGACATATTATGAACTTACATGTTGCATATAATTATCTGGTCTGTTTTACATTTTGTTACATAATCACAAAATAGTTCATATGGTTAAAAGTTGCAAATTAAAGGTTAGCTCAGTTTGTTGTTTTCTAGGCTGTGTTTGATGCTATTGGTAGCACTACAGCTAAAATGACATAATTGTTCTAAACAGTTGTTGGCCCTGATAATCCATGATTGAGATTAACTAAGGGTCACAGAAAATACTGTGGCACAGTGCCAAACAACAAGGGACTAGGCCAAATGAGCAACAATTTCTCATTTCGAACAAACTGAAGAGGTAAGATCTTCCAACAGACTTGAAACCCAAAGCCAGCTACACCTGGACGATACTTCAGAGAAGTAATCATCACCTAAGTGTCCTAAATAGCACAAATAAAGCAACCTACCATAGGCAACTTACAAGCATCATGACAGGAAGTAAACTAAAAAAGAAAAGAAATGAGAAGACACTTAAATAAAGATGCAACTCCAGACATCCAGGTCATCAAAGGCAAACCCAGGGAGCAATGAGGTGGGACAAACCGAAAGCCCCCCACCAGGTCTCTCTGAAGTGATAACAACAAAATAATTGAATGAGGCTCTGGAAAAAATGAAATTGGAAACTATCTCTCAAATAACTACAGAGATTACCACCAAAATACATGCATGCTTAACATTGTTAGAGCAGACACAGGCAAAAAAATAGATCAGTTTAGGCAAATTATGGAAGCACAGTATAGGAGACAAATGCAATCCATAAAGTAGATTCAAGCAGATATCCAGGAGAATAAAAACTCCATTGAAAGTATTTGCAGCAGATTAGGCCAATGCAAGGACAAGATCTCAGATATTGAAGACAGGCTTGCAGTTAGCAACCAGGAAAAGAAAGATTTCTCAAAAGTAGCAAGGGACCATGAGAAAGTTAATCCAGCAACTGCTAGATGAGACAAAGAAGAATAACTTAAGATTAATTGTAGTCAATGAACAAGCAGGAGATACTACAAATGATATTAAAAACATATTCACAGACATCATGATAGAAAACTTTCCAGGTAGAGAAAACGAATTTGACTTACAAATAAGTGAGGCATATAGAACTCCAATAAGAAAAAAAAATCCAGGCATATCATAGTCAAGATTCTCAATTCAACACAAGAATAGAATCTTAAATGTTTTTAGGGAAAAGGAAAAAATCACCTATAAAGGAAAGCCCATTAGAATCTCAGCTGACTTCTCAGCACAAACTCTCAAATCAAGGAGTGCTTGGAGTGAAGTATTCCAAGTTCTAAAGGAAAATAACTTTCAACCCAGATTAATTTATTCCACAAAACTATCTCTCAAAATTGATGGGGAAATAAGATTCTTCCCTGATAAAGAACATCTGAGGAAATTTATGACCACCAAACCAGCACTCGAAAATATTCTGAAGAACATTCTAGAAAGAAATAATAAGGACTACAGTTCCATAAACTCAAACAGAAGGAATCTACCAGGAAAGGCAAACAGTTAGATGGAAGAAAAAAGGGGGAGGGGCAATGATAGGAAAATACCGTGACAAGGTAAGTCAATATACATATCAGTTTTAACCATTAATGGTCTCAATTCACCAGTCAAAAGACACAGGCTGGCAGAATGGATCCAGAAGCAAGATCCAACAATATACTGCATAAAAGGAACACATTTAATTCAAAAATAGCCTGAGCTACATAGTGCGACCCTGCCTCAAAAAACCAGGGCTGGGGAGTTTGGCTCAGCGGCTTAAGCGCCTGCCCTGGCAAGCGCAAGGTTGTGAGTTCAATCCCCAGTGCCGCAAAAAAAAAAAAAAAAAAAAAAAAAAATTCATACACTGAAAGTCAAAGGATGGAAAACAATACTCTATGCAACAGGAATCCAGAAAAAAGCAGAGATAGCTATTCTATTTGCAGACAAAGTGAATTTCAAGCCAAGAGAGATTAATAAGGGCACTACATCCTTGTGAAGGGAACAATCCAAGAGGAAGAGATAACAATCATAAATATATATGCAACAAATACCAGTATACCCAACTATATAAAACAATTATTGATGGACATGAAAAATCAAATATGCCCTAATACAATTGTATTGGAAGACTTTAATACCCCACTGTTGCAAAAAGACAGATCTACTAGACAAAAAAATCAATAATGAAATATTAGAACTAAATCAAAATTATGAACAAATTGATTTAGTAGATGTCTATAGCGTGTTCCAAACCACAATATCAGGATACACATTCTTCTCAGCTGCACATAGGACAGTCTCCAAAATACACCATATGTTGGCTCATAGAACATGCTTAAGTTAATGTAAAGTAATTGAAATTATTCCATGCATACTATCAGACCACAGTGCAATGAAATTGGAAATCCATGCCAAAAGAAACCACAAGAACTTCATAAACACGTGGAAATTAAATAGCACCCTACTGAAGAACCAATGGGTCACAGAAGAAATTAAAGAAGACATTAGACAGTTTTTACAGTTGAATGATAATGACAATGCAACATACTGGAACTTGTAGGACACAATGAAAGCAGTCTTAAGAGGGAAACTTATAACAATAAATGACCATATCAGGAAAACAGTGAGCACATATAAACAACTTAATGTTGAACCTCAAACTTCTAGCAAATGAAGAAGCAGGCTAAACCAAAAGTTCATACAAGGGAAGAAATTATAAGGAACAGAGGAGAAATTAATACACTGGGGACTAAAAAGACAATACAAAGAATCAGTGAATTGAAGAGTTGGTTCTTTGAAAGATTAAATAAAATGGACAAATCCTTAGCCAACTGTATTGGGTGATACTATGTCCCCTGCAAGTCCTCATATACTTTTGATGGGGCTGAGTCTGGCATTTGTGATGGGTTTGTTGTCTAGCACTGGGATTGGTGATGTGAGTGCTGTACCTGCCCAGGGGTGGAGCTGACAAACAGTGTAAGGGAGATGGGTCTTGCTGTCTCTCGCTTCCACCCTCTCTCTCCTGCTCTCTTGCCAGCATGCCTTGCTGTTGCAGCTGTCATGAATGGCAGCCCCACCATGCCATGCTGCCTTGGAGCCAACTAAGTATGGACTGAAACTCCTGAGAAACTGTAAGAAATAAACCTTTTCTTCCCTAATTTTGGGTTCAGGTATTTTGTCTCGGCAACAAGTGAAAACTAACTAATACAGAATTTGGTACCAGAGTAGTGGGATCATTGCTGTGACTAAACCTGACCATGTGGTTCAAGAGCCTTTGTAAATGGCTTGTTGGAAGAGTTTGGAAAGGTTTGAAGGTGTCACCTACATACATAGAGCTAGAAAAGCTTAGGTTGTTCTGTATGGGAGATTCTGGTCAGAGCTCAGAACACCAGAAGCCTGATAGAAAGCCTGCTGGTAAAGACCAGGCTCTTGTGAGAAGAGTTTGGAAAGGTTTGGAGATGTTGCCTGAATGCATAGAGCTGGAACAGCTTAGGTTGTTCTATATGGGAGATTCTAGTCAGAGCTCAGGAGACCAGAAAACTAATAGAAAGCCTGCTGGTAAAGACCAGGCTCAGGAGATTTCTGCTGGGAAGAAGGACTGCATTGGTTGTTGGACTCCACACGATGTGTGTTATGGCTTGACAGAAAGTTTGTCTGCATTCTTCCTGTGCCCAGAGACTTTGCCTGGGACTGAGATTAAGAGCAGAGGACTGATTAGTCTAAAAAAGGAAATTACAAGGCAGCCAGATGTTGAAATGGTGGCCTGGCTGTTAGGGGCTTTTAGTCAGATTTATGATGGGAATCAAAAGCAAAGAGTCCAGCATGGAGATTTAAAACCTTGTGAATTTGACCAGGAAGCTGTGGACTATAAAGATCAAGCTGAGACCTTGATTGCTGAGAAGGAACAAAGGAATAAAAAAAGATGGCCTGGGGGCATCCCAGGAAGCAGCGGGCCTCCACCCTTTGCAGCCTGAAGCCGGCCAAGGTGAAAGAGTTTGCTCAGAGGAAAAAGCCACAGAGTGCCATGTCCCAGAGTGGCAACAGAGGCCACAGGAGGTTTCAAAAGGGTTTCGGCTGTACCAGGTTCCAGAATGGAGGTGACCACACCAGATTCCAGAATGGTGGTGGCATAGAAAAGCTATTCCTCACAATCAGGTTCAGAGAGCTCAGCAATCCAGGCAGTCAACCCCTACAGCCAAGAGAGAGGAAAGCCTAGCTACTGCTCCAGCTGGCTGTGGACCTTGGCGGCATCCATATGGCACTGGTTTTAGGTGCAAGGAAAATGAACAGAAAAGGCTAAGTCAGCTTCCACCTCACCTGCAGAGGGCAGTGTGTAAAGATGTAGGGGTGAAGCCAAGGAACATGGGTTGTTCAAGGAAAGTTATGAAAGCTAAGACCCCTGAAAGTGCCAAAGGGGTGGAATCACTCAAGCCTTTTGGAGCTTGCAATCAGATTGCTTCAGATGCTGAGTGTAGAACTCCAGGACTTAATGTTTGCCCTGCTGGATTTTGGACTTGCTGTGGTTCCAATGTTTTGTATTCCCCTCTTTGTAACTTTTGGAATACTAATGTTTATCTTGTGCCTTTATATGGAAGTGCTTAACCTTGTTTTGATTTGTATAGGGGGTTACAGTTAAGACTTTGCCATAGATCTTGGAGGAGATTTGGGACTTGGACTTTTCAACAGTGCTGAAACTGTTAGGACTTTGGCAACTCTTGGAGATGGACTAAATGTCTTTTATATTAAGGATGTACATGAGTCCTTGTGGGTCTGTGGTGGAATGTATTGGGTGATACTATGTCCCCCCAAGTCCTCATATACTTTTGATGGGGCTGAATCTGGCATTTGTGATTGGTTTGTTGTCTAGCACTGGGATTGGTGATGTGAGTGCTGCACCTGCCCAGGATGGAGCCAACATACAGTGTAAGGGAGGTGGGTCTTCCTCTCTCTCACTTCTGCCCTCTCTCTCCTGCTCTTTCACCAGCGTGCCTTGCTGTTGCAGCCACCATGAATGGCATCCCCACCAAGTCATGCTGCCTTGGAGCCAACTAAGTATGGACAGAAACTCCTGAGAAACTGTAAGAAATAAACCTTTCTTTCCCTAATTTTGGGTTCAGGTATTTTGTCTCGGCAATGAATGAAAAGTAACTAAGACACCAACATCAGAAAAAGAAAAGACTCAAATCCATGCATTTCGGAATGAAAAGGGCAAAATCACAACAGACCCGGCAGAGATCCAGAAAATAATTTATACCTACTTTGAAAGCTTGTATTCTAACAAGATGGAAAATGCAGAAGAAATGGACAGATTCCCAGATTCATATGAATCACCAAAGCTGAATCAAGAAGATATAAAAATCCTAAATAACCCAATATCAATAAATGAAATCAAAGATGTAATTAAAAACCTATCAACAAAGAAAAGCCCAGGCCCTGTTGGATTCACTGCTGAATTCTACAAGAAATTTAGTGAAGACTCACACCACTACTTCTCAAACTGTTTAATGAAAACAAAAGGGAAACAATACTCCCAAGTTCATTCCTGGAAGCAAGCATTAGTCTGATTCCAAAACCAGAGAAGGACCCAACTAAGAAAGAGAATTACAGGCAAATCTCCCTAATGAACATTGATGCAAAAATCCTCAATAAGGAACTGGTAAACAGACTGCAGCAAATCATTAAAAAGATTATACACCATGATCAAGTGGGATTCATCCCAGGGATGCAGGGATGGTTCAACATGCATAAACCCATAAATGCAATACACCATATTAACAGAGCCAAGGATAAAAATCATATGATTATCTCAGTAGATGCAGAAAAAGCTTTTAATAAAGTCCAGCACAGATTCATGATAAAAACCCTACAGAAAATTGGAATAGATAGTCTTTACCTCAATCTAATAAAGGCCATCTATGACAAACCAACATCCAGTGTCATATGAAATTGACCAAAATTGACAGCTTTCACTCTAAAATCAGGAACAAGACAAGGATGTCCACTGACTCCACTCTTATTCAACATAGTCCTAGAAACTTTAGCTGGAGCAATTAGACAAGAGAAAGAAATAAAAAGAATAAAGATAGGATAGGAAGAAGTTAAACTATCATTATTTGCAGTTGAGATAGCACTGTACATAAAGGACCCCCAAAACTCCACCAAAAGACTTCTAGGTTTAATAAGCAAATTCAGTAACATAGCTGGTTACAAAGTCAACACTCAAAAAGCAATAGCCTTCTTATACATGAATAACAAACCCACTGAGAGAGAAATAAGGGAAACAATACCTTTTACAATAGCATCCAAAAAAATGAAATACCTAGGAATCAATCTAACAAAGGATGTAAAAGACCTCTACATTGAAAACTACAGTACTCTGAAAAAGGAGATTGAAGATGATATTAGAAAATGGAGAGATATCCTGTTCTCTTGGGTAGGAAGAACGAACATAGTGAAAATGACCATACTTCCAAAACTGTTATACAGATTCAATGCAATCCCAATCAAAATTCCAATAGTATATCTCACACAATTAGAGAAAACAATCCTAAAATTCATCTGGAACTAGAAGAGACCTAGAATAGCAAAGGCAATCCTGGACAACAAAGACAAGACAGGGGGCATCACAATTTCTGACTTGAAATTATACTATAAAGCTACTGTGACAAAAAGTGTGGTACTGGCAAAAAATTAAATAAATAAATAAATAAATAAATAAAAATAAAAATAAAAATAGAAAACAGACCCAAAGACCAACGGAATAGGTTAGAAAATGTAGAAACAACTGCAGACACACTAAGCCACCTTATCTTTGACAAACTTGCCAAACACATTTGCTGGAGGAAATATAGCCTCTTTAATAGATGGTGTTGGAAAAACTGGCTTCCCACATGCTGAAGATTAAAACTGGACCCATATCTTTCACCATGTACTAAGCTAAAATCAGAATGGATCAAAGATCTTAATATTAAAACAGAAACATTAAGTCTGCTAGAAGATAGAGAACATAAAACTCTTGAAGACATTGGTGTAGGCAAAGACTTTGTGAACAAAACTCAGTTTGCACAGGAACTATCATAAAGAATCAATAAATGGGATCTTGCCCTACTGAAAAGCTTTTTGCACAGCAAGAGAAACCACCAACAGAGTAAAGAGACAACCAACAATGTGGGAGAAAATGTTTGCTAGCTGTTTGTCAGACAAAGTATTACTATTGAGAACTTATGAAGAACACAAAAAATCAGCCCTCCTAGATTTAAAGACCCAGTCCAAAAATGGGCATCTGAGATGAATACATGCTTCTCAGATGAAGAAATATGAATAGCAAATAAATATGTGAAATAATGTTCAACATCACTGGTCATTTGAGAGATGCAAATTAAAACAACACTGAGATTTCACCTCACCCCAGAAAGAATGGCTAAAATCAAACAACAACAAATGCTGGTGAGGGACTGTGGGGAAAAAGGAACCTTTCTTCACTGTTGGTGGGAATGCAGACTGGTACAACCACTATGGAAATCAGTGTGGAAATTACTCAAAAAACTACAATTGGAGTTCTCAAACAACCTAGCTATTCCCCTTCTGGGTATCTTCTCCAAAGAATTAAAAACATTATACCACAGTGATATATGCACACCTATGTTTATAGCAGCACAGTTTACAATAGCCAGAACTTGGAAACAACCTAAATGCCCATCAACTGATGAATGAATAAAAAAATGTGGTATTTTTATTTAATGGAGTACTATTCAGCCATAAGAATGATAAACTGGACACTTTTATAGGGAAATGGATGCACCTTGCGAACATACTCATTGGTGCAATAAATAAGACACACATGTGTAAACATTGTATTGTTTCATTAGTGTGACAAAATGAAAGAAAAACATATGTATATGAGTATGCATATGTACATAAAAATAGTTAAGATAGCTATACTACTAATTTCTCTGTGTTCGCTGGTATTGTACTGGTATTGTTCAGACAATTGAAGGCAGATGTCTGCTGCTCTGGGTGAAGGTTGTGGAGATCACAATGTGCAATGTATATACCATTGTTACCCCCGATGGATGTAATCTAAAATTTTGTTGCAAGTTTTTTCTCCTTTTTTCTTTCTCTTTATCTATGAATAAAATGGATTTTAAAAAATGGAAATAAAAAAATTGCTTGCAAATTGAAATCTCTTACAGAAAGTGGTTTTCTAGATAATTAAATAATTTATTAATAGTTTCTTTTTTTCTTTTCTGGAATACAACTATATATCTAGGATTCTAGGCTTATGTCCTATTCAAATATTTATGAAATAACTTTATTTTTATTTTTATTTTTATTTTTTTATTTTTTGTGCCAGGGATCAAACTCACAATCTTGTGCTTACCAAGCAAGTACTTGAGCCACTGAGCTAAACCCCTGGCCCTTAAAATTTAATTTTTTCTATTAATTCTGCATATTTGGAGCTCATACAGTTTGCAGTCATCTTGGGGAATGGTTACATGTACGTACTACAGTGTTTTTTGTTTTTTTTTTACCAAATTCTTTTTCTCTTCCCTTCTTTCTTCTTTCTCTAGTTCCCCATCATCGTTTTCATAGTTGTTGATATTATTTGTCAATTTTTGGCATGTAATGTCTACATCGATTGGAGTTATTAGGATCCTATCCATGGCACATCTTTATTCTTCTCACTTCCTCTTCTTCTCCTCCTCAACTTTTGTCCTTGTTCCCTTAGACCATTTCTTTATCAGATAAGATCCATCCCCTTGTCCCATTCTATCCATTCTTTATCATTTTCTTTGTTTGCACTTTGTCTCATTCCAGTGAGGGACACCATATAGTATTTAAACTTGTATATCTGATTTATTTCATTCAATGTTATATTTTTCTGGTTTATCCATTTTCCTACAAATGCCTCACATTTTTCATTCTTTATAGCAGAGTAGTATTCCATTATATATAGATATCACATTTTCTTTACCTATTTGTCTGTCAGTGGATATACAAGTTGTTGGTGTAATGAATTGTGGTGCTTTAAATATTGGTAACTATGTATCTCTGTAGAATTATGTCTTAAACTCTTTAGGGAAGACACTTTGCAGAGCAACGGCTGAGTCCTATGGAATTTTGAACTTCAGTTCTTTGAAAAATCTACATACTGATTTCCATAATGGTTGTACTACTTTGCATTCCCACCAACAGTGAAGAGTTCCTTTCATTCTTTCCAAGGTAAGATGGACTCTTAGCATTGTTTTAATCACCATTTCTCTAATAGCCAGAGATGTTTAACATGTTTTCATATATTTGTTGATCATTTGAATTTCTCTCTCTGTGAAATTCTTGTTTATTTCTCTAGCCTATTTCTTGACTGAGTCTTTAATTTTAGGTGGATTCATTTTTTTGAGTTCTTTGTGTATTCTAGTTATTAGTCCTCAAGAGTCGCTGGATTTTTTTTTTTTCTATTTTGTAGGTTTTCTCTTTACTGTACTGATTGACTCTTTTGCTGTGCAGAAGATTTTCAGTCTGATATAATCCCACTTGCTGATTCTTGGTGTTATTTCTTGTGCAACTGAGGTTCTGTTTAGAGAATTCTTTCTTACATCTATGTCTTCAAATGGTTTATCTATTTAATTCTTCAGAAGGTTTACTGTTTCTGTTTTATTGTTTAGATCTTTGATTCACTTTTATTTTAATTTAGTATATTGGGAGAGACAATGGTCCAGATTCATTGTTATGCAATTGGATAATCAGTTTTCCCAGGACCACTTGTTGATACGCTTTTGGATACTTTGTCAAAGATCAAACACTTGAATATGTCTGTGAAGGTTTCTATATCCTCTATTCTTTTCCACAGAGCCATGTGTCTTTCTTCCAGTACCATGCTAGTTTTACTACTAGTATAGCTGGTAGTATAGCTTGAAGTTTGTTATTGCTATGCTACCTGATTTGTTCTTATTGTCCAAAATAATTTGCTATTTGGGGTCTCTTTTTGTTCTATATGAATTTTAGGATTGTTTTCTCTACATCTGTGAAGTGTGCTGTTGGTGTTTTGATTGAGGCTGCATTGATTCTGTATAACAGTTTTGGAAGTATGGCCATTTTCACAATAGTATTTCTGTGTATCCAGGAAGAAGGGGCAACTTTCCATTTTCTGATATACTTTCAATCTCTTTCTTTAGAGAACTGTAATTTCTTTTCTAGAGCTCTTTCACTTCCTTGGTTAAATTCCTAGATATTTCATTTTTCTTGAAGTAATTATAAATGATGTTGTTTTCAGAATTTCTTCTCATAATGTTCATTATTATTATTCACAAATGCTAATTTTTTATGCATTGATATTTTTATCCTGCTACTTTTCTGAATTTTATTATTACATGTAAGAGTTTTGGGATGGAGTTCTTTGGGTCTTCTTTGTGGACAATCATGTCATCTGCAAATAATGATAATTTGAGTTATTCCTTTCCTGTATGTGTACCATTTGCTTCTTTTTCTTGTTTTTTTGCTCTGGCTAATGTTTCAAGTACTATGTAAAATAGCAGAGGTGATAGTGGACATCTTTGTCTTGTTCCAGTTTTTTAGGTAGAATTGGTTTTAGTTTTTTCTCCATTTAGTATAATGCTGGTAATGACTTGTCATAAATAGCCTTTATCATATTCAGCTCTGGTCCTTCTATGCCTGTTTGCTTCAGGGTTTTTTTTTTATCATGAAGCAGTGTTGATTTTGTCAAAAGTGTGTTGTACATCTACTGATATGACCATGTGGTTTCGGACCTTTCTCCTGCTTTGGTGTTGTATTGCATTTATGGAATTATGTATATTAAATCAGCTTTCCAACTCTGGGGTGAAACATACTTGACCATGATGTCTGATCTGTTTGAAAATGTTCTATATTCTATTTGCTAATATCGTATTGAGGATATTTGCATCTATGTTCATTTAAGATATTTGCTTATCAATCTCTTCTTTAGTTTTCATTTTCTTTTGAGTTCAGGGTCATATTGGAGTCCATAAAAAATTTTGGGAGCACTCTATCTCTTTAAATTTCTTTAAAGAGCTTGGAGTATTTGTCATATAACTGCCTTAAAGGTTTTGTAGAATTCAGTTGTGAATCTGTCAGGTCCTGAGCTATATATAGTTGCTCGATTCTTTATTACTACATTAATATCATTGCTTATTACTGGGTTATTAGTCATGTTTATGTCTTCTTGGATTAGTTTTGATATTTTGCATGTATTTAGCAATCTGTCCATTTCTTCAAAATTTGCTAATTTTTTGGAATATAGTTTTTGAAAGTAGTTACTGTCTTCTGGATTTCAAGTCTATCATGATTTCACCTTTGGTATTTTTAATTGCATTGATACTAGTCTTTTTCTCTTGGCAAGACTTGCTAAGGGTTTATCTATTTTATTTATTCTTTTTATTTTATTTTTTATTTAAAAAATAATAAAAATGATAGAGAACTTCAAAACAAAATAATAGAATATTAACAATGGTGAATATATTATATATTGTTCTCTTTAAAGTAGTTGCTCAGATTACAAGATACAGGCATGAAAACAATGATCAGTGAAAGCACAAACCATCCTTTTTGATGACTAGAGATTAATAGTATAATTATCTTTTCCCTTCCTTTTCTCTTTTCCCTCATCCCATTTTAAGCAGTTTCTTCTTCTTTCACTTTCACAATATCTATAATACATTTTGGATCTTACATGATCTTTCAGTTTTTTACAGTAGGGAGACAATACAATGTTTACAAATGTGTGATTTATTTCACTTATGAGTATTGTCTCAAGTTGTATTCATTTGCCTATAAAGGCTCAAGTTAACCTTCTTTATAACTGAGTAGTACTCCATTGTATAAATATACCACATCTTTGTATTCACTCCATGGTTGATAGGCATTTGGGTTATTTCCAAGATTTAGCTGTTACAAATTGTGCTTCTATAAATATGGGTGCACATACATCACAGTGGTATGATGTTTTCAGTTCCTCTGGGAAAATACCCAGAAGGAGAAGAATCGAGTTGAATGGGACCTCCAAGTTTTTGAAGAATCTCCACACTGATTTTCACAGTACTTGTACCAGTCTACACTCCCAGCAACAGTGGAGGAGTTTTCCTTTTTCCCCATAGCCCCACCAGCATTTGTTATTGGTTGACTTCTTGATGACAGCCATTCTTTCTGGAGTGAGATGGAATTTCAGTGTTGTTTTAATTTGTATTTCTCAAATGACCAGTGATGTCGAACATTTTTTTCATATATTTATTTGCAATTTGTATTTCTTCATCTGAGAAATTTGTGTTCATCTCAGATGTCCATTTTTGGATTGGGTCTTTGAATTTAGGGGGTCTGATGATTTTTACTTCTTTATATGTTCTAGATATAAGTCCTCTGTCTGAGGGACAGTTGGCTAATATTTTGCCATTCTGTGGGTTACCCTTTCACTCTATTGGTGATTTCTTTTGATGTGCAAAAACTTTTTAATAAGATGAGATTTCAGTGGTTGACCTTTGAAGTACACCTCATGCAGTTTGGGTTTGGTTCATGAACTCTCTGCCTACCCCTATGTCTTCAAGATTTCTAGTTACCTTATCTTCCAGTAGATTTAGTGTTTCTGTTTTAATATTTAGATCTTAGAGTTATTTTGACTTTGATCCATTTTGATCCATCAAGCAAAGGAGGTAAAAGATGTCTATATTGAAAATTACAGTACTCTAAAAAAGGAGATTTAAGAGAATATCAGAAAATGGAAAGATACCCCTTGCTTATGGATAGGAAGAGCCAACATTGTGAAAATGGACAGATGCCCAAATTATACAGTTTTAATGCAATTATGATCAATATACCATTAGCACACCTCACAGATCTAGAGAAAACATTTCTAAAATTCATTTGGAAACAGACGAGACCTAGAATAGCAAAAGTAATCCTGGGCAACAAAGGCAAGGCAGGAGGCATCACAATCCCTGACCTGAAATTATACTACAAAGCTATTGTGATAAAATCAGCATAGTACTGGCAAAAAATCAAACCTGGGACTCAGTGGAACAGATTAGAAGATGGAGACACAACTACAAAGACACTCATCCACCTATTTTTGACAAAGGGGCCAAATATGTTCACTGGAAGAAAGATAGCCTCTTTAATAAATGGCATCAGATACACTGGCTTTGCATATGTCAAAGACTAAAACTAGACACGTTTCTTTATTCTTTTGAAGAACTATCTGTTGGATTCATTGAATTTTTTTACAGTTGTTTAATCTCAATTTTATTGATTTCTGCTTGCATCTTTATAATTTCTCTCCTTAATTTTTCTTTTTCGTGGCACCAGGGATTGAACTCACAACCTTGTGCCTGTCAGACAGGCACTTAAGCCACTGAGCCAAACTCCAAGCCCTGGTTATTTGAATCAGGGTCGCACTGTGTAGCTCAGGCCGGCCTTGTGCTCACGTTGTAGCCCAAGCCGGCTTGGAACTCGCAATGCTCCTCCTACCTCAGCCTCTCCAGTGCTGGGATTAATGGCGTGCACCACCACGCCCAGCTTGTTTCCTTAATTTCTGTTTGGGACTGGTTTGTTGTTATTTCCTAAATATCCTAAGATTTCTCATAAGGTTATTTATTTGAGCTGCTCTGTTTTGTAATGCTTTCTAATTTGATTAACCTTATGATTGTAATGAATTTTCCTCTTAGAACTGCCTTCAAAGTTTCCCAAAGGTTTCATTGAGTTGTATAGCTATTGTCATTAACTTCTAGAAAATGTTAAATTTGTTTTGATTCAGTCTGTGTCCTACTGATTTTTTAGGAGTAAATAGTTAATTTTCCAGGAGGTTTTGCCTTTTCCAAAATTTCTTCTACTTCTTTGCACAGTGACTGGATAGTATGCATGGGATGATTTCAGTTTGTTTACATTTGCTTAAGCTGACTTTGTGAAATAGTACATGATCTATTTTGGAAAAACTACCATACACTGCTGAAAAGAATGTACACTGTTGTACAGGAGGGGAATCCTATCTATCTATTAAGTCCATATGTCCAACGGTGTGTCTCAGCTCTGAAATTTCCTTATTGGTTTTTGTTTAGTTGATCTGTTTCTTTGCAAAAGTGATGTGTTAAAATATCCTCTAGGATTGTGTTAATATTTATTTGATCTTTTAATTTGAGCAGTTTTTGTTTTACGAAGATAGGTGTTCTGGATTTGATACATATATGTTTATTGTTATCACTTCTTGGATTGTTTCTTTAACTATTATGTAAAGAGCTTGTCTCTTCTAATGCATTTTAACTTGAAGTTTACCATGTCTGATAATAGAATTACTACACCTGCTGGTTTTTGCGGTCTGATGCATGGAATGTTGTTTTCTATCCTTTTATTTTTAGTCTTTGACTATCTTTTTGAACTAGATAAATTTCTTGAATCCAACAGATTGCTGGGTTCTGTTTGTTGATCCAATCTGCCAGTCTGTGTCTTTTTGAATAGAGGTTGGAGGCCATTGGTATTGAGAGATATTACTGAGGTGTGTCAGTTATTTACTATCATTCTGTTTTATCTGTTGGTACAGCATTTCTTTTACTTTTCCTGATGTTTTTGTTGTTTTTTATCCATTAACCTCACTGATTTCCTCTCTGTTTTTAGGGGTATCTGGTTCATTGTTTATTTCTGTTGAGAATATTCTTGAGTATTTTCTCTAGGCCTAGCTTATCACTCGTATATCTTCTGAGCTGGTCTTTTTCATTATTTCTTCATCTTTTTTTTTTTTTTTTTTTTTGCGGCACCGGGGATTGAACTTAAGGCACTGAGCCAAACTCCCGGCCCTGGTTTTTTGAGGCAGGGTCGCACTGTGTAGCTCAGGCCGTCCTTGCACTCGTGTTGTAGCCCAAGCCGGCCTCGAACTCACAACGCTCCGCCTACCTCAGCCTCCCGAGTGCTGGGATTAAAGGCGTGCGCCACCACGCCCGGCTCTCTTCATCTATTTTGAAGGATAGCTTTGCTGGGTCAGTTAAGGTGGGTTGGAAGTTATTTGCTCTTAGGGTTTAAAATACTTCACTCAAGCTATTTTGGCATTTAGGATTTGTGCTGAGAAGTCTATGGTGATCCTAATTGGTTTACCTTTATATATGATGCTGTGTTTTACTTTGGCTGCATTTAAAATTTTGTGTTTTTTTGCTTACTATCTGTAAATTTAATGAGGATATACCTTGGTGAACTCCATTCAACATAATTATTTGGAGTTCTATGCACATCAGTTACCTGTATTTTCAATATCTATTCTTACATTTAGGAAGTATTCTTCCATATTTTCTGTAAGCATGTTGGTGAATCCATTTATATAATCATCTAGATTTTCTCTAATTCCAATTAGCCTTGGATTCTTCTTGTTTTCATCTAGTAGCTGCTGGATAATCTTCTCCTGTTCTCTTACTTTTTGATTTTTGATTTCTTTGTGCACTTTTTGATTTTTGATTTCTTTGTGCACTTCATCATGAGTCACTATCTTGTCCTCAATATCAGACACTCTTGTCTTCACATTGGTCATTTCTAGAATGTATTAATTCTATAGTGCTTTTTTACTTCAGGTATTTTTGATTTTTTTGAGGATTTCATATCCTTATTGAATGCATCTCAAATTTTGAATTGTTTTGTTTAGCTCATCCAGTTTTCTTTTTACTCCCCTGAAATTTACCATGGGTATACTGATGGTAATTTCTGTAACTTTTGGTTCCTCTTTGAAGTCATCTATTTTTTTCATCCCTTCTAAGAACTTCATAAATTTCTGCAATCTGGTGTTTATTTTCTTTTCCCTCTAATTCCTTGGTCATTCTCAGGGAAGACTTGAGGCTTAGATCTTTTACTTCCTTGTTTTCCCATTCTACTTTCTGTATTTGTATTTATTTCATCTATCTTTCTACATGCCTATTTAACATTTTTAATTATATTTATCTCCCTCTTTTTTCTCCTCCCTTTTTGGGGGTGGGTTACTGCAGGGTGGGGACTAAAAAAGTGAGGAGAGCATGTGGTTATATGAAACTTTTTAGTAGGATGCTTTCTCCTCATGAATATTTTTCAGCTTTGTATATCCAGTTCTATTTACTCCTTCTGTTATTTAGTTTAAGGGATTTCAACACTGTCCCTATGTCTACCACAAGAATTGCTTCCATTTATAACAGCATTCACAGATTCAATCTTAACATTTTTAAATGATAGTCCTCACAGTTTCTCTTCCCCTTGTTGTCTATTCTCTAGACAAGGGAGAGAACCTAGACCCCTATTAAATCAAAGCCAATGAAAGCACAAATATACAAGGGTAACCACCTAATACACACATGCAACAATAAAAGAACATAACTCCTCTTTATTAAATAACTCAAAAAACACACAAAAATTTAAACCAATAAGATACCTGCAGGGAACACAGTTTAGATATTCCAATGAGCCACTGCATAATGATTCTCAAGTAGTTTCTTTGCCAGAGAATCTGAGTCCTCATGCCCCCAGTTACTCCTGTTTTCCCTTACTGCAAAACTGTAGTTAACTCAGACTCAGGACCTCTTTCTGTCATGTAGCAGGCATTTTTTCAGTTTGATATATTCTCAGTTCTATGATTAGGAACTCTTGCTGCCGCCCTTACTGGATGTGACAGTCAATTCAGCAGACAAGTTGACTGGCATTAATAGGGCCATCATGGTAAATTTTTTGAAAGGTATATTACAGAGGGTGTGTAATACCTATACTTTTTTTAGGAGTATTTTTATGGATGAATTATTAGTTGTAATGTTATGAGTTATGTCATATTAAACAGTGTATACCTAAGAGAAAAATAAAATATGAAATTTTAATATGTAATGAGTGTTTAAAATAAACAACAATTTTTAGTATCAACTGTTTATCTACATAAAAAAACCTAAAAAATAACAACAGAAATAGATTCCTATATGAACAAAAATAAAAACATAAGCAAAACTGTCCCACATAAATAATCTTAGCTTCAATTATCACACCTAAGGCAATCTTCACACATGACAACAGCTTGTTCCATACTCAAGTCTCACACTGAGCATATGTGCTTATCTATCCTTTCCTCTTTGACAAGTCACACTTGTCACATCTTCCTTTTTTGTCAGGAGCTTTCTATTACATTATACAATGTGTATTTAGCAGGAAATTAATATATCAATAAAATAAAATATCAAACATGTAATGAGTGTTTAGAATAAGCATCAACATTTTTTATATCAACTATTTATTGCTTATACTGTCTAAAAAGTAACAGCAGAAATAATTTTCTAGGTGAACTACAATGAAAATAAAAATAAAACTTTATCTCAAAAAATAATCTTTACTTGAATTACCATAACTTCGGCAGTCTTCACACATGAAAACAGCATGTTCCACATACAAGTACTGCTTACATTGACAGTACATATATTACTATGCAACTTATTCAACTTTAGCAGTAGCAGGTTAATCCATTTCAGTGGTGTCTATCAGAGTAAGTTCAGAAATACCATAACTCGAGCCCCTGTTTTGTCCCCATTTAGTGTCAGAACACAGTGCTAATGTGAACTTCCAGTCCTGAGTAACTCAGGTTGAATCTGGTACCTGATGATAGGTCTTGAGTCTGTATCATCAGTTCCTCCCTTTCACTAGGACTCATCCTGATCTCCTATCCAACTGCCAGTTTCCAGTGACTATTTTTTCCTCATCAACTCTAGGACTTTGTCAGTATGAAGACATGAGAGGCCTGCTCTGGGACTGAAATTCAAACTCCCAGTCCTTTCCCAGATTGCTTCCAGCCCTGTGACTGCACTGTATGGCTATGTCTTGGGGCACTTGTGTTGCATACACCCACCAGTTGTTACCACTGGAAGGTCACTCAGGAATTAGAGACTCATGTGCTTCCTGCTGTCTTCAACTGCATAAGATTGGAGTGAAAGTACTCCAAGAGCAGGAAAATTATTCACTGTGCCTTCTGGTAGGCAGCCCACAAGCCGCTGTCTGAAGCCTGCACTGAGGTTGCACTGTTTAATCCCATTTTCTTCTCCTCTGTCAGTTCCCTCCTTGTTCCCATGTACCTTCCTCTCACTTCAGTTTCTCTCCAAGCTACTGTCTGCTAGACACCTTGTCCTGGAGAAACTGACCTGCTGGAAGTCAACGCTCGGTCAACTTGTCCTCTGTTCTCTGCGCTTCTTGTTGATATTCTTTGAATCTCTCTAACACAGCTCTTTCTTGACTCAGCCATGTTGGATCTTCCAGATCATTCCTTCTCAGTGGATCTTTCCTCAGTTTCTATGATATGACTCTTCCTCTAGTCAGCCATGTTGAGTCTCTTATCCCAGACTTCTGTCTTACCTAGGAATGGGTCTGTTGTTTGACTGACACTTTTATTGTCCCATGTGGAAGGGAAACAATGCAGAGCCAGCTTCAAATTTGTGGTGGCTGAGCCAGGGTGTGAAGGCCATAGTGGTACAAGTGGTCAGGGACCAACCTGTGGGTCTGAGTATTCCTGAAATTACTATTTCTGTAACATGTTTTTGAGAATAACTCATGATACTATTTTTGTTGTTTCTAAAATATGAATGTTTTAACACAGCAAATAAAAATTTTTGGGTTTTTCATAATTCCAAAATTTGAAATCCTAATATGAATTGCTTGTTTTCTTTTTTTCATTCTTATTCAATTATCAAAATTTCTCTAGAAATTCTGCTTCAGAATTACTGCTTTAGAAATAACAGGCAGTGGAGACTCAGAAACCAGTGATGATTGGTTGTCCAAATCCAAGCTTGCATAAGCATAGTCACAAATTATGCAGAATCCTTATTGTCATGAAATTGCGGATACGCAGAAGAGATTTGAATTTAATAGAAACAGTACTGACAGAACAGTTCTTTCTGAAGTTTTGAATTCTGATTCAGATAAATATTCCAATAAACTTCACTGAATGCAATATGTCAATCTTTCTCTTTATTGTCCACACCTCAAAAGCCTAGCTCCAGAGGTATTCCAGGTATGTATTCTCCTTGTTTGTTGGAAAGAAGTTCAGTGGTATTGCCAGTAGTATCTTAGTGTTCCAATCCATGCTTGGGGTATTAGGAACACTGTAATTCATATTCAAATAGCCAATGTTTTTGAATAGTGGAATCAAATCACTTATATTGGCTTTTTTTGTGTTTTAAAACAGAATTAAATTAAGCAATTAAGGTAAATGTCAATAAAATCACATGGAACACACTGAGTAGGGGGAATATCCAGTACTGAATAGCTGGTACAGACTATTTTTTCTCTCAAATGATTTATGGTATTGAAGGAAGTGGTCATTTAATCCTTGATATATCTTCTGCCTCAAAGTTTCATGTTTTGGCTTAGAAGTTTTTGCACAGAATTTATGACTTTGAAGATGTAGGCAATTACATTGACATAATGATGATCATATTT
The DNA here is from genome assembly GCA_004363535.1 of Dasyprocta punctata. Taxonomy (NCBI): domain Eukaryota; kingdom Metazoa; phylum Chordata; class Mammalia; order Rodentia; family Dasyproctidae; genus Dasyprocta; species Dasyprocta punctata. The sequence continues at coordinate 58,115 of RJWM01000290.1, forward strand.
CTTCTCTTTAAAACATTACATGTTTCATTTCTTTTTTTTTTCTTTTCCTTCTTGGAAAGTATATAATAGCTTGGTTAATAATGTTTTGTAAATTAAAAGTGATTTTAAAATCCTAGGAAAGAGTGAAACCTGAGGGTTGCTACTGGGATGAAAATCATTAATCATTATTTATCTTTAAAAAACAGAGTGCTTGTCTTTACAGAAACCTATCCAATGATATAACTCTTTAACTAAATAATAAATAATTTCAAGGCTCTAAACAGTTCTGATACCACTTTTCCATATTTGAAAACTTACAGTATTAAGGGTGTCATTTTTTTTCATAGTTAACATAAAGACATGTATTTTAAAACCACATCATTACGAGGACAGAGTTAATAATAGGAGTGGAAATGTGCAAACAGAAGTTTTTTTCACATATTTCATCTGTTCTGTATTCCTATTTTGAACTCTGAATGTCTCAGACCTGAACTTTAAAATTAAACTGAAAGAGTTGTCACACTCCTAACTCTTGATCATTACATGAAGACTACCAAAAAATGTATTTTAAATAAAAAATAACACTATAGTGGTAAATGCATTTTGCTTTTTAACAAAATGACTTTTACATTAAATATTGGTTGTTTTGCAATCATTTTTATTCATATGTGGTTTCCTAATCTTTGTAGATTAAATTGTGAAAACTGCTGAGGTACTGTCTATTGTTCCTTCAACCTTTGTGCAATTATTTAGCCATACCAGGACTGGCAGTGAATAAAATATTAGGAGAGTGGGTTATTAAATATTGAGAATCTGAGAAACAAATTACATTGAAGTTATTCAAGCAGATGTTTTAAAAATTAGATGTATTATACTATTTAACCATATTTATCAACTTTTTATCTCATATTTAGCATTGGCTTTGGAATATATGACTATCACATTTAAAAAATGAAATATTGTGTGATTCAAAAATTTGCTTTGTGTGAGTATTCAGATTTTTGAGGCACATGCATTTCCTTTCAGAATTAAATGAATTGGTTTAAATGGTAGACACACACACCAATCATGTGGTTGTCTGGAAATAATATTTATTGTAAATCAAAGATACTGCCAAATGACATTGGTGTGGATCCCCCTGTGAAGGCATGATAGAGTGTAAAGAAGATCCTACTTATTTTGAAAGTGCAATAATGTATTTCTCATCTTGCTATCTTTTGTTATTTTTTATGAAATAGTGTCAAAAGAAAAATATTTGTATATAATCATTTTACTACCAAAATTAAGTTTTTTAAATATATGAAATTGCTATGAGCAAATTCTTAGGAGTACATGGTCCTTTTATAGAAACTAATAATCTTACCTTCCTCAAACTTTCATTGTACTAAGAAAGACCAATGTGAATCAATACAGTACTATTTAAGTGAGAGGTGGAACATCATATACAGTAAGACAACACTGTTTTGTTATTAAGGTGGTATCTCTCTTTCCTAAGGCATGTGGTTCACTAAATTGTTTAAAACCTACAGTTGTACCTCCACTAATGGAGATGTTGATGTTGTTCTGTACCACTATGTAAGAAATCATTTTATATTTTTGAGGGCATACTTATTCTGAAGACCTCCCAAGAACTTACAAATGCCAAACCTACTCAACATAACAACAGAAAAAGATACAGGGAACAGAAATCTCTTGACCAACCACTACCATTGTGGGGGGGGGGCTGTTTTTATCTTGAGTTATTCTATTCTTTCTTCTTCCCTTTTGTTCTTGTTTGGAAAGTTATGCAAAGGAACCTTACACTTTACTGTAACTACAACTAACTAAAGAGTATTTTAGAGCAATATGTACAATGTAGCAGGTTATATTTCTTATCATTTAAATTTGATTTTATATTAGCTCTTTTTAAACAGGAGGATGTCACCCCCAATTTGATTTATTTAACATTGTAATATACATAAATTTTCATTTGAAATTCTGTTTAACTGGGCTAAATTAAGAGTTCTGTAAAATACTATAAATTATTTCAGAGTAAAAGTGAAGAAAATAGCCTGTTTTCATTATGGAATTTTTATGAGCTCTGTTAGACTACAGAAATAAACCTCTTTTATCTCCATCCTGACTTTTTATAGTACCACAGTCCATCTGTGAAGTCAGAGGAATAACTCTATTAAAATTTTTTTCTGTTACACATGTCACTAAAAAAATCTATAAATTGAATGTCACACTGTTTGGTTATTTCTCTATTAAAATATTTGACCTAAAGGTCAGAAAAGGGCATGAAAAGAAAGTCATTAGGGACAGTAAGGAAAAGATTACATTCAAAAGCAACTTTCTTTTAAATATTTTGGGTATTTCTGCTGTGTGCCAGAATTTTCTTAATAGTTTCTTGTTCAATAAATTAAATTTTATACTGTGACTTTAATTACAAAAAAGTGTTTGGAGAAAAATGTCTAATATCTATCAATGATCTACTAAAAAATGGATAGGATAAAACGCCAGCATATGAAAATGGGAATGCCGATTAATTTGAGATGCTTTATCTTACTACCTAATCTTCTTTCTCTAAATTTTAATTTAATGATTATTAAATAGCCCTCTCTTTGATGCTTTAATACTGTTTGAAGTAGGGGTATCCAGCTATGGGTAACATGTCTTTGATTTACCTTCACTTCCTTGAAGTCTCAGTATTTGAAACACTGGTTCTGGATCTGGGTCTCCTGATTCCTAAAGATTCATGAAGATATTAAGGGGGATATGTAAGCTTTTCACAATATTTAGCAAAGCTCCCTGAATTCTGAAGATTGTTTAAAATGTTTAAATTTCCAAATTATCAAATTACTATCTCAGTTTCTGTGACAAGCCTATATGGACAATTAGTTAATTTAAAGTATTGCTATAAAGGAAATTCTTACTTTTTAGTCTATTTTTTATCTGGCTTTTGCAAGATTTGAAAATCAAAAGTAATTTTATAAAGCCATATAAATACCTTTAAACAGTGTTTTTAAAGTGACAAAATGAAAATATATCACTAATTGTGCTTCAAACTAAAGACTTGTGTCAAGGAAATTGTCATATTCCATTACATTTTAACTCTGCGTATAACCAAGGTGGCCCCAGAAATAACTCTACTGGAAGTTCCCCAGTATAAAGGTGAACCTAGCTGAAGCTGATTTTTTTTCTGAGTTTCCTCTCTGTCCTTTGTTGCTTAGTATTATTGTTTCTTTAGCTCATCTGTAAATCTGTGAGTGAGTTTCTGGGAGACTCTAGATCTGGCAGCTAGCTACAGGCTAGAGATGTTAGACATAATTATACCTCATCATGAATATACTGTTTCCTTCCAGAGACATTAATTCAGACTCAGTTTATGCCTAGTTGGGCAATGGCCAGAGGAATTCAGACCACAGAGTACAGAAAGTATAAGGCAGTAAGAACTCTATTCACCCAAGATGCTTTACCTGAAAGGACCCTTTCACAAGGAGTGAGAAGGTCTGAGATGTGACCAGAAAGTAGTGCCTGCTTGGTTGACTGGATTATGTCTCACCTTCTAGAACAGTTTCAGGCCATGGAACTCTTAAAAAATCAAGTGAGCTACTAAGATATAATTTGAAACACTATCTCTTCATGTTGCTGCAAGCACTTTAACTCTAACTACTGATTTAATATTCTGGCAACCTCACAAATATCCTTTTTTTTTTTTTTTTTTTTTTTTTTTTTCAGCACAGGGGATTGAACTCACAACCTCGCATCTGCCAGACAGGCGCTTAGGCCACTGAGCCAAACTCCTGGCCCTAGTTTTTTGAGGCAGGGTCGCACTATGTAGCTCAGGCCGGTCTTGCACTCACGTCCTAGCCCAAGCCGGCCTCGAACTCACAAGGCTCCACCTACCTCAGCCTCCCGAGTGCTAGAATTAAAGGCGTGAGCCACCACGCCCGGCTGACCTCACAAACACCTATTTCAAAAGTTGTATTCGTTTCACTATTCTACATTTAAAAGAAGACCTAAAAAATTCACATATAAGTATATAATTGGACAAAAATGTCATTTTAATTAAGTTCTAAAACCACAAATATGTACAAATTTTCTATTTGTGAAGGACAATGAAGATGGTAAAGTGACTTATAGTTCTCCTGCAAGGTTCTTAAGTTGTAGCTGTACATTTCGGGTTCAAACGCAAAATGTTATGTCACTTTATTAAATCATGTTAGCAATCTAAGATTGTAACTTGAAGAGTTAGTTGGCCATATTTCTCTACAGGTGATTTAAGACATCCCAAGCATCCTGGAAGCACCATTAGAGGCAGTAAGTAGTATTTTTAACCTGTGATCTAAAAGACAAACTTGATGAGGGAGTGATTCTTCCTTACAGAAAGTGACATTGATGTGGAAGGTAATTCTTGCTGCTTCCCTTATTTTATATACCTCTATCCTTACGGTTGAACAATTCCAAAGCGGGACATACTTTAGTCGCTGATTGCCTTTTTTCTAACTCTTAAGCCTTACGAAGATGAGATGTGACATCTTGTGAATGGATCACAAGGAATATTTTGATGACTAATAGAAAATCGGGTTCCTAAAGATTAGTGGCAAATATAGAACTGAACATATATGTACCCGGTAAAAATAAAAAATTTCAAGCACTTAAATGTCTTAAATACAGAAAATAAGGTCTGGTCAAGGCAATTTGCCTGTGGTGTGTGTGGCCATTAATGCATTCAACATACCCCTGTGGAGTAGTTAATATATGGTGGAAACCTATTGGACATTGTTCCAGAAACTCTGAGACAAATACCTTAGAACATATTAAGAACAAACAGGATGAGTAAGTAAGATGGAACAATTTAAATGTGGAAAAAATGATCAGGGAATCTAAATTTCAGGTGTAAAAGCATCAGTTTGAGGATGGGGTAAATAGAGGGAATTTGGAAATCTGCCCCTCTTTACTTTCACTGACCACGTTTTCAGCCTGTGACGCCAGGCCTTGCTAGGAGCCATGGGCCCGGGGCACTCAAGAGACTTCTGTGAGTTGCTTTCCTTTCCTGTTCTCCTTCCTCTGCCACCCTCATCCGGGATCGGGACAGAAAATCATCTGGAAAATTAAATTACTCACCCCTTAATGTCAGCTTTCATAAATTTCTTTCTCCGCCTCCCTCAGAGCACAGTTCAGCTCTTTGAAAGCAAGCCCCTGAATGAACTCAGTGCAGAGTTTAAACTTTATGAGACAAACCTGTCAGGTTCAGATATCCCGCGACTTCACCTACTAGCTCACTGGCTCTGACCTCTGGGATCCCTCCATGCCACCTCTATTCTTTTCCTATTTGCGGGCTAAAGAAAACAATACATTTTTTTTTTTTCGGCGAAGCAGCTCAGGGAGGGAATCCGCTGGTTGCACGTCCGCCGCGCGAAGCGCAGCGCTGCACGCGGAGAGGCTGCGCCGCCCAGGACCCCAGCGGAGCCCCCGGCCGCGCGGCGCCGGCTTCCTCCCCTCCCCCGCGGCAGACCGCGAAGCCTGCGGACGGCGCGAGCGGACAAGTGGCTGTGTGCACTCAACACAGAAGCGCCCTGCAAACTCCGTGCGCTCCGGGGCTCTCCTGCCTCTCCTTTCATTCGCGAAGCGCAGGAGCCAAGCACGCGTCCCGCGCGCCGCCTCCCGCCGCTTCTGGGGGCCGGGGCCGGAGCCGGCGGGGAGGAGCGGGGACCCCAGGCGGGGGGCGGGGGCGGGGCCTTCAGACGCCCAGCTCCGGGGCAGGGGCGAGGGGCGGGCCGGCCGCGCCGGCGCGTGATTGGGTGGGACCCTCGGCCTGCCCGTCAGTTTGCCCGGCCGGGCCGGGCCGGGCAGGGGGCGGGGGCGGCGCGCGGCCGTGGGCGGAGGAGGGGGCTGCGGGCCGCTCGTCCGGCCCACTGACGGCATGAAGCCTTTAGGGGTACGCCGTGCTCGCAGCTTTTTGGTGGAAGCCCCTCATCTGCCTTCAGTCTGAAGGCCGGGCCCGGCAGAGGACGGATCGGAGGGTCCCGGTCGGCGGGGCCAGCAGAGAGGGAGAGGAGGGGGCGAGGGACAGACAGGAAGGAAGCAAACCATCACATTGAAAAGAAAAAGCCCTTTGACGTTTTACCTCCTCTCCCTCCCCAAATGACTGTGTAGCAAACGTCGGCGACACCTGGGAAGGCACGAAGTTGGTCTGCGTTCGCAATTTCTTGGTTTGAGTTCGCAGTGGTGAGCTCTGGGCTCGGAGATGGAGCCGTGGTCCTCTAAGTGGAAAACGAAACGGTGGCTCTGGGATTTCACCGTAACAACCCTCGCATTGACTTTCCTCTTCCAAGCTAGAGAGGTCAGAGGAGGTAAGGAAAAAAAAAAAGGATTTGGGGAGGTGGGAGACTGCCGTCGGTCTTTCTCCTTTCTGTGCCCCTCCCCCTCCCCCTCCCACTTTACACCCCCCCCCCTTTTTAAATAAAATCCAGATTGTAGCTGCCACCAGGTTTGGAAGTGGAAACTGGAGAGGGAGACAGAGATGGATGTAGGCGGGACAATAATGGGAGAGGAGGTAGGTAGTAGGAAGAAAGATCTGTCAGGCACAGGCTTGCTGAAAATGCCCTTCCCCACTTTTCAGTCTCTTTAAAAAAAAAAAAGAAAAGAAAAAGAAAGAAAAAAAATATTACCTTGAACAGAAAGGCAGTTGTACAGATCTTTTGTTTGAGGAACCATTCTTAGACTGCCTTTTAAGCAAATCTTTTGGCTTCTTTAGGTTCGAACTAATGGGGATATCTTTTTAAGGGTGAACTGAGGAGAAAATATAGAGAAAGGGTATAACATGAACCTTGATAAAGTTCTTTGTCTGCAACGAAGAGAGAAACAGGCTGTTTGGTTTTTTTGGGATATAAGAGAAACCAAGGGAGTGAATCTAGAAGATTGAGAACACCGTGTGTGTGTGTGTGTGTGTGTGTGTGTGTGTGTATGTGTGGCATTTTGAAGTGATTTTCGGTAGAAAACATTTCACGGATTATAAAGAATGAATTCAAGACGGGGTAAGAGTTTTCCCTGCGTTTCAGCCCCCTCCTTCTCTCTGTGACACCTCCACACACACAAACACTTCTTCTTGCAGGTTGGACGTGCAGTTCTCTTGGAGAATGATGAAAGTCGCCAAGCAAATGGGGTGGGGGCGGAGGACTAGGGGTTGGGGGAAGGGGAGGGGGCGTGGGATGGGAGGAGAGAGGTAAGGAAAGTTCCTACGTGGCACCACCAAATATTCAATGACCAGACCTGCTCAGAAGACTGCGGCCCTGTCAGTACCCAGGGAGGGAGAGCGACTTCCCTCCTCCCGCTGCCTCCTCCTTCCCGGGCCCCCGCCCTTCCTCCAAAAGGCATCTGGCTGGAGCGGTCCGTTAGGTGCTGCAGACTCGGCTGGCAGGCGAAAGCCTTGGAATCTGGGAGCCCAGGCAATTTAGAGTAGAAAGCAAGCTTTGTCAGGAGCGCAGAGAGAAGCTGGGAACAGGAAGGAAGGTGGAGGGCAGTGAAGGGAGAGGAAAAGAAGAAGAAAAGTCAACCCCAAAGCCTCAGGCTTTGGCAGAAACCTGTGTCTGGCCCGGGGTCTAGATGCCAGGTTTTGGGTTTTCCCTAATGACAGCGCTCCCGGAGGCCAGACTCTGACACCAGGTCTGACCCCTTTGGATTTCATCTTGCGAGGAGCAGGCAACGCTAGATTTTGTCCTATGATATTTCCTGCAGAATACAGTATTCATTAGGGCTATATTTGAATTTTGAAATGAGTTATTTTACTTATGTTGAAACACCCTTTTCTACATTTCCAAGGATAAATAAGAATCTCTGAAAGTAGAATACATTGAAAAGAAATTGCATTTTCTTTTTGGTACCTGGTCTCCAAATGGATTGGTCAATTCTGTCTGCAAGTCTGCCCTCTGCTGGTCTCAAACATTACTTGGAATTCAAGCATCTGCAACAGTAAAGGAGGCCTCTTAAAGTCGCTCTAACCACAGTAACAGGGAAAAGGGCAGCTGATGAAGGGAAGGTGGACATACAGCTCTTTTCGAGCTTGTCTCACATGCGTAGGCGTGAATAGTATAGCAGCAGCTCTTTGTTTAAAAGAAATTGAGAACTTCTTCAGTGAAAAACTCTAAATTCACAGCACACTCATGTATGTTCACTGAATGGTTTATTTAACTGAAGATATTTATGTTTCTTTTCTACATTTGCCATTCTACTCAAGTTATGAGTATCAAAAAAATCAAACTTCTACACTTCATTGCATAATTTTCTATTTTCAATCTACCTACCTAATACACTTTGAAATAAACAACTCAGTACCACATCAAATAAATGGTAGAAAAATAACTGCTCTTATTGTGCAAAGCCAAGAAATGTGATAAATGCCAAAGCTATAAGGATCAGATGTTACTTGGTTTCTGCTTGTCATTTCTGATGAAATGTCTTGGGAAGTAACTTTAGATATTCATATTGTAAGGTTTTGTCATTTATCAAGTTGTTTGGTGCTGATACTGCCTTGTGTGAGGCTGCATGTTTACTTAAACCTATTCTTGTGGTTATTCTTGCCACCTAATGACTGTCAAAAAAGGAAATAATACTGTATTATTGCCTAAAAGGGGAACACTGACTTCAAAGGCTGAATTATCAGATAGGGTAAAATAAGCTTAGTATCCAGTTCTAAAACTAGCTTTTATATTTGTTGAAGGAATGAGTAAGATTCTGTACAAGTTTCTAAATAAAGGTATTATATTACAGCATCACAGTATGACAGTGATTTTTCTAAGGTGCAGTGATATGATTCAGTTGCTAAACTCAAAGATAATTTAAAACACAGCCTAGTTTCATATAAAATTAAAACACTAAAGACTTAAAATGTTTTGCATTCATAATAAACTTAGACACAAGCTTCTTGAAAGAGTGGATTAAGGAAATTGATTTCACATTGAGTCAGTTATTTTACTTTGAAAATCCAAACTAACTTGGGAATCATTAATATACATATTAGAAAGTTGCAATGTGTACTATGATTTAGTATTAAAGGTCAGATAGTATTTTAATAGATAGCCATATAGTTTTAACTCAGTACTTGAAGGAATATTTGTGTGTGTGTGTGTGTGTGTGTGTGTCTGTCTGTCTGTCTGTCTGTGGTATTAGTCCATGACTTGCTGAGGATAATACCTGGAATTAGTGATTGCTCTATGATAGTGTCAAGATGCATAGTTTTCTGTAAGAATTTCAAATAGTAGTTTGTGAGAGCTGGCTGCAAGTGGATGCTAAGAAAGATAAGATCTAACTGAACTTTTTACTAATTAAAATAGTATTGGGCTTTTGGCAGTTAAACCAACACTGTTGAGACATTGTAGGAAGAGTTTTGAGAGTTTGTCAGTAATTGGTAGTTCAACCTGAAGAAGTGTTATTTTGAGTGCCCGGGATCAGCAGGTGAAATGGTACTGGCTTCCAGAATGTGTGCTCATCTGATCTTGCAAAGAGATTAAATTTGTCCTTTTGTTGTTTAATTAGAAATCAACTAAAAGATCAGTCGTGCCTCTGATAACAAATGCAGTATCTGATGGGATTATTAGTTTTGTGTCATTTTTTCAAACTCAAATTTGACCACATTTGTAATAGAGAATCAATAAAGTATAAGAAGTATCCTATGAAAAATTCCAGGTAGTTTTGGTTCAGGTGGTATGTATATATTCAATAAAAAACAGACACTTTCACCTAATTATCTATTTGTTTTGGAATTAAATTTATTAATATCTTAAGTGTCAGTTTGTTTCATAATTAATATTTAAGTGAGGAATTATATATGAAAGTATCTGTAGTTTCAAATTAAATTTTGAAACAATAAAAAGAAATGTATTTACACAGTGTGATTGCTTTGCTTACAATTTAATTAATTTTTAAGATTCTTTATTTCTCTTGATTTGTGATGAAAATATAAGGATCTCATTGTTCGTTTTAAATCATCCATAAAATACAACAAGGAAAATATCACTTCTTTTTGTAGTTTTGGGGGGTTCCATTCTATCAAATTAAAAAAAAAGTGTAGTCTCTTTTCTAAAAATTTTTTCTGAGATAAATTTCACTTTGGTTTATTTATCAAAACTTTGGTTTATTATTGTCTATTAAATGATAACCAGAAAAATTCAAGCTTGGTTGAGAGTGTATTCGTATTGTAAATTTTTCAGGGGAAGAAAAGATATTTTTATGATATTCCTTTCTTCAGAATGCTAGATCCAGGATTAGAGTAATGGCTAATCAATCTTAGTATCTCACTTTACTAACCAGGAAACTAAGGCACAGGGAGTTGTTAGTTGAATACCTTTTCCTCATTAAAACATAAAAATATTCTCATAATCAAGCTTTTTTGAGTGGATACAGTGAACATCTGTTATAGTGATAAGAAATACCTGCAAGTAATACAAGCCTGAGACTGGATGGAGTGACAGAATTTCACCTAAAGGTGTATGTGTTAGAGTTTAGTGAGATGGTTAAGTGAAAATACATGATCTAAAGAAAATAGGATATGAAATAGTCATAGAATGCATTTAAAATTCCTCAACTTTCTAACTTCAGAGAAAGAATTTTTGATCATTTCTGCATAGATATATTGCATATATACTTATGTATAAAGTAAGATTATCCATATCAGAGTAGAAAGGGTAAGAGTTTCTAAATTATTTTTCGGAAACATTTATTCCAAGATGAAGAACATGAACGTAGATTTTTATCATCTGCAAAGCTGTTCATGAAGGAACAGGTACAATTCTGAATTTTAAAGAAGCTAAGAAATTTAAATTAAATTCAATTTCTTATGAAGTTTATATGTTTATGTATTATTTATATGCCTATTATTCAAGTGAGATAAATAATGTCATTTCTGATCTTTTTTGTTAATTTTGATCGATTATATAACTCATATATACTATCTTTCTGTTATTAATAAGTCAGTACTTGATATGTGCTAATAATTCTTTCCAAATACAGTAAGGGGTCAACTTTAGGGAAAAAAAGGAAAGAATTGAGTAGCACAAATTCTAATTAATGGTTTTGATTTGGTTTATTAAGTCATCTAAAGCTGCATAATAGCTTTTACCTCAGAAAAGAAGGGACAGTTAATTTATAACAAGTTCTCACTTAAAATGAGCCATCATTTAAACATGTGTTGTTAACAACTCAGACAAATTTTATTTTCACATGTGAAATTGTGAAGTAAAGGAAGAATTCTACTTTATACATCAATATTTAATTCTAGAAATCCCATCTTCAAGATCTAGTGTCACTCCCAAATTAGGAGTCATTCCATCTTTAAGGGAAAAGCAGCATAATTTCCTTATGGTCTGGAAGACAGTTTTGCAGAAATATCATGAATTTTTATAATCATAAACAATTTATGTAAACATACATGGAATTTAATAAGTAACGCATCCTCGCCATCATTTTACATCATTTTTAATGATTATATTTAAATATTTAAAAGCCAGAATTGTATTGGATCAGAAATATACTTCTCTTACCTCCCTATCTTTGGAGAAGTATTTAAGGACAGTTGGTGTAATCATTAGGAATTCAAGGCAGCTACAAAGTGGGGCCCGAGTGCTGTTCTGCATTTCTGCTTTTCCTTCTTCCCTTCCCTCATTTAATACTGGGGAAATATGACCTGAGTTGGGAGTGGTAAGAGCAAACCAAACCTTTTTTTTTTTAACTATTGAAGTTTTGTTCTCTAGCAGAGAAGAAAGAAAAGTATACACAAATGTTATAAAAAGTCACTATGTTTCCTAAAACCTCTCATTTAAGAGTCCACTTTATATGCAGTTTTAGTGTAGCTTTCAGCGTACTCTAATGCCCGACCTAAATTTGGACTGTTTTTCTTCTAATTTTTCTTCTAATTTAATTCAAATTTTAGGATTCTCTTTTTCATTTTAAACTGTCTTCTATATTAGAATACATGTAAAACATGTCTTTTTTCTTCTTTCAAAATCCTAATATAATGTTACTTTATAGCTAAGTGTTTTTTCTACTTTCAGTGTGTCAAGACAGCGTGAATAATACTAGCCCGTAGAGAAGATGAAAGAGAATTTTAAAGTGATTTAGTGAGTAATATCTATTTATCAGTTGCAGTCTTTGGCCTACTACTGACTTGGCTAGTGGTTCTTTAGACATTGGCTGATCACCAGACCTACTGTTATCTGGTAAAATAAACTCTTTGCTTGCTGCGCATGGAATTAGAGACAGTGCTATTAATTTAGGAGAAAGAACTCAGAGAAAAGAAAGGTTATCATATTTCAGAGTAAGAGACCAGCTTAAATACGACTTGACAATTGAGAACCTAAACAAACCTGTGTAAAAGTGCTTTAGCACAATCAACTTTTGCAATCCTCTCAAACCTTCTTTTTTTTCTTAAAAAGCATTTCTTTCTTATTTTAACCAAATTTAATTGCTCTTGAATGGCCTGGGACTATACAGGCAAATGAAGGTCCCTATTCATAGAACTTGAGCTCATAGAGTATCAGTGGAAGCTTCCTTCCTCTGTCTGACTGGTAAACTGACATCCGGGCCTAAAGGAATGAGCCTTAGACTGTGTGATGTGAGGTTGTTGGCTTTCCTTCCTTACTTAGATTTTCAGACCGCTTTCTGAAAGGATGACTGCCGTAAAAGAGCAGGAGTTCCAGGCCTTGACAAGGCTAATAAGGACTCTAGTGCACTTTCATAGTCGCTGCTCTTAGCTCTGCAGAAGAACAAGAACCACTAAGTATTTATTAAAGTGGTGTTCTTGCTTATGCTTAGACTGGAATGTCACAGTGGAGCACAATGCACTTTTGGCTGCCAGTTCTCCATCTTGAATGCTGATGAGTCCGTATAATACTTAACTAGCTTTGAGGATAAAGTTATTGTCCGAATGATTTAACCTGATGCAGGGTGCCCGCCCTTGTGGGTGTAGCCCCTCTGGAGGACCTGTCTGTGACCAAGCTTCCTTCATTTCTCCAGTTCCACTCCATTTGCCCTGCACTTCAGCCACATATTTTGCCCATCTTGGGACTGTCTTCCTGGAATACTTTTTCCTTCCTATCTATCTAGCACACACATTCTCATATTTATAACTCAGGAATTAAATCAAGTATCACAGCTCTGAGAAACTTTTCTGTATATCTGCAGGCAGATGTAATTGTGAGATCTAACACCAAGTGTATGCTCACTATGTATCAGATTCTGTTGTAAATATTTTCATATAGAATCTCATTTCAGTGTTACAGTTATATTAGAAGTAAGCTAGCATCAAAATACCTTCTTTTTAAGGAAATTTAAAAACAGAAAAATTAATTATCTTGTCACGGTAACAAGATAGATTCACGTAAATTCAGGCTTCATACATAGAAAGTTTTGTTCCAGGACCCTGGCTTTAAACATTTTGTCCATATTTACCTTTTGTTTTAGTATTCTGATGTTTCTACAATCATACCCTCATCTTAAAATTATATGCCTTGCACCTAAAACTGCACAAATCATGCCTCTGCACTGCAGTGTGTATATTGTCAGTTGTATGAACAATTTGATTTTACCCAAGGAAGAACATCAAAAAGCCACAATAAATCCTGATATTATAATTCAGGTAGCTCTTCAGCGTACATTTAAGTTTAATGGAGGAAACCGTATCATTCCTACCATTTTATAGACAAATCAAAACCTGAAAGGAGTTGGAAGACTTAAAGGGGAGTTGCTGGAAGCCATTTAATATTACCTTGGTTTCTTTGATTAAGTTAAGAAGTAGACATGTATGTGTTTATTTTCAAGGTTTCCAGTTGGGCTGACCTGGGTTTCATTAAGTAAAAAGGATACTGACAAGATGGTTATTTGTTTTAATAAGAGTCTATTGCAAAGAACATAAGGTTTTATTCTACTTTTGGGAGATTGTATGATAGTTACACATATGCTTATTACCTTCAGTATGAAAATGTCATACTTTTAGCCAAGGACTGTATTAAACATAAAAAAGTAGGAAAAAATAACTGAAATATACATGGCTGACAAAAAATACAGTACTATCATTATGTTAAAAATAAATGTTGGTTTTACACTAGGAGTTATTGGATGTGTAATAACATCTAGTTTTATGCAGAATTTGACATAGTCACAATTCGTGTCATTAACTATGCAATAAACAGAAATTATTAAAATATGGATAACTTAGAGTGGTGTGAAATGAAAGTTTGAGGGTTTTTTTCTAAACTTAGTTTCCAAAGATAAATAGATTGCAATTTATTTATGGTTTTTCATCTGGAAAATAGTTTTGTGTATTCTTTCCAATAATGCTTCTGGACATTTGCAGCTACTGACTGGTGATATTGCTTTTAAGATTGACTTACTTTGAGATATCAAGTTATATTTCTGTTTTGACAATGGCATAAATCATCACTTCATTTATTTACTGGTGAGCAGAAAAAATTTTAACCCAAAAATACCAATCTATAAAAATGTTAATTGAAAATGGTTATATCGCCTATTAATTTTTGAACTTTTCATCAGTTTTATGCACTAATGAAGATTTTCTGAGTTCTCTTAATTACTAGAAATAATGGTCCTTGTATATATGATTATTATAACAAAATTATTTTTTTGGATTACATATTATAGATATATTACAGTTACTATATTATGTAGTACCATCTTCAAGCAAGAAGTTTAAAGTTTCAAGTGCTTAATTCTATAGTAGTTTTAGAGTTATTTTGGAAGACAGTTTTTATATTCTGTTCCTCTCCATAGTATATTTTAGTTACACCAAAAGCACTAGGACATTTTTTCTGTTTAGTGTTTTCAAATGCCTAGAATTAAGCCATGTAATAAGTATTTGATAAAACTTTGTTGAATGAAATGAGGTTGTTGGTTACAGCTCTCGTGACTTATTCTTTAATAACTTGAGTAAAAACCTAAGTGTGATGATGTAATGATGTGTATTCATTGCATTCAACATTTAAAGAAGCATATCAAACTTATTTCTGCTGATGCTATTGTGATTTCCTGAAAATATCAGGCTCTGGTTGTCTCAAAGCTAACTATAGTCTTTACACGTAGGAATTTCCCACTTTCTTGTCCAGTGGAATTTTAAGGATTTAGATACTCTCTCCTAAACAATACCTCACCTTAGCCATGACTTCGCATGACATCCTAGACCACACCATATTCATCCCAAACTCAAATACTTATCAGTATCCTTCGTGACACAACAAAAGCATGAAATACATTTTTTACATCAGTTTTATGCATTGAGGTTTGTCTGATTTTCCTTAATAGCAACTAGAGATAACGACTCATTCTATGAGTATTATAACAAAATGATTCTTTCTTTGGATTATATACTGTAGATATATTACAGTTATATAATACAGTTGGAGAAATTCTGCATTTAGGGCCATATCTAGGGTATAACTGATGACCAATAAAATATTTGCTGAATGAATAATAAAAGGTTTTTCTCTCAAGAAGATGAGGTGACTTTCCTGGTTTACTGCCATAATTATTTCCAGTTCCAACCCTGGAGTTTTGGATTGTGTAGATTTTGAATGGCATCCAAGAATAGGTACTTTCTAAAATTCCACAGCTAATTTTGATGTATAATCAAGGGTTTATAAACCTTATGAAACAGGAAATAGATAGATTAAAAATGTGGTTGTGCCTAGTTTGTATAACAAAATCCTGCAAGTCAAATGGAAGGTAATTATTTCTATCTGCAAATCATTCAATTAACACAGTAGTGTGAGACAGCAGTGGCTCAGCAAGAACTGAATTGAGCAGACCAATTGGTTAGAATATGAGACCAATTGGTTTCTTAACTACACTCTCCAGATCATAAGTTAAAAATTAATGAACATCACTCTTCTCAATATTAAAAAATGATTATACTGGAAATATAATTTTAACTTTTAAATACATTAAAGAGTAACCTTGGCCATTTGTAAATCAGAAATACAGTATTTTTCAGTGATTCACTTTGACCTGGTTTTTGCTTTTTTCTTCATCATATTTGATTGTCTTTTCTTTGCATAGAAAATGTATTGGGTGCCACAACTACAAAGACAGTGTCAATTTCTGTTCTCATAGATTATCTGTGTTACTACGAGAATGACAATGAAACACTAATTAAGTCATTCAATTTATTCATTCAACAAAGATGTATTAAAAGGTTGCGATGTGTTTATGCTAGGTTCTGAGTTCATTTGTTCAATCATATGTTCAACAAGTGCTTATTAGAGGCTTATTATAGGTTCAAATATTTTTGGGGGCAGAATTAGTCATAATTTTGTTTCATAGAATTTATGAGGTATTTGAGGCAGCGATTGATCAAATAGTCACATTGCAGATATGAAGCTACAGCAGTGCTAGATGCTTTGAAGGTGAGGTGCATGGTTGTCTGAGAATACAGAAATAGAAACTCAGTAAAGCCAAAGAATGCTTTCCTGAGAAATAATAATGGAGCACTGAATAATCAAATGAAGTAAGGAAGAAAGAGCATGTCAGGCAGTGACATGAAAAACTAAGAAAGAACAAATAATACCACAAAGGATGTCGAAAAGGGACTTGAAAAAACAGTGTGGGTAGAGAAAACAAAATGGATGTACAACATGAGACACGGCTGGGGGAGTGGGTCAGGGACGCACAACATAATATGCTTAGCATGGAGTCACATGCTAATTCAAAGGAGCAGCTGCTAAATTGGCAAGTCAGTGAATGCTTGGTATTTGCCCATAGATGGTGGACCCACCATGCTGCTTTTTTCTTGACTAACCAAACTACTGCCAAGCCAACTGGGGTTCACAACAGTTATGCATTTAAATCATACTTTCTGCAAACTTACAAATATTTAGATGAATAACCTTATTTTGTAATGGAGAACATAAAACAAATGTGTCTTTATAAGAATCTATTGTAAGACAAAGACGTAATTTGATATTTCCAAACTTTATGTGATTGCCTCATAATTATCAAAATTAAATCACTTTATAGAATATAACATTGCGTTTGTGATTGTTTCAGTTTTTGAAGATCAGCATTGGACTATAATGCCTATTTTGTTTGAGAAGACAAAATGTAATAAAGCTTTCTTTCAAGGAGAATTATATCAGCATAGTTTTAAGATAACCATTTAATTGATTATAGGTGTGAATATCATTGGTGTTTAGAGTTTCACTCCTAGCCCAAATCTTTCTCCTCAACTATAGGCTTGAATACTTGACTGCCTATTCACTCATTTTTGGCATTTCAGTCATCGCAATTTCCAAATGGCTATAGAACTGCCCTGATGCAGGCTTATCTCTCACAGTTTTCTCAATCTCAGTAAATGGGAGCACAATTTATCATGATCTTCAAGCCAGACACCTAGGACAGAACTTTGTCTCCTTTTCTTACCTGAAGGGATCTCAGCTCTTTCTTCAGCAAGTCTTGTCTGCTGAAGCTTCAGAACATATTTAAAATATGACATAGTATTTGATCTCTCAGTCCAAGAAAGTAACATTGCACATCTGGAAGATTGCAAGTGCTTCCTCACTGCTACATAATTTTGCTCTATTGCCCTGCTGGTCTTTCTCAACTTAGCTGCTACAGTGGTCTAAAAAATAAGTTGAATGGGAAATCTCTTGTCTTCCCTTTCAGTTTTGCTGTGATCCTAAAACTACTTGGAACACAAGTCACTAAAAAGAGTTGGTTCATATCACCTTTTTCCCTTTAATCTTTGAATGATTTTCCATCTCTCATCATAAAATCCAATCTCAGTGGAGATCTCACAAATCTTATACAATCAGCTTCTGTATACCTTTACTCTTCTCTGACTTCATCTTGTATAACCTTATTCCCATTGTGGACACATTTGCATTTCCTCCAAAATTCTGAGCCGACACATCCCATATTCTTCGCACTTGTTGTTCATTTTGCTTAGAATCCTGTTCTGCAAAGATACCAGTGAAGAGGAGTCTCGAATGACTTTCCATATTTTACCCAGCTATCATTTACTTATTGAAGGCTTTCCTGTCTTTATCATTCAGTATCACAGTTTATGGCTCTCCCACCTGTTCTGAAATTTTAACTTGGTTTATTTATTTTTCTAGTACTAATCAGATATTTATCATGTAAAAAAGTAGCGATGTATTTAAGTTGAAAGCAGGGATTTTGTTTTAATATTTCATATAAAATGTAAAGTTAGATAGCTTTGGAATGTAAGTATTGCCTTCAATTATTGGGACTTTCAGGTGTTAGGAGAATCTAAGCTACATATATACAATGATTACCATAGTTTTCCTTTTACCAGTTTACACATAGTTGCTCTGACAAATTCCACAGAAAGAAGAATTTTTCTTACTTGATGATCATCATGCCCATTGATCCAGCTGCTTTAAGAAATGATGCCTGTGTAGAAATTTTAATTGGAGTTTGTACTTTTCTTCTCTAGCTTAAAATGATAGTTACCTAGACAATATATAAAAGATATTTACAGCTAACAAACCAGAAAACAATCGCAGATAAACTATAGTCAGGCTATGTACTCACATGTGCAGATATTCAAAGTAAATTCCTTTGTTGTTCTTAAACAAGACCAAATCTATAATCTTGCATTTCTCTCAGTAATCGGATAGGTCAGAAATAGAATAGCGAATGGTCAGTAGTTGGATTTAAATACAGTTAATTTTAATGCAAGTCACATTTTTTTTTATCAATTCTACTTGAGAATGTTTCACTGTGTATTTATTCTTGACCTTTCAAGTAAAAGTTTCAGTACGCAGTTGTGTGTGTGTTTTTTTAATCACTATTGTCATGGAACTCTAACATAGTAAATTTATATTTTATCATTTTGTATCTATTTTCTGAAAAGGTCATATAAATAGTGTTGTCAAGTGCTTGGTTTCCTGAAACTATGAAATTTGTAAGACTCAAGCTTACAAATTTATATTGTCTTTGTCCATGCATTATCTCTCTCCTTTTTTATTTTTTTGAGACAAGGGTCTTGCTACATACTCCGGGCTGTCCTTGAGCTCACAGCAATCCTTGTGCCTCAGCCTCCAAAGTGCTGGGATTACGGATGTGAACCACTTCGCCTGGCACATGTCATTCTCAATTTGATACTATTCATTGTTTGAATATCAGGTACTGTCATTTTACAAGATATTAATTTCTGGACCTTGTAGGTACTTACATTTACTTCATTTGTATTATATGTGTGTGTGGGGAGAGAGGAATATATAAAGTAAACATATTATTATTATTAAAGAAAATATATTTTAATTGGTTTTAGAGCTCTTCAGGGGAAAATGGAACTCTAAAAGGTATTACAGAACCATTCCCATGTCCAAGAGCAATTAATATAGATTGTAAAAGTAGGATTTTTTATGTAACCTTACAATTTACTAATGTATTTAAGCATATTTCTCCCACTTTGTGCTATTACAGTTACAGAGATTAGATAATAGAATAAAAATAAAGATCTGGTAATTTCAGCTAAGAAGAGGTTTTATTAGGATATAGGCAACATGATTTTTATGAAATCATTTGTACCATAAAGTCATTTAATATGAATTTACATATGTTTAAAAATGTAGGCTAGCTTAGATCATTTAGTTCATTGAAGTATTTTTAGTACTTCACATTGTTTTATAGTACACAGGTGATTCATGAAATACATACATTCAAAATAAGTGAAACAATAGTGCTAGAGGATATATTCTATAAGAATTGTAAACATTTTAATAAATAACTCATTTCAGATTTGCTGTGTATAAGCTATAATTACATTAATTTCTATACAATGCACAGAAAACTAAAAAAGGAAAATGATTATAATATTGGTATATTAATGTCAGGTTGTGTTGGAATGTTGTATTGTAATGTGGAACATGAAAATATAGATGTGGGACCAACCTACAGCCAAAATGTAAGCTTCCTAAATTCTCGAATACTCTTTGGGGATTATATGTAACTGGAATAACATATGAACATGCTGGAGAGATTACTAAGCAGTCCGTAATTTTTATGGATGACATGTAATAAACATTTAGAGATAGTAAACTATTCAGTGTTCGCTCTCCTGCAAAGAGCTTTCCCAGGATAATCAGAAAATACAGATAACAGGAATCAACTTAATTACATCTCTGGGGAAATGCGTATGGTATTGGCTAGACCTATTAGAAATGTTCAAAAACATTGAAAATTTTAGAGAGTAATAGTTTTAGATATTTTACTGAATATTTAATATAATCTCAAACATTGAATTTTCTTTATTACATCTAATTCTAAAAATGAAGGTGAGTTGAAGAAACAAATTGTTAGAAGGCTAAGTAGCCTACCCAAAATCATACAGCTAGTTAATAAATAATGAACCTGGTTTAGAAGCTCACAGTGTACAAACTGAGTTATTATCTTTGTTCATACTCTAGTGAGATCCTAAATTATGCACTTTGTATTAAGAAATATCATTATTTTAAACGTTTATGTATAATCTTGGTAGGTTAGCTGTAATAGTCATTTCTCTTTTATCAGTTTTCTCACTACCCCATATACACAGTATCATCTTGTTTTTTTTTTTTTTTTTTAATATACTCAAGAAGCAAAAACTTTGTGACCAGGTTTAAGTGGTTTAGAATTTTTCCTGTTTTTAAAAAATTTTTGTTTGTTTACATGATGGTTTACTTCAATGGTCTTTGATCAGAGGTACAGATGGATGAATCTCTAGAAGTAGGGAAAATACTGTAATATAAAGGCCACCTGTGTTTTTACTAGGCCTGACTTTAGATTAAGGTGAAAATGATCAAATTTGGATAGCTATTTAAGTTGTTAAAGATTGCTTCTAATCTTCCTGTCCCTTTTCAGGTTGGTGAGAAAGATGCTTCAACTTAGACATGGCGTATAGCTACTCATTCATTATATTTCTATTGATTATTTTTTGTACTTCAGTGGCTATGCCTTGACAATACAGCAGTGAACATCAATGGCATTCTAACATACCAGAGCAGGCAAATGCAAGAAATTATATGAGAGAACAACAGAGAGAGAGAGAGAAAGAAAGGGAGAGAGAGAGAGAGAGAGAGAGAGAGAGAGAGAGAGAGAGAGAGAGAGAGAGAGAGAGAGAGAGAGAGAGAGAGAGAGAGAGAGAGAAGCAGGCAGGCAGAGGCAGAGACAGAGACAGAGACAGAGACAGAGAGGAAAAGAAATTAGGTAGTGTATGTAACAGGAAAAATAATACAATGACTGGTACTGTACTTTAGAGACTGTAATCCAAAGTAGCATACAAAATAGTGTGGGGTTACCCACGGGTAAAATAGGGTACTATGAGAAAGCTATACAACCTACCTGGAAGGCATAAATTAACATTTCCTTAGGTTTAGACCAAAAGGCTAAGTCTGAATCTGCCAGATTCCATACCTGGGTGCACATTATATTCTCTAGAAAACTTTTAAGATTTATGGATGCCTGAACCTTACCACAGTCATTCTAGTTTATTAGTTCTTGGGTGGCACCCAGGAATATATGCTTTCAAAGCTCTCCAAGGATTCTCATGACAGGATAGAAGAATAATCAAATGTTCCTAACCAATTCAGGAAGGATGTGGGAAAAATCTCTAAATCAAGGGACATTTTAGAAATGTCAAAAATGTTTATTCCACCTGGAACAGTACATTTAGGGATGGGTGAGTGAGTAAGTGCTATGAAACAAAATTTCTAAACTCTACATCCTTTCTGTTATATTCCATTAACCTCATAATGGTTCATTTTGAACTTGTGGCAGTGAAAACATGATACAGAGATGAGGATTCTCCATGTCTTCAGCAGCCTTGGTGCATCCAGGGAGAATTTGGACCACTTAATTTGCGCAATGTTGATATCTTGCTGGGCAAGTATGACTAGTTGAATTTCCCAGAATTCTGTGGTCTGTTGTTTCTGGGCTGTCATACTTGCCATTTCTTTTCCTCTTCTCTTCAGTGTGGAATTTAATTCATTCTTCATGACTCAGCTCAGTAGGTTACATAATCAATGTTTTAGTAACTTTGGAACACACAGACTCGCTCCATCATAGCTCTGCAACTCTTCCTAGTACAAAGGTAGCTATGACTAGTAAGTGAATGGGTATGGCTATGTTCTAATAAATACTTAATTTATGAATGCTACAATTTAAGTTTCAAATAGTTTAATGTCTAATGAAATAATTTTCTTTTTAGTTTTAAGCCATTTGATATGTAAACTAACATTTTCTAATGTGTCATATAAAAACCATTAGCAAAAAGGATTTAACCTGTATATACAGTTTTCCTCAGTAACCATTCTGAGCCATCATTACAAATACTTAAATTGTCCTGGCAGAGACTTTGAGGTAAATCATTTTATTGTTTCCATTTTAGAGATGTGAGAGCTGTGGGGCAGAGCAGTTCAGTAAGATGCCCAAATTTCACAGGTGCTAAGTGGCAGAGGTAGAATTCGGAAGCAGCTTGGCTCTTTTCAACATTATATAATGTTGCTGTTCACTTCTGGTCACAGGAATGCATGAAGAAGCTTAGAGGAGGAAGTAAAGAAAAAGTATCAAAATACTATGAAATGTTGTTTAGTAATTCATGTAGATGCTGAAGGCAACAGGAAAGAAAAGATCAGGAAATTGGGATAAAATTGGTGAGTGGGGATCAACAGAACACAATAGAAAGGATATATTGATGTTGGGACCTCAATAATTTTTGTTTCATGACTAGAAAATCCTGTGAACTCCAGAAGATTTTTTCTATACATTTTCATGCATTTTGCATTCAATCAACATTTCATATTCTGTTGTATGTGCGTGCGTGTGTGTGTGTGTGTGTGTGTGTCTGTGTGTGTGTGTTGTATGTACCTCTCCTCTTAAGTTTGGGAAAATGTGCAAGTATAGGCCAATAATTAAATGATTATAACCACGTGTTCAAGGGGCTATGCTAGAGATTAACACACCTGACTCAACCTCAGTAGGCAGGGGATGTCTTCAGGAGGAGGTAACATATTCTACTTATTTTTCAAGAGAGGTAAGCCTAAGTGTTTCAAATAGGGACCACAGGATTTATGAAGGCCCCAAAGTAGACAAAAGGCAAGGTTTCTGGATAGTTTGAATTCCGTATGGTAGAGCACTGAGTGAAAAATTAATTAGTAGGTAAGGAGAGAAAAGAATGAAATTGGGGTGGGTGTAAAACTGGGAGAATGAGTGTGTCCAGATCATGTGAAATGTGAACAACATTTGAAAGACAGGTTGGTTCTTTGAAGGAATTTAAGCACTATAGTGACTTAAAACATGTTTTTGAGAGGTCAGTGAAGCTATAGTATGCAGATTGATGGAAAAAGACATGAAAGTCAGCTGAAGGGTGTGCTAGACAACTTTCCATTACTGTCATAAAATCCTGTGAAAATCAGTTTAGAAACAGAAAGGATTCATTTTGGTTCATGGTTTCAGAGGTTTCAGTTTATTATCTGTTGCCTGCAGTGTTTCTGGATTGATGAGCCAGCTTATCACAGCAGGAATCAAATTGTGGTGCAAAGCTGATCACTCCATAGAATCTGGTAGCAAAGATGGGGGAAGGAGCTAGGGTAGAGGCAACCCTCCTGTCACTTAACTTACTCCACTAGGCCCCATCTCTTAAAGGTTCCACCAACTTTGAGTAGCACAACAAGCTGGGGATCACATCTTCAACACATCGGTCTTCAGGGAATATTCAAGTTCCAAACTATACAAAGTGGCTTTTACAGTAGTGTGGTGGACTTTGGTGTTCTATTCTGCCATTTAAATAAGGTTACAAGTATTCACTAATGTCATAAAATATGTTATTGTACAAAATATTGTGATGAATTAGACTGTGAAATGTTTCATAGTCTTCAATACCAGTTCAAAACAGAGAGAATTACAATAGTAAGGGCAGTTAAGAATTGCTGTGAATATTGGAAATGTTTTGATAAGTTATTGCTTTTAATCTCTAAATAGAGGTAACAAAATATGAAGAATAGTTTTCATATATATATATATATATATATATGACATAAATTTTTCTGTTGCTGGGATAAAATACAAACACCTGCAACTTAAAGTATGATAGTTTTACTTTGTGCTGAGTTTCAGTGGCTTCAGTCCGTGATTTACTAGATCCAGGGCAGAAATAGCATGGCAGAAGTGCATGGTGAAAGAAAGTTGTTCACTGCAAGAAGCAGAGGGAGAGGAGGAGCCAGGGGCAAGAACCACCCTTCCAAGTCCCTCCCCCATCCTGCATTCACTCTCTTCTTCTGACCAGGCCTCAATTTTGAATTATACAGTTAGCTACTAGACTCATTAATAGGTTAATAACTGATGATTGTAGCACCCCTATGATCCAGTCAGCTTCTAAACTTATGGGACTTTTGAGGGACATTTTAAATCTGTATAATTACAGAAAAGTTTATTTAAATGCTGTATTATGAGGACTATAAATAAAATAACTGAATCCCAAATGACTTAATTTATTTAGTTTCCTGGAACAAGAAGACTTTAAGACGATTAAATTTTACTTTTTTTGCCTTTTTAGAAAAAAATACAAATGAAACAATTATCATACATACCTAATTTTTACTGACTTTTTGAGGAGTGAATTTTGATTTCTTATTTTGGGTCATTACAAAGAACTTTGTCAAACTTTATAAAAGGAGCCCTTACTTGGAATCTTGTGCAGTGTGGTTTTTTTTTTCTTTTTTAAATCACATTCATTTTGTAGTAGAAAGGAACAAATATGACAAAGCCTGTGTCCCTAGAAAAGATCATCCTGTTAAAACATACTATAGAGAAATGGAAAGTTCCGGTACACTGTGAGTTATAAATCTAGTTTTGACTGTGACTGTGGGACTGACCACGACCATGTGCTGCCTTCTTTTCTTTTCTGGATTACCACATTTAGGCTGTGTTCATGTCTGTCCAGGAGTCTTATTTAGCTCATTTTGAGAATGTCTTTCAAAAACATGAAATAAGCAAATAAGATATGCTGCATTTTTTTAGTAACGTTTTCCTTCAGAGTAATTTATATCATGAAACATGAATTTAATTTAAAATAAATATCAGCATCAGGAATCAATGAACTGGCTCAAGATAATTTTAGATTATTATATGTATGTTTTAAGTTTCTGCAGATTTTTCTTCTGTGGTGTGTAATTGTGAGGGTGGAGTGGAAAAAAATCATGGCCTTGGGATTTGCATAGAATTTAGGAGTATCCTTAGCTTGCTCTTTGATTTTCAATTTTCATCTCAAGCCTTAGAATAAGAGGATATGATTTCTGAGAATTAATGCCTCTAAGGAACTGAATCTAGTGAATGGCATATGTTAGGTTCTCTGGATGTAGAATTTACTATAATGTTATTTTCTTACTTTTATAAGACAATATAAGCCAGTAAAAATGATCCGTTATCTACTAATCTAAAAAGAAAATAACCATTGTAAGCAGGACTAGTAAGAAAAGATGCCTCTGGAAAATATCCCGAAGTTGAACTAAAGACTGTCATTTTGGATACAATTTTTTCAAAGTGTCTGATTTCCATAAATAATTTTTCTTTTAATAATGTGGAATAATGCATTGTTAAATTACAATACATGAATACATACATTTAAAGGTCTATTTTTCTTATCTGTAAGTTTTTTAGATGAGATATTTTGCATTTCAAAGTGTTTTAAAGTTTATGTTGCTACATGTAGCCCCACTCCCCAATCTCCTATCAAAATGTCAGGCGGCATGGTAATAGTTTTCAAGAATGGAATGATGTACTATTTTCTGTATTAAAATACTCATTTTTATATCAGATTGTTTGTTCAATTACTTTTTCAACTTATTTTTCAGCTGCTCCAGTCGATGTACTAAAAGCACTAGATTTTCACAGTTCCCCAGAGGGAATATCAAAAACAACAGGATTTTGCACAAACAGAAAGAATTCAAAAGGTTCAGATACTGCTTACAGAGTTTCAAAGCTAGCACAACTCAGTGCCCCAACAAAACAGTTATTTCCAGGTATGTTCACTTTATTATTTTACTGTTATCACTACTAGTGTTGTTGGTACTAGTATTACTTCTATTTCTTTTGCTAATTATTTCTTTTTATCATGCTATATAAGATACAATTATAGGCTGAAATATATGTTTATTGAAATATATAATAACTCATTTTAACATGACAAAATTCTAAGAAAACATTTTATGGCTATACTATTTTTGTATGTAATTATATAGAACTTACTCATTAGGACCAGTGTGGGTTTGAGGGAAACCTCTTTATGACTATTTAGGTTAGTTTAATAGGCATGTGGACTTAGATATATTTAATGTATGGTTTTGTAATATTAATCTGAGTGTTTTTGTTGAAAGGAATAGTTCTTGGTAGATATTAATTTTGCACTATTCTTGCATGCTAGTTTTATTTGAAATATAATAAAAGTAGTATATCTTACAGTTTCTGGGGTTTCTGGGACTAGAGATTTTAAGACTTCACCTGGCAGGTTTTCATAATGATACTGAAAAAATACCTGGTAAATATTTTATTTTATTTTATGAAATCACTAGTTGATATAATAATACTAATTATCTATTAATTGTGGTAATGCAGGAGAAAGGGAGTATCATATTTCCTAAGCAGGTAACTTGTTACATTTGCTTCCAGCTGATATATGTCAATTATATGAGGTGTGATTGAAAAATATGGTGTGTTTAAATAAAATTTTATTACAGTAAAAGACATATTGTCAGTAATCCTCCTCAAAACAGTTCCCCCTCACTTTGAACACTTTGAACACATATCCCCCTCACTTTGAACACACTTTGAACACATTATTGCCAGTTTTTCGAGCAGTCATGGAAGTTCTCTTATGTGAGTGTCTTTAGTTGAGCTGCCATGACTGCTTTTATGTCCTGACTCAATTCAAGTATTTACCTTTCATGGTCAT
This sequence comes from Dasyprocta punctata, assembly GCA_004363535.1. Classification (NCBI taxonomy): domain Eukaryota; kingdom Metazoa; phylum Chordata; class Mammalia; order Rodentia; family Dasyproctidae; genus Dasyprocta; species Dasyprocta punctata. The sequence continues at coordinate 85,032 of RJWM01000290.1, forward strand.
TTTAATGTGGGGGAAGAGCCAGAAGTTGCAAGGTGCCAGATCCATTGAATAAGGTGGACAAACTGCATATATAAAGAATATAATGCATAATTTTTCTGATTTTGAAAATTAAAGCTTAAACTAATTAAGTTGTAACATATTTCTAAAGTCAATAGAAACATTTTAAATGGCAAAAATTAATTTTTTAAATTAATTGCATGCTGATGCATACCCTAATGCATATCTAATAGGAAAGGTGTTGAAGATTTTGAAAAGAGAAAACCAGAAAAAAGTAGATGAATGCAAGTGTAGAAATACTCAAAAAGTTTAAAGTTTCTTTTTATAATTGGCTTATTATCAGAGGGGCAGTTTTTCTGCATTCCAGTGTGGTATTTAGCTAGTTTGGCTAATTTGATAATTTGTACTGTTTCACTCTTGGAGCAAGAATATAATGTGTGCTTGTAAAATCTTATTCCACTACAGTTAATAGAATTTATTTTTCTGTATAAGTTTCTCCCCTTCTCAAAACATTGTGTCTTTTGCATATGATTCCAGTAATGACTATTTTAGATAAAAACAAACACTCACAATAGGTACCTTATACAAATGATTTTAAGGTTGCATTCCTGGAGGGTAGACCTGCTTGTCAATTAATTCCTTTTATTAAAGTATAATTAATAAAAGTTAATAATGACAAGATTACCATTAAAATATCAAAATAGTGAATATTAATTATACAATAAGTAGAATTATCTTTAAAAACTGTATTTAGATACCTTATCTTCCATTACAGGAAGATATAAAAGCAACTTCTTTTCTAATGAATAATGTAAGTAGGAGTATTGGAAATTTCAACAGTCATTAATGGGAGGAATGAGAATTTTTCAGATACAGTAATTAAAATATTTTGCTGAAATTAAGATATACAGTCTTAAAAATCTCAATTTTTATCTTTAAGTGTCTGATAGTGTGTATTGGAACTGAATAGAAATCAACTTGCATATTCAGTCTGTCCTCTTTAGAACACCTGCCATGAGACAGACATCATATAAAAAAACTTTGTGTATATTGACCCATATCTTCATAGTCATCAGAGAGGAGGGAGAGTTAAACTCAATTCAAGGATTAGGAATTAAATATGTGAAGTATTTGAGTATAATTGAAACCAAGAATAATATTTAGCTGGGAGACTATTCTATTTTCTCTTAGACTAAAGTATGCTGTTCACATTCTATGAAATGACTTTCTGACATCAGTTAAAAATTTTTCTGAACCATTATTCTACAAAATAAATATATGTTACTTAAAGATATATTTTGCATGAAAAAAATCACAATTTTAAAAATTAAAATCAAATAATATTATATCTGTTTATATCAAATTTATTCATGGGTGTATCTGTTGATTTTAAAAATTAAGTATCACTATTCATTCTTTTATGCTTATAACAAACCATGACTATCATTACCTATATGTATAAATTTATAGCCACATATATCAAATAGTGTAGTAATAGCTTTTATTTTTCTTTTTTCTCATACTGGCAATTGAACACAGAAAATTTACATTGAGCTACATTCCCAGTGCCTCCCCCTACCCTGGCAATTTTTCACAAAGTTGCCCAGGATGGGCTTGAGTTTGTTATCTTTTCTGCATCAACGTCAAAGTCCTGAGTTTATAGGCATGAACTACCATGCCCAGTTGTAATGGCATTTCTTTAAAATGGTTATTTAACATGCTTTACTCTTAGTTTGTACTTTCATGTTTCAGATATGATGTAAAATTCCACATTTTACCTGTGCTATATGTGTACTAATTACTGCTATTTTCCATGAAAAATGGTACATTTCTGTTATTGAAAAAATATATGAATTCTACCTGATAAATACACTCACTTAAGAATAGTGTTGATGGAAATTTTATATGAAGGTAACTAAAGTAGAGTGTCTAGATTAGGCTGAAAATTATACTATCGGGTTATGATTTTTTGATAGTTGAATTTATTTCTCAAAGTTTGAAGCATAAAAATTATAATTAAAATTTTAATGATAAATTTTATATTGGAAAATAGAAATATTTTCTTAATGGAAAGATTTTAGTCACTAGAGGAAGAAATTTAAGATTTAAAAAATTTTTGATATGTGAATTGTATAGTTAAATAAAATTTTCACAATTTGTTTAGTCTTACATTAATGTATTGTGTCCTGAAATTTCTCCTTTCTTAAATTTCTGTACATGGCTATTTTTTCACAATTTCTTTTTATAAAATAAGCAGGTGTGTTTTTCCCTTAGCCCATAATATTTTAAAATCATTTTCACAATTGTATGAACTTTTAGAAACATTGAGATACATTCAAAGTAAGAATTCTTACAATTTTCAACATTCTGAGGTACTCATGTGAAGTTTAGTTGCTATAAACCTTCTGCAGCAATAGGTCGAATTACCCATACTGACATTTATAGTATTGGCAGATAAAAAGAATTTTGTTAACTGATGTGCGTAGAACCTTTCCACTTTCTCCCTATGATTATTTTTCTTTTTTTAATTTTCACAAGTATTGTTATATTTTTGGAACATTTAAACAAATTAAAAGTTGAAGATATGGCTCAGTGGTGCAGCAATTGCCTAGAAGGTGTGAGGCCCTCAGTTCGACATTTAGCACCACAAAAAGCAAAGCGAGTTGAATATTACTATCTATATAATTATATACATGTACATAGTTATATACAAAGTTATATACGTACCACCATATTATTATACAGTTATGTACATATATACATATATAATTATAAAATGCATGTATATATACGTACACATATGTATGTATAATACATATATATACTTAAATATTCTGAATGTATAAAAAATACATTGGAACTGAGTAGAGCTTGCTGTTGAGCTAGACAGATACATGGACTTTTCTGTGATAGCATTGAGAATCTTGAAATCTTCAGTTTCTAATTTGGAGTTTAATATTTTATATTAATACATATGCATATGTATATATGCTGAGTAGTAAATATTGAATAAAAGCTTTCCGTGATACACCCTCATTTATTTAGCATGACAGCTCTGTGGAACAGATTACAACATGTTCCAAGTTAGTGCATGGGATGATCATTTGAACTCAATGACCCAGAATTTTTAATAGCAATAGTGTACTACTTTCCAATAAACTATTGTTGCTCATATGTATAGCATAAAAATATATTCATAATGCTTGATATTTTTCCTTTATATCACAGTTTAATAATTTCCACTACAAAACTAACCTTCTGTTACTTTAAGTGGCTTCATAGTATTCCACTATATAGGTATTTGTTATTTCATTCAGTTAGCCTAAATCAGTGCAGCCCATTTTAATATTTTATTTCTTTAAACAATGCTTAGATAAATCTATAGCACATAATCTTTCCTGTAAGCATTCTCTCCTCATAAATTCTTAGAAGTGCAATGTTGATATTTTGTAATATTTTGAATTTGAACTATGGCAATCATATTATGTTTTATCACTTTGTATTACTCCCTGTAGTATGATTTGAAGTAGATGTCTTGAATATGAGAGCTCTTCATATTGTCCCAAATCTTGCCAGTTATACATGGACATACACCTATTGTACAAATGGACAACTTTCTAAGAGAAATAATCTTGTTCCTCAAATAATGTTACCTGTTTTATTTATGTATTAGGATAGTAGGAGGATGCAGTAAGATATACATGTAAATCTACTTAGAGAAATAAAACTCACAGTTTACTATGAGCCATATCTTCAACTAATAATTCCTTATTAAATCTTTGTAAAAAGATTTAATAAGGAATTATTGCTTAACTATCTAAGATGACTTACTTAGGGTAATTGTTTAACTGACATATTTAGCAAATGTTTAGGAACCATCTGTGTAGATTGACCATTATGTCAGATATTTGAGATATGCCAATGGAAGGAAAAAGAAGAGAAAAAGGGCAATATGTCTCTTGAACTGAGAATCAAGTTATTCAAGTACTTAATAGTTCTGATTTATCATAGTATGTGCTTTTTATTGTGTGATAGGAACAACTGATCAAAATCTCTTTAGCTTTTGAAGAGATGATAAAAATAATACTTTTCTGTATCACATCATTGAAATGCCTTTTTAAAGACACAGTGTGTGGCCATGCACTAGACAAAGCCAAATATTACAAACCTTGCACCAAAAGCAGTGCTTGATTAACTTTTAAGAGAACTTTCCTTGCATTTGATATTGGGCTGGTACTGTAATCTTGTTTCCTAAGTTTCAATTCAGCTTCACATAATCCTGTTGTAAATGAGTGGCTTTAAAATTTGCATATAATTTGGATCAACTGTATGGCAAAAATATGAGTGAGAGTCTTGCCATATCCACCCTTTGTTAGTGAACTTTTCATTGCTATGGAAAAACACCTGAGAAAAGCAACTGGAAGGAGGAAAGTTTTATTTTAGCTCGTGATCTCAGGCATTTCAGTAGATGATGACTGCTGCATTATTCCTGGGCCTGTAGTTAGGTGGGATATCATGGCAGAAGGGCAGGTGGAGGGAAGCTGCTCACCTCCTTGTGACCAGTAAGCAGAGAGGGGAAGAGAGTTTAAGAGGAAAGTGCCAGGAAGACAGGATATAACTCCAGGTCTTGCCCTCATGACCCTCTCTCTTTTAACTTTGAACGCATCAATACATTAATCCGTAGCTAAAGTTAGACTTCATGGTCCAATCACCTTCCAAAAACCTCTCCTGTAACACTGCTGCCTTGAGAATCATGTCTGCAACACAGGAGCCTTTCTGGGGACATTTCAGATCCAAACTATAACTCATTCTATCAGCATTAAACCTTACTAATAAATTTAGATGATTATTTGGGCCATACTGAAAGTTAAGAAAGTATACTCTGTTGTAGGAACAATTTTCAAATCCAGAATTTCTAACTCTTTGACCTTCTCTTCTCAGGTGGAAGTTTTCCAGAGGATTTTTCAATATTGTTTACAGTAAAACCCAAAAAAGGAATTCAGTCTTTCCTTTTATCCATATATAATGAGCATGGCATTCAGCAAGTTGGTGTTGAGGTTGGGAGATCGCCTGTTTTTCTGTTCGAAGACCACACTGGAAAACCTGCCCCAGAAGACTACCCCCTCTTCAGAACCGTTAACATTGCTGATGGGAAGTAAGTGACATGGTGATCAAATGTGTTTGTTACTCTCAAATGACTGATGCATATTTATGAAGCATGATGTAGTTTTTCTAGGGGCTGGTGAAAACAATAAAAAAAGAAAACCTTAGCCTAGCAAATTTACTTCACTGTCACGGTAAACAATCAATTAAAAAATTGAATAAGTGTATCAGTAAACGTGTCAGATGTGAGAAAGGAAAATAGAGCAGTGCAGAAAGTAGGGAAGGGCGGCGGGTGGAGCGAGCTCACTGAGGTGATGCGTGGAGGAGGCAGGGGCGTCTATGCTGAGAATGGCAAGCATTCTGCTCCTGGAGGAGAGGAAGCTGGTGCAGCCTCTGACTGGGGTATGTGTGACCCACTTGTTCCAAGCAACATGAAAGGAACCAGCATGGCCGGAACAAAGTGGATGGTAAAGATGGAAAACCAGTGGGAGGCCAGATGGTATGAACATGGTAGCAGGTTTTAAGAGATTTGTGTTCTGTTCTCAGTAAGCTAAATCACTTGAATCTTGTTAAGCAGGCAAATGATCTAACTTGACTTTGTTTTTACCAGTAACATTGACATTGATGATTATAGGAAGCCTCATATAATCGTCGGTATATGCCATGTACTGTTCTAAGCACCTAATATGTAATTAACTCATTTGTCACAATTGTTTAAAGAAAATAACATTAATAAAATTACAGATAAGAAGATTGAGGCACAGAAAATTTAAGGTCATAAGGTTGGAAAGTGGTAGAAGTGGCATTTAAATTTAGGTAGTAAGGCTCAAACAGCTGTCTTCTTAATTATGGAGCAGCAGCATACAGATATGCAATAGGTTTACTACATAAACTGTTGGTGAATTCAGACCTCTAAAAATAGTGTTATCAGGTACAGAACCTTTGCTATGTATCTGTGAAAGGAAATAACTATACAAATAGCTATGCAAAAACAAAAACAAAATATATATTCACTGTGTCTTTGTCATGACCACAGAGAAACCCTCAAGTAGGAGAGTTAGGAAAAATTTACTTTCACAATAATTTATATTCTTATCTTACAGACTAATAAAATGTTATTTCATATCATGTTTCCTATTTAGAAAAATACTAAATATTGCATTTATGATATTATTCACATCTTTTATAATTTCATCTTGTTCTTTTAAGTAAAACAATGAATTGGTTGCCACTCACATCCTATTTGAAAATCAGTAGTGTTTAGTCTGAACAAATTGTGAAAATAAAGTGTGACAAATGTTCAAAAAATATTTTTTATTAATTATCAAACAGAACACGAGTTTATATTTACTTTTCTCACAGTAGTAAAATGTTTTCTTGATGATATATTGAACTAAAGCAATACATATTACTATTCATTCACTTTTGCATTCATGTATTCATTCAGTAATGATTCATTAAATACTTCCCATGTGCCAGCACTATATTATTCAGTTTGGCTTTTAAAATATGACATATTTATTGAAACTTACTGGCATAACAACAATTTAAATGCAAAAGAAATTGGTATTTAGCAAACTTTACTTTGTTAAGAGCAATCATAACATTCTAATGAATGGCCAACCATTCATTCCATAAGTATTTACATGCTATCCACTTCTTGGTCAGTATTTTGAATATTATATACTGTGTGATTTTGATATCCCATTGTTATTGCAGCTGAATTAATTTAGCAAAAATATCAATTTTAGAGTTCTGATAAACTTTTAACAATTAAAATTTTTTTTTTATTTTCTGCTATTGCAAAGCACATACCTACAGTACTAGAAATAATTTAAGTTAAAACACAGACTTCTTGGCATGAACTATGTGTAAATTTTACTCTCACTGTATTATGTGACTCCCTGTATAAATCTTTGCTTCATTCGAGTTAAGTAGACACCTATGCTAGTTGAATCTGCTAGTGGAAAGATCAAAGATTAAGCAGTGTATATGGAAATATACTTGGTTCTCATCAGAAACCATGCCAAGTATCATGAAACAGACCTTTTAGGATGATTCCTGCAGGCTTTGGGTACTTTATTTTATGGATCTAGTCCCAGACACTTCTGGGATATTAATCTAGCACTTTTCACGTGGAAAAAATAGAAAGCAGAGTGGGTTGCAGAATTCAGGTGAGCTTCACTTAGTGGTTTATATATGCACCAGATACTGTTAAGAAAACCCACGTTTTTTACCATAAGGCTGGAGTGTGTGTTTCCAAAGGTCTGGCCATGTCTCCTTCTCCAAGCTTGTCACCACCCTGAATTGACTGAAGCAGTAGCTCCAGGGCTCCAGGGTAAATTGAGACTCTCACTGCACACGTGTGCTGACTATGCTGTCTTTCAGTGTTCCCACTTCCTGCCAGTCCTGGAACGAAGGGGAAATACTGTGTCTCAATCTTGGATCCTACTCACAGTAGTGATCTATAACTGTTCTTGAAATTAAAGTGGAAAAGGAAAACAAAAGTACTTGAAATAAATGAGGATAAAGACAGAGCAGCACATCGTGTTTTACAATTAGAATGTTCAGTTGTTCCAGATGGTGCATTCAATTAGTAGATGTACCCTTTTACAGTCAATCTCAGGGGATCACAAGAGCAGAATTTTTCAACGTGGAATTCCACTTTGGAAGAAACGATTTACGTACATAGAAACTCTTGCTTACTCTGGATCCCTTTTTAGTCTCTATCAAATACTTTCAACAGGATACAGTGAGGTTTAACTTTTGTTGCTACAAAACAAAATGAAGCAAAGGATGGGCACTTCCTTGTCAGTTTAGACAGCTAATTCTACTGTGCATTTGAAGCTGCTTGAGTCCTTTTGAATACATAGCACTGTGCTGGGTAAACAGTAAGTAGTCGCTTGCTTGTCAATTGATTCATAGATGAGTGTCCAATTTTGTACTATTTCAGTTAGTTTTTGTGATTTAAAATATGCGATACTTGAACACAAATAATAGTTTGGCAGCCAGTGCCACTGAACTTACAAAAGACTTACTTGGCTTTTTCAGGTGGCATCGGGTAGCAATCAGTGTGGAGAAGAAAACTGTGACAATGATTGTTGATTGTAAGAAGAAAACCACAAAACCACTTGATAGAAGTGAGAGATCAATTGTTGATACCAATGGAATCACAGTTTTTGGAACAAGGATTTTGGATGAAGAAGTTTTTGAGGTAAAAATGAATCAAAGTTAAAGCTGAATACAGTTAAATCAGATGAACTAAGTTAATAACAAAGACAGTCAAAATATGTTATAAAGCTAAGTTAAAAATCTGAAAGGTGACCTACTTTCTTCCTCTGTGGGTGTAGCAGTGATGTTTTCTATTGTTCAGTTGGAAAGTGATTAGACAATGCCAACTGGACAGCCTGGGAAACCTTTGCAGAGATTGGCTGATTTGAACACAGGCATACTATTCTCTAGGGAAGAGCAAATAACTTTACTCTTAGTATTTTGTATTATTTTCTTTGGAGAAAACATCATTTTCTTCATTTTCTCCTATGGAAGATTAATTCAGAGAAGCATGCATGTCCTATATTCTGCCTTGTTTTTTTGTGTGTGAATGCTTCCAATATAGATATCATATTGCAAAAGTGAAGTTTAAATTTTTAAATTGTTTTATTTAAATAATGTGAAGATCATGGTAAGAAGTTTCTTCCAGTTATATTTCACTAACTATGATAATTATGTGATTTCTTTTAATTCTTCATTCATTGCATCGAATATCTCATGCTTTCATTTTCAGCTATTTTTTAATAGAACAAATAGATCTGAGTCCTAACCCCATAATGGAATGCTCTTCTCATACATAACTCTTTATTATTATGATTGTTTTAACACAATCTCTGAGTCATTTATTTTTCAGAGTGTAATAAAGTGAAATTATGTGGCATGGTGTAGATTAAGAGACATGGTACACATTTGAGGTTTGCTGCATTTTGTTGATGTATGAATATATGTATATATGTACATATATACTTGTGCACACGTATGTCTACATATACACAGAGACAGTATATATTTTTATACAGAGAGCAATATGAATTCATTATTTGGTTTATATTTAGATTGTATATGAAGCCTGTGGCATAATGTTAAATATAGTTAGCATTCATGACACTTTTAGGTTATTTGGAAATCCATTTGTTTATTTTTCTCCACTACTGTATACCAAAGCCGTTGGTTGTATAACATACTTTAATTCATTATATTGTACTGAATTAAATAATAAGCCAATTCAGTTAATATTAATTATAGCATACACTCAGCTATTCCAATGCAATTCAGTGACTGTATGCAAAATGATAGAGAACTATATATTAGAAGAATGAGTATTAAAAACAATTATAATTTCAAGTATTATAGAATCTTATTTTAAAATAAAAACCATAGTTTTACAAACTGTTTAGTAGATGTTTTTGTAACAACTACAACTTGATTTTTCAAGATCATAAATTAGTAATATGGAATTTCTTTATCTTGTTTTCTCCCTTTATTTCTTCTTTCATTTCCCCCCTCCACTTTCAATTAATTCTTTAAACTTTATCATACCATGTTCCAATCCTGGAGTGATTCCAACTATTTGTAGAAATTTAGAACACTAAGAAAAGTAATTTAAAATATTCTTTAATGGATACTTTACTAAATATGGTGATGAGTACTGAAAATAAATTTATTAAGCCTATTTTCATTTTGGAAATTATGAAATCCTATGAAACTTTAAATATTTATTTGCTATGAAGTATGAATAGTTTCAAAATATAAATGAATGCTCAGCCTTTCACTATCAAGATGATATTTTATTAACTTTGACCAGGTAAACAGGGAAACTATTTTTACTTAATAAAGTTTTGAGAATGCTTTAAAGAAAATTTCCTGAATTAGATGAAATTTTGTATTAATTGAATTCATGTATCCAAGTAGTCATCATATGTAAGAATCAAGTCTTACTAAATGGTATTACTTTATGAATATATGAAATTTCAAAAACAATATGGTTTTCACTTGAAAATGAAACATGAAGAAAATAAATGATTCCAGTGTATAAACTTTTAAATCAAAAATAAAAATTCTTTTTGTGAAATTACTGTATTCTATCTGAATGTAATGTTAATATATCTTTCACTAAAATTTTTTGCTCGAATGTTTGCTTTCACTTTACATTATGTTATCTACTTAGACTTTCAAATCTTTGTAAATGTATACATAAATATTAAACTAGAAATGACAAGAGATAGAATGGTACCACGTAAACATTATTATAGTGTATGATAAGCAATTAGGATGATAAGGTTGCTAAGATAACACTAGTGATTCATTAGTGTAAAAATTAGTCACCTTTCAGAATTATAGTAATTAAAAATTATCTGGAAATTTATTAAGGCTGTATTATTATTTCATGTATACACTACCTTACACTTCCAGAATAGTACCTGTAAACCAAACCATGTTAAACATGGTTATATTTGAATTGACATCTTAAGAATTCAACAACAAACAGATAAGTAATTTTAAAATATTGATAAAAATGGTTTACATGAAAATGCCATGATGGTTTTATAGACTCACAATTTGCATTTTATAATTTCAGTGGGACTGATTATGAAATTGAATTTTGGAATGAGAAATGCCAGATTTTTAAATCCTGGCATATAGTTTGATATATTTCTTTCTGTGTGCAATTATTTTATGTAAGTTTCAAAACTTCATTCTTTAAAAGAGAAATAGAATCTCCATAAATATTAAAAAAAACTGAGTTGATATATTTAAAGTGCTTAGTATAATAGTATGGTTTACATATCTATACCCTTATGTTGTATATAAGTTATACTTCTTAATTTAATTATGCACTGTTGTGTAGTTTTCTGCATGATTATTACTTCTTTTTATGATTTTCTAGCTGTAAAGTTTTAGATAATTTTGTGCACTTTTGATATGGGTAAATCCTAGTACGTCTTTTTGACTGTCTTGTAAATAAATGTCTCTTTTCTTGGGTAACTACTAACTTATAAAGTACCTTGAAAATGTTAAAGTTCACATCCCCTCCCACTCCAGACAGATATAAAGACATAAAAGTTCTAAAGTGTTTATACCTATTTTTAAACTATGTAATTCATTGCATTAAGATAGCTGAACTAATAAATTAATTTGTGAAGATTTTATGGTACAACATTAATAAAAAAGTTAGTTTTTATAATTACCAGGAAAATATTGAAAGATATTCAAAACAATTTTAAATACTATAGGGAAAAGAACCTTGGAAAGATCAAATAAAAGATGTCCATACCATCAATTTATAAAACTGAAAAATATTACAAAAATAAGTATAGAAGACTGCTATAAATGAGAGCTATAGCATGTTCAAACAAAGAAAAACTCATGTTCTCCAAAATGACAAATTCTTCATTTTGATCTATAGCTCAGTTGAAATCTTCATTAAAATCACAACTATTTTTGGTAGAAATTAATAAGGATATTACAGTGTATATCAATGCAAATGAGCTAAAATAACTAAAAGTGTTTTTAAAAAAGGAATATTTTTTCACATGATTTCAAAATTTTCTACAAAGCTACACTTATCCATATATTTTGTTTTTAATAAAAAGATGGGCAAATAAGTCACTAGAATATAATGGAGAGAGTGCAGTAGAGGATACATTCGTTATTGATTGATTAATTTCTGATTAGAAGCCAAGGAAATTCAATGAATGACAGTAAAATATTTTTAAAATATGCTGAACAAATTGGATATCTTTATGGAAAAAAGTAATCATTGAGCTTTACTTCACACATACACAAATATTTCTTCTGAATATTGAACTATCTTACACATAATATAGAAACCTTCTAATCTTCTTCAATCTAATCTTTATATTTGTCATATGTATTTCTATATACATTCAAAGTATAACTAGATATTATAATTTTTGTATTAAGAAGTCTTAAGTATTTTGAAACTCTTAAGAAGAAATATAATTTCATTGCTAACCAAATAGATGTCATTTCTTTTAATGTCTCATTTTTTAAGATGTAAATTTGCCTGGATATAATTCTTCACCTGTCTTAGCATTCCTTGTACAGCAGACTTGCTCTTCTCTCTTAGTTGTCTGATATGTGAGAAGATTATTCTTTCACCTTCATCACAGGAGGGTATTTTTCACTGGCTTTGGGATTCTGGATTAACAGTATTACTTTAGTACTTTAAGAATGTTGTTCCACAGTCCGCTGGTCTCTCTGACAATACAGAATTCACATTCAAATCATTATTCTCATGTACATTGTGTTTTTTTTTTCTTGCTTCTGCTGATACTAAGATTTTCATATTTTCTTTTCAGCAGTTTGATTGTGAGGCCTGGTTTTGTTTCAATTTATTATTTTGGGGGATTCAAAGAGAATTATGAATCTGTAAATTAATGTCTTTCAACATAAATAGTTTCCACTTTAGTGCGAAGTATTCCTATCATTGTATTCTTTTCAGTGGTATAGCTCTCTGTCTCTTGAAGAAGAGTTATATCAGCTGCTAAGACTTTTTCTGAGAGTTCAGTGTTTGAATCCTCTCAGGATTGTCATCAACTTGTTATCCTTTTGTTGTTGCCAATAAGTAACTTTATTTCTTAGAGAATGTTTCGATTCATAGCAAAACTAAGCCTAGAGTTTCCATACTGTACTTCTACACACACACACACACACACACACACACACACACACACAACCTTTTCACTATGAACTTGTTGCAATTGGTAGACATACATATCATTAGTCATATAAAGTGTAGTTTTCAAGCCGGGTGTGGTGGTGTATGCCTGTAATCCCAGCACTTGAGAGGCTGAGGCAGGAGAATTGTTGTGAGTTTGAGACCAGCCTGGATTGCAAAGTGAGCTCAAGGCCAACCTGAACTGCATAGTGAGACCCTGTTTCAAAAAGACAGAAAAAAAAGTCTGTAGTTTTCATTGTGGTTCATTCTTGGTGGTGTATATTCTATGGGTTTAGATAAATGTGTAATGATATGTAGTCACCATTTTCATATCTTACAGAATAGTTTTACTATCCTAAAAATTCTCTGCATATACTTTGTAGGTGCTACACCTATTTATCTCTCACTCTTTTGCTAAGCTATGTCAGCTGTATGACTGTAGTCTACTTTATTCATTTACCATCTAAACAACATCTGGGTTGCTTTTGTATTTTGGAAACTATGAATAAAACTTCTAGAAATTCATGTACAGGTATTTGTGTAAACATAAATTTTCAAATAATTTAGATAAATACTAAAGAGTGTGACTGCTGAATATTTAGTTCTGTGAGAAACATGACAATATTTTTAGTTTTATAGAAACTGCCAAATTTATAGAAACTTTCAAACTTGTGTCTCATTTTATATTCCCACCAGCAATCAGTGAGTTTTTTTTGTGTCACACTTTGTGAGCACTTGTTAGTCTTACTGTTTAAGATTTGACCATTTGAACAGTTATGTGGTGATATGTCATTTTAATTTTCAGTTCCCTAATGAATACATTTTCCTGTACTTGGTTTATATCTGTCTATCTCTCTCTCCCTCTCTCTATATATATATATTTTTGTTTTGTTTTGTTTTTATGTTTTTGGTAGAGTGCCTGTTCAGAACATTTATGTATTGTAAACCAGATTGTTTTACTATTGTCAAGAGTTAAGAGTCTTTTGTATATTTGAATATCAACTTTTTTAAATTGGATGTGTCTTTTGCAAAATACTTTCTCTTGATCTTTGTCTTATTTTCTCATTCTGTTGATAATGTTTTCATGAAGTAGAAGTTTTACCTTTAAATGCAAACCAGATTAGGTATTCTTTCAAGGGTCATACCTTTGGTTTTATGTCTGCACCCAAAGATGTGATAGGTTTTCTCCTATACAGTCTTCTAGGAGTTTTATAGTTTTCTATATTACATTTGAATTTATGGTTTCTTTTTTTTTTTTTTTTTTCGGCACCAGGGATTGAACTCGCAACCTTGCACCTGCCAGGGCAGGTGCTTAAGGCACTGAGCCAAACTCCCGGCCCTGGTTTCTTGAGGCAGGGTCGCACTATGTAGCTCAGGCCGCCCTTGCGCTCACGTTGTAGCCCAAGCGGGCCTCGAACTCACAACGCTCCGCCTACCTCAGCCTCCCGAGTGCTGGGATTAAAGGCGTGCGCCACCACGCCCGGCTCAAATTTATGGTTTCTTGACCCTATACTTGGACCTGTGTCATGGTGGCAGGAACATGTGTTAGAGGTTGCTCATCTTATGGTAGCTGCGAAGCTAATGGAATAAAAGAGTTTAGGGTCCTAATACTTCATTCAAGGGCATGCACACACTGAGACCCTACCACTTAAAGATTCCACACACACACACGCACACATGTATGCACACACACACACACATCCCTTGACATTACAGTAACACTATGCACTGGATACCAGGCCTCAATCATGTGACTGTTGGAAGACATTGAAGATTTAAATTATAGCATTTTACTCTTGTCCCCCAAAGCCTCGTGTCTATTTCACAATAGACAATACATTCAGGCCATCTCTGAGAATCTCTATATCTAAACATTTTCTGTGTAAATCAAAAGTTCAAGTTCACAATCTTTGAGACCAAATAGAAAGTTTAACTGTGAGCCCCTATAAGATCAAAAGAACAAGTTTCATATTTCCAAGATATACTGGCACAGGGTAAAAGATTCCATTCCAAAAGAGGTGAGTAGGAAAATTACAGAGGCATCATACAAAAGCCATATTGACATCCAGAGCAGGGCACACTTTAAATATTGTAGCTCCATTTCTAGCACGTGGGGCACATGGTGGTGGGTAGCCTCCAAGACCTCAGCAGTGCCAGCCCTGTGGCCTTGCTGGCAGCAGCCCGCATAGCCACTGTTTTGGCTTGACTTGCTTTATTGCTTACAGTTTCTATTGGCAGTCATTCTACTGTTTTGGCATCTCTAACTTGCTGAGGTTTCCACCATAGCTTTGGCCCTCTGCTTACATCATGTTACCTGAGACTGTCTGCAGGATCTTGAACCCTATCACATATTCCCTGAAATCTCAGTGGCATATCTATAAAACCAGTATCGTGTGGGTGATGGCATGGTCTGCCACTGCTTGAGCTGTAGCTAGGTTGTAGTACCCTCTGAGTGCCTGGATTGTTCAACATGAGAAAATGAATACTGGGGAAACAAGTTCTGAGGTAACTTCCTATGACTTTGGCACCTTGAGGCTCTCTTCTAATTCCATTTCAACAAGGAATATTTGAGTTACTTCTGACTTTTGAGGTACCCTCCCAGTATCTTTCCTATTGTCCTAGTGCAGAGCACTTGGCTTCTTTATGATAGTACTAATTCTTTGTCAGCTGCACCCTCCTTGGCTTTAACATTAAAAGTTCTCTTTTTCTGCCCATCTGCAAGTTTTTCAAATCATTCCACTCTATTTATTGTTTTCAGTTCTCACTGGGGAGCTGGATGAAGCAACCAGAAATGCTTTTGGCATGGCTCGAATGCTGTGTTGTGTAGAAATTTCTCTGCTAGATTAATTATTCACTTACCTTTAAACAGTCTCCCAGAGTCTCAGGGCATGGACAAAATGAAGACATGTTCTCTGCCAGTATGTGACATGGGTGGCCTCTATAGCAATTTCCAGTAGATTTCTTTCTTTCTTTTTTCCCCTGAAAACTGCTGAGCACAGCCCTTTCTATCTGCATTCCTATCAACATTCTAGTCTTCTGTGCGTGGGCCAGAATCACCCATTAGTCTCTAGTTACAACATTGCAGGTTTTCTTTCGCTTGATTTTCCAAACTTTCCAATTTTGTCCTACAAAGCAATCCCAAAGCTTTCTGAGCCGCGTCATCAAGTATAGTCTTAGCAACAACCCCACTTCTGAGAATCAATTTTCTGTTAGTCAGCATTCTTTTAGTGTGACAAAATACTTAAAAAAGTCAGTTTATAAGGAGAAAAGATATATGTTAGCTCATGGTTTCAGAGGTTTCAATTCAGTCCCTTGACCTTGTCACTTTGAATCGTGGCAATGTAGAACGTCATGGTTAGAGCATGTGGCAGAACAAGCCGCTTGCCTTATGGCAGCTAGAAAGCATAGGAAGAGTCCAGGGTGTCAACATCCCCTCTAGAGGTGCACTCCTAGCAAGGTCTTCCACCGTTCTTCCACGGGGCCTCGTCCCCTGAACATTTCACTCACCTCCTAGTAATACCATAGGTTGATGACCAAGCCTTTAGCACAAGGTCTTTTGAGGATGCTGAAGATCCAAACCATAACATTCTTTTAACTTTGTGAAGGAGTGCTTGATAGCTCAGAATGTGATCTATTTTGGTGAATGTCCATGTGAGTTTTAGAATGATGTGTAATTTATTGTTGAATGAAGTAGTGTATAGGTGTTAGTTATATCATGAATTAATAGTATTTGCTAGCTCTGTTACATTTTTTCTAATTTCTGCTTGCCGTTTCTGTGTATTTCTGATAGGAAACTGTTAAAGTTGCCAACATTAAAAGTGGATTTATGTTTTTTCATTTTTGCAGTTCTACTAGTTTGTGCCTCATGAATTTTGATGCTCAGTTGGGAGCGTATGAATTAGGGATTGTTATGTTTTGGTGGAGTACTGACCCATTTAGTATTGTGTAATGCCTTGCTGTGTCCTTGCAATTTTTCCTTGCTCTGAAGTCTTTCCCACATTCTCTTTTTCTTAAATTTTATTTTAAAGAGAGAAAAAAAAGATAAACAAACAATGAAACTGAGGTACAAAACAGGTTAGTAGGGCAGTTACAATAGTTAATACATTGCATATTGTCTTCCTAGTAGTTATTCAGAGTACAGGATAAAGGCATGATATCTTGCTTAAACAGTAGTAGCACAAAACATTCTTTTCAAGGAATAGATAGAAGCCAGCTGTGTAACTATTTTAACCATGTTGTGTATGTGTATTTTTTTCTTGTTCCCTTTCTTCCTTTCCCTTACCCATATTCTCTTAATTAAAGTTAGTATGCTATGCCTTTCTCTTTACATTTACTCTGTATATGTCTTCATATTTAAAGTGAGACTCTATAGACAATATAGAGTTGTGTCTTGTTCTTTGATTAACTATGTATAACTCCATAGTTATATGTAGTTGATCAACTTTATGGTGATTAGTGATTTTGCTATCCACAATATTTATTTTCTGTTTCTTGCCATTGCTCTTTGTGCTTATTTTTGCTTCCTCAATTTTTTTGCCTATTGTGGATTAGAGTATGTTTTATGACTTGTCTTTCTCCTTTCATAGCACATAAATTATATATTTATGTAAGTACCCTGCAATTTCTAAATTACAAATTACATTTAAGCCTAATCTAAGTCACCAAACACTATACGGATTTATGAATAGCACATCTTAGATATATGAATTCATTAAGATTATATATATATATGTCATATATATGACTATATCTTATCTATGTCTTGTTACTATGTTTTCAACAATTTCAAATATATTGCTACTGTTATTATTTCATTTTTATTATTATATTTGTATTATTCCTTTTTTTGATTTTTATTATCTTCCTCTCTTTATTCATTTCTGAGTTCTTACCTGTGCAATTTTCTTTTCTCAGAACTTCTTTTAACATTACAAACCAGACCTCTAGGCAATAAATTTCTCAATTTTTATTTGTCCCCACTGAATTTTTACTTCTCTTTCTGTTATTTAGGAGACCTTTGCAAGGTAAAGGATTCTACTTGGTGATTTTCTTTTTTCTAAACACTTCAAATACATTATTTTCATTTCCTTGCATGGTTTCTTAGGAGAGCTGAGAGTTTGACTGAAATTTTAATCATTAGTCTTCTATAGGTAATTTTTCCTCTAGCTTTTTTTTTCTGATTTTTAACTTAGCTTTACTGATGTTGAAATATGATGTGCTTAGGTGTAGTGTTTGTTTGCTTGTTTGTTTATATTGTTTCAGTATTTATTCTGGTTGATGTGCTCTGAGCTTCCTAGATCTGTGGTTTTGATGTTGGACAGTAATTTTGGAGGAAATTCAGTCCCTATTACTTCAAATCTTGATGATCCTCCTTGGTATTTTCTCCTACTATTCTCATTTTGTAAACATCAAATCTTTTTTAGTGGCCCTATGTTTGTTTGTTTGTTTGTTTGTTTCTTTCTCCCTCTCCCTTTCTTTCTTTCTTTCTTTCTTTCTTTCTTTCTTTCTTTCTTTCTTTCTTTCCTTCCTTCCTTCCTTCCTTCTTTCCTTCCTTCTTCTTTTCCACCTCCCTTCCCCTTTCTTACTCTTTTCCCTCTCTATTTCTCTCTCCCCTCCACCCTACACCATCTTGGGAATGGCATCAAAAGCTATCCACATGCTATGTAATCACTCCTGCACCAAACCATGTCCCTGGCCTTCTAGTTTCTTTTTACCTTGTTATTTACTGTGTGATTTTCAGAGTTGAAAGTTTCTGTTGTGCAGAGTCAAACTCTGAGATTCTTTTTGCAGCTGTATTGAGTTCAGTAATAAGCCCCTCAAAGTCACTCTTCATTTTTGTTACAGTGCTTGTGATATATAATACTTATTTTTGGTTCTTTTATACAATTATCAGCTTTGTTTACATTATCCATCTGTTCCTCATATTGTCTACTTTTTCCATTAATGCTATTTGATTACTAGTCACAGTTTTTAAAAAAAATTTGGTATGTTAATTTTGATTTCCTTCCAATACCTGACTCTAATTTTGATGTTTCTTCAGTTGCTTTCACAAAACTGTAATATGTTGTATAATTTTCTGTTGAAAGGAGGACATGATATGCAGGGAGGATTGGGAGATGTTTAGTGATATGAGGGTAAAGTTTTGGGGACAGGAAGCACTGAATAGTCCTATGTCTTGATTTCAGCCTTTCCATGAATCTGAGCTCATGAACTGCAAGTTGTATCAGTACTTCTCAGTTCCACTGTCTCTTTTAAATTAGACAGGATTGCTGGATTTGTGCATTTTTCTTGGTCCTTATTTTTTTCTCTGTCCCATATATATATATATATATATATATATATATATATATATATATAGTTTTAAATCTTCAGTTCACTTCTCTGATGTTTCCTCTTTGATTTGGGACTGTCATACATGGTTAATTATAGTGATAGCTTCATGTTTGTGTGGTGCATGAACTAAATCAGGTGATTTCCTTCTTCAGTTCTCTCTTTTAGAGTTCCTACATACCCTCTGTTATGGTTTGTGTCTGGGTGGCCCCCCAAGCCTCATGCAGTCATGGAGGGAGCTACATCTAGCGTTTGTGATTAGTTCATTGTCTAGTGCTGTGATTTGTGGTGCGAGTGCTGCCGACATATAATACAAGGGCGGGAAGGAGTGCTTTCCCCCTTTTGTCCTTTTTTTTTCTTGTTGCTTGCAGCCGCCCTGAACAGTTACCCCTCAGTCATGCCACCCTGCTTTGGAGCTAACTGAGTGTGGACTGAAACCTCTGAAAAATTGTAAGCTAAATAAACCTTTCCTTCCTTCACTTTGGGCATCAGGTATTTTGTCTCAACGATGAGAGAAAAGTAATCAAAACACCCTCTAAAGTGAATTTCCTGCCTGCACTCCCCCACCCCACCGGTTCAGCTCTTCCATTTAGAAACACAGAGCTTCTTTCACAATTTTAATCATGCACTGTTGCATTGCCAGCTATGTGGACATGTCAGCAGGCTCTGGGATCCTGCAGCCTCCTTCTAGAGGTGATTTCTAGGTTCTTTCTATCCTTAACCAATAATTGAATGAAATAACCATAAATGCTGGCAGAATTTCATATTTATTAAAGGTAGGAAAAGACAGGCTCTGAAGAGTGAGTTTGGGCAAAGTAAAAGTAGGAAAAAGGGAGGGAAAAATATACGTTACAGTATGTGGTGGGCCACCAGGAAGAGACACAGATAGTGAGCACTTAACAGTGATGGTCTTCTTTTCATTTTTCCCATACTGGTGTCACATCCAGGTCCTGTATCAAAAACCTGCTCGAGTTCTTGAGAAGGCCACATGCAGGAATTTGGAATGGTTCTGTACATGTGTCCTGAGATTTTGTCAGGTCTCCTTTCTAGCCAGTTTTAACCATACTCTATTTTCCTGAGTCAATTCCACACTTGGGGAAAAATTTTGAAAAAAAAAAAAGGAAAATTAAAACAAATCACAGGTAACGTCATCCATGGACTCACTTCTGTAAGTTTTGAATCTCTTCCGCAATGTGCCTGCTTTTTCAGAGTTCTCAGTTAATGTATTTTGTTCAGGGCATATAATTATCAACAGATAGATTAGACTGTAGTGGAATTATACGGGCATAGGAGTAGTGGCATTCCCAAAATTTTGACATTTTATTTGTTAATTCCCTATCATGAAAAATTTGTATGTTGTGAAGACCAAGGAATGACACTGGGCTTTAGTCGTATCTTCCAAATCTTTAAAATAGGTATAATTTGAGTATCTCACCATTCATCTCTAAAGAATTCTTACCCTTGTTTCTCTTAATTATAAATTTTCTAAGTAAGGGAAGAAAAAAATATATCACTTCTTTTCAAAAGCAATAGTATAAGAATTTTGTGTTGAAATAGAAAACTATATTTGCAAATCATTTTTTAAAATCTTTGTACATATTTAGAAGATCTATCATAAAATTTAAACTTTTGTGATAGAAAGGTATAACTGACTTGGCACAGATGTTAACATAATTCACTTGGCGAATTTAAGAAGAGGACAGTTATCAGCTAGTATCAAAGAAATGTAAGAATAGCTGAATGCAAAAGGATTAAAATAACAAAGATAATTTGAACAAAATAGTATTGTCATTGCAATGTATTAAATTGTTGTATTGATTATTTTAATGTGAAATCATATGAGGAAATGTTACCTCAGGAAGAGCTTTTTGCTTTATCCTTTTTTTACATGTAGAAAGCCATGAAAATACTTTTGGGAGGTGTGTCCCCCCATACCAGGTTGGGAAAACAGCCTTAATCACTGGATAGTGGTAATTGAGGCTATAAAGACCTTGAATAAATAAATCCTGTCTTTCAGTACCTTTTTACACTCCCTCAGTGTATCTCTCATTGACATTCCTAGAATTTACTATAGTCTAAAGATCATTTATTGTGTCATTTCTTAATAAATTTGTTGTTCTTTGTTTAAAAGCATTAACACATCTTGTGACTATTCCCATCTACACATCAATTTAGTGAAATGCATAATCTTTTTGCTTGTTGATCAGCTTTGTATTAATTCACTTCCTAGATTTAGCAAAAACATCCACATAAAAACTAAAAGATATAGGAGTGGCCCCTTTCTCCAAGAGATTTTTTTTTATCTACATGCATCCTAATTAACTGTATGCACTCAGGATCAGACAGATTTGATTTTTGTATTTGGAAATTAAGCACCTTGGAGATCATGGATAAATTACTCAACTTCTCTCTCTTTTTCCTCATCTGTGAAGTGAGATGCTAGTACTCGTTACTTCAACAGACCCATTTGAAGATTAATTCCATTTCAGTATTGAATGTTTTATAAGTTTTGTGAAAAAAAAAAAAACCTTTAATTGACTAGTTCTAGAATTAGGTGAAAACAAGATGTGTTTAACATAGCAGCTACAAATGTGTTTGCAAAATAGTCAGGTTTATAGTTTATTATTTTAAGGAGGCTTCCCAATACCTGAAAACAAATGCAAAGTGTCATTCTAGAATTGGACTTTATTATTTCCTTTATTTTATTATTTAATTTAGAGTCAGTAAATAAAAAAAAAACAAGCAAATGTTAGTTTACTTATGCCTATTTAGCTTTGTTCTTGTCTGTAAATCTTTTGTTAATTTGTGCATTTGAGAATGTATGTCTGGCTCTTTAAAAGGTTGTTGAAAGCATTGTTTGGAATCAGCTTTGTCATTCATGTTTTGTATAATGTACTAAGACAGCAAAATTATTTACTTTCCTAGTGTCAGGAAATAATGTGAAGTTGTAAGAGAAATGGCGAGTGATAGATCATATGAGGAAAAATTTGAAAGCATCGATGTTCAAAAACATTCCCAGTCCAAACTGAGTGTGAGAAACATAAGGCCAATGTGAATTTATGTTAAAAGTCCAGAGAATGCCACATTCCCAGGTACCATTAAAGTTTGGCAGCTAAACATTTTAAAAACTGACTGGATTTCTCTTACATAGAATAATAATGTATATGTGCAGTTCTTCCTAAATGGAGAGCATTTGGCTTTCATGAAGAATATGTTAATATTATCTATGAGGAACAATTGAAAAATATGGAGAAAATTTGATTAAAAAATTATTACAGTAAAAGAAGTCTATCTTTAATAACATTTCAAATACTTGCCTCAAACACACTGACCTGTAATTCTTGCCACTTTCTGAAACAGTTGGGGGACATTCTGTTTCCTGAGTGTCTTTATTTACTATCTCATGGCTGACTCAGTGTCCTGAATTGATTCAAAATGTTTACATTTCTTGGGCATTTAGACATTGGGGAACAGCCTGGAGTCACACAGTGCCAGATCCCATGAATAAGGGGGATGAGAACACACCATAATATTTTTATCATCTTGCCTTTTATTTCGATGGGGCTTGGCAGTAATAATGATATTTTTGATCACACCTCATAAAGACACAAAAGAAGAGTATCAAGGCTTTTTCCAGAAACTGGCAAGAATGATGGAATAAGTGTGCTCAATGTGGGCTGGGGGGGGTAATGAGAATGTCTCTTTTCCTATAATAATTTTTCAAATTTACATGTTCAGTGTATATCTTGATCACAGTCCAAACATGACATTATCTTGTAGCAGTAGTTTTATAAAATATAAAATTTTATTCTTTCCTGTAACAAGTATAGCATACCTCAGTTTTTATTTAGATTTGTTGTTAATAATTACTTACTAAGTTGAGATTTGAAATAGGAAATTTTCTCCTTTGATTTTTCTGTTTATTTGTGTTCTAGTGGCAACCTGCACACATTGATTTAGTCCTTTTTTGTTATACTTAACCAAGGTTGAAAGGAGCATCTGTTTTTGTCTGTTTGATGTGTAATTACATCCCTTATTGCTTCACACTAAGTTGTTCTGACAAACATAGTGAGGAACAGCACACAAAAATGTTCTGCATTATTTATGACCAACCTTTCATTGAGTCTGTGGCACATTTTTTTCAGTCCTGTTTTCTAGAAGCTTCTGTACTTCATTATACAGCTGCTGTGTGGTATCCTGTTGCTAGTCTGTTGATGTGGAGTCAGATCTATATCATTGTGTTGTGATATGCAGATAAGAGGATATATTTTAGAATTTTATTATTCTTTTATTATAATTTCATATTTAGTTGTACTTTTGGCTGAAACTGCTTCAAAAAGTTTATCGAAGCAGGCAAGATCAATTCAGATTTCAGAGCTCTATGTTGATCCATAGTACCACTGTGTAGAGGATATTGCTTATCCTCCAGAAGGAACATTGCCCTTTTGATTCAGTTTTCTACTTTGTGGAATACTGCATCATTGGCATTTCTGCTGCCAGCCGTGTATAATAAACTGTCACACATTTTTCTATTGTACTTTTTATGTCTCTATATACATTGCTTCTGAGAAAGGATCCTTTTTTTTATTTTCACTTTGAAGGTCTATTATTAGTCAGCATTTTATTAACTTTTCAATAAATTAGCCATTTTCCATTTGCTTTCTTGTTTTTTTTTATTATCTTGATTAATGCTTTCTCTATTAACTGTTAATGTGTAGCTTTCACATTTCAAAGCTAAATTTCTTGAAAGCAAGATTTATTTAATCCTAATTTAGCTATTCCAAGTGCTGGGTCAAGCACAAAGTTTGACAGAGTAGTTTCAGTCAACACAGATAAGTGAATGTGTAAATCAGTGATAAAAGCTTTGGAAGCATAAAGGTACAGAAAGGATGGGGATGGTCATACGAAAGCATGTACCATTTGAAAGTTAAGTGTTTATTTTGTTAGTTGATTATTTCCTGTTAAAACAAAATAAATATTATTTTCCAAGTACTGTGTTTAAACAAAAGATATAGAGACAACTAGTTGTAATAAAATATAATTGTTTCTTAATAAAGACATAAAAATATTCAAGGGAGATTGTGACAGCTGGATCTAGAATGATGAAAAATAAACATTTAAAGATGAAAAAACATTCACAAAGAATGAATGTTTGTCTTTAGCCCAGTAGTTCTGAGAAATATAATGAGGTTTGGGGAGACTTGGGTGGTAAACTAGTTGCATGTGTTAGGACCTGTTTGTCTTTTATATCATTCCTTCATTCTGAGGGGCTGTAGAACATGAGAAATTTCTTCAAGTAAGAATTGAATGTTCAGATTTTTAATTTATTTTTTGGTCAGAGAAAGAGTCTAAAATAAGGAGAACTTAGTAGAGGAGAAGAAGGTATGAAATGTTGAATACAGATAATAGTTTGAATAAAGGTCCTTAGAAGGAAGGTGATGGTAGGCAAAGCAAAGAGAAGGGTCCAACTTCAAGATGGTAATGTGGATAGAACTGACAGCTCTTGGGGAACCACAAGGATATGTGAGATTAAAGGAGAGAAGAACTTCATACTTTAGATTTCTAGCACTGTTGTGTAGATAGTAAATACATGATGTAACAGACATGAGCTGTTTTGTTTTGTTTTGTTTTGTTTTCTGACAGGGTCTCACTATGTAGTTCAGTTGAGGTGACTATATATCCGAGGCTGACCTGGAACTCAAGAGTGATCCTCCTGCTTTAGCCTCCTGGGTGTTGGGGTTATGGATGTGCACCACCATGCACAGGACATGAGCTCTTTGGAATGTTTGAGAAGTTGAAATAGCTCTGTGTTTTATGGTTTATAAACTCTGTGTTTTAATTAATGCTTTATTGTAGTAAAAGGCCATGAGATTATCTTGGACAAAGTCTTATTTTACCATCTTTTCTATATGTCCTGAGTTTTATAGTAAACACATAGTTAATATGCAATTACTATTAGCTCAAAGAAGTATACTGGGAATGTAATTGATTAATTTTTTTAAAAAATTTGATCTTTTTAAAGAATAATCTAGTTCATGTTTTTAATAATGACTATATATGAACCTTAAAAAGTGCCAGGTATATAGTAAATTCCAGTGAGTGCTGTCTACTTTTATAAGTATTAATATTATCTGTGCCTTGAAAAATTGTAAGAACCTTTTCATTGATCCTTGCTTCTGTCTTTTCCATCTGACAGTCTGTTCTCTAGCATCATGTCTAGATTAGCAAGCCTGTTCCTGTCAAATAACATCTGGCTGAAAGAATGCATGAGCCAGCAAAGTATTTCCCCTACTTGATCATAACCTTCCAGTGACTTTTCTTTTCATTTAGAGTGCAAATTCAAGTTATTTCAAATGGCTTCAGGGTCCTAGGTGACCCACACTGCACCTTCTGCCCCTTCTGAATTTCTCAATGGCTCCTATCCCCTGAACTCCTTCTTGTCAGCAGGATGTTACTTTCTTGATCTTATCAAACATACTATTGCCACAGGGCAGCTCCTGCTTCTGCATGCACTGGTCCTTCTGCCTGGAGGGCTTTCCCCTAGATTGATATCTGTTTTTTATTTCCTCTGTTTTTCAGATATATCTATCTCAATGTCTTTTCAATGAATCTTTTTCCTGATTATACCTTTTAATATAACACTTTGTTGCTGTGACCAAATAGCTGAGAAAGTCAGTTTACAGACTACAATATTTATTTTGGGCCATGACTTCAGAAGTTTCAGTCCATAGTCAGGTGGCTCCAATGCAGAAATAGCATGATGGGAAATGAAGGAGGAAAGAGGAGGAAGGTTGCTCAAACTGTAATAGCTAGGAAACAAAGAGAGAGTGTATACCCTCCTGGGCTCATCCCCAAGACATAATTCACCCAGGTCCCATTAATGCTAGGAATTAGTGTTCCTGAGGTCTAATCACATTCCAAGAATGCAACCTTTTAAGGGATATTTTGATGCAAACCATGACAACCATATTCTTTAATACTTTATGTTCTTTTCAACATTTGTTACTTTCTGACATATTTTATTTTCCTAATTTTGCTTCTCCCTTCAGAATACAAGATTCAAGAAGCAGGAGCTTTGTGCTGTGTCTGCAAAACCTAGAATTATGCCTTCCAATTAATAATTTTTTTGATGAATGAAAAAATAAATATGCTTCCTAGCACTTACTAATTCAAGAAATAGTTATTATCTATGTCCAACAATAAATAGAAGACAAGGTGTATATTCCTTTTCCTCACCATTATATTTCCTTTTTCATTTGGTGAAATAGATCCATATTAATACTTATCTGTTAGTGAGAACCCTTGTTCACCATTGATAATTGTGAAATTATAAGATAAATATATACTTTTTGGAAGTATTTTATGTAACTTTAGGCATTTTCTCTAATATTCAGTAAATGTTTATTGAATTAGAATGACATGGAAGTAATATGGGACCCTAGTCATCTTCATAAACCTGGTTTCTTAAGTAGGCTTTAACGTTCTGCAATATAAGCGCTGTTGGGATAGCATTTATCTATCAGTTTTATGGTTGGAGTCTCTCATTCTTTCTTTTGAATTATGGTTCAGATGCAATCTCTGATGCATTTTTCAATTACACTAAAATTCTAAGTATTTTGGCAGCATTCCTTTACCACAGAAGACAGTTGAGAAAGAAAATGATGACAGTTGCTGTCTTGGAAAATATACAAGTCTGTTAGACAGGAAGCACAGGTTTTCCATTATTCTGACAATCTTCTTAAGATTATTAAGTCTTAATAGACAGGAAGCACAGGCTTTTCATTAATCTTCTGATAATCTTCCTTTTAAGAATATGCCACGTTTAGGATTTAATGCAAGTCTTGTTGCTGGATATGAAAAAAAAAATCTCTACCAAGACCCACTATACTTTTCAACAAAATTCTAATGTTAAGTGTGAAAAAAAATTTTACAGTCCAGAGACTATGTTATCGAAATGATGTAGCATTTTGTTATACTTTTACTTTTACAGAGACACATGCTAGACTCTTTGGCTAAACTTATTTTTCTTTCTATAAGTTGAGCTTCCTGATGAGCTCAACTTACAGAATAATGAATTTAAGACTCCTGAAACTGAGTATTTTTGGAATAATTACAAGTGACTTCTTCTGTAACATTCCTTAAACTGTGTAGTGCTGATGTATGCAGTATATATGTTTGCTTTTCATAGACATGTTCTCTTCTACTTGCCTCCAAATACTATAATAAAGATACTTGTGTGCAATTTTAAACTAAAAAGCTTCTTAAAGCTGTTCTAATTTTTTTGAATTGTGAAGAACTACAAGATAAAAATATTCTTAATTTATAAATGTTGAAATAGAATCATTTAATGATGGGAAAAGTATTAGCCTTGTGTCTTATTCACTGAATATTTACTGAGAACCCACTGCATATAGGTCTAGTCCAGGAACTGTGGAAACCACGGAGAACAAAGCACTTGTTTTCATGAAGTTCATTTTGTACTGAATTTAATTGAACAAAACAAAACAAAGTAGATTGAATGGTTAATAGTGGAACTCAGACTATAAATTCTGCTCATTGTCTGCTGGCAAAGACTATGTGTTTTCACTACAAATAGTACACATACTGATATTTGAAACCTTGAACTTAGTGTATTGTATGGGTGTAAAGATTTTTAATCAGATTGTGCCAATTACTATTTTAGGGTCTTTAAATGCATGATCTTTTCCAACTTTGACAGGAATCAAACTACTCACATGTTTGCATAGGTGTAAAGAAAGATGCTTAGAAACCTATTAAATAGCACTATTCTCTGGAGGGCTAAAGGGCAAAGGATAGAGATAGCAAAATGAATTTGTACTAGTCAGGTTTACACTACCAGTGAAATACCTGTAACAGATAACTGACAGACAGACAAATCTGTGACAGGTTTAGAAGTTCAAAATCCAGTAGGTAGCTCCTTTGGTTTGGTTTCTGATGAGGGCATCATATGGCAGCACACATGGCAGAAGGACATGTGAGAGCAAATACATCTAAAACTGGAGCAGAGAGGAAAGTGAACATTGGTCCAGAATCTCTGTTAAAAAGTCTCCAGTGACCCAAGTAATACTCATTAAACCCTTCTGCCTAAAGTTCTGCAGCCTTCTACTCTCAGAACCGAACCTTCAATGAATGGACTTTTGTTGGCCATTACAGTATCCAAAACATAACATTCTGCTCCTGCTGCTCAGGTGTTCATGTCTCTCTCACAATGAAGAATGTACTCATTTCTTCCCCCAAAATCCCGAAGTCTTAACTTCTCTGGCATTGCTCTGAAGTCCAAGACCAAAGTTTTGTCTGGGTCTCAAGGCAATCTCTCAGCTGTGAGACTGTAAAACTTGGAACACAAGTGGCATACTTCTAAAATATAGTGGCAGGGCACACCCAGGGTTACATATTACTGCTCAAAAGGGAGAGATGGGCAAATAGAGAGGAAGAACTGGCCCAAAGAAAAATTGAAACTCAGCAGAGCACATGTTAAATCTTAGTTTCTCAACTCTGAAATCTTGGACACACTGTGATAAGCATTAGCCTCTCAGGCCTTTTGGTAGCTATGCCTGTCAGGACTGCTGCAACATTGTTCTCCAAGACTGATTTTACATGCTGTTTTCAGCTTTTACCAGCAGGCATTTATATTTGCTGGCTCCCCTCTTACCCTAGAAGTTCCACATTGCTTCTGCTTCACTCCCAAAGCCTTACTACGCCTTGTTCCATCAGGAGCACCTGCAGCAAGTCTAGCTCTGTAGTGAACATCCTGCTTCCCTAGGCTGTCTTTCAAAATCTTGATGGAAGGTGCTATGACCCCTAACTTTGTGTTCTGTTCACATGCAAAATGGCATCATGTGGACAATGCCAAGGTCTACCACCAGCATGAGGTCCACCTGGGACAGTTAGAAGCTTTGTTTAATACATTTTGCTGGCTAGCCAGGAAAACCAGGTGGCCCTACACAGGCAGGATGTTCCAGCACGCTTTCCTGTCTGGAAATTCTCTGAAATGAATTTGTGCTTATAGGTCACTGATGGTCCCGTGATGGGAGTGCTGATCTTGGAGATTTTTGAGATTCTTTTAGGGCATCTTTCCTATTGACCTAATATTATCATTCTTGGTTATTATTATTATTATTATTATTTGTGGTTGTTCAGTCATTCTCTCCATGTCTGTCCACTTGCTTTCTAACCACCCTTTTTCTTTCAGGCTACAACTTTCACAAATCTTCCTGCTCTGCTTCCTTTTGGTCACTGTAAATGTGACTGAAAGCAGCCAATAATATCCATTCCACACCCTGAATACTTTGCTGTTTTGAGGTCTCCCCTGCGAAGTAAACTAGACGGTCACCTTTAAGGTTGGCCTACTGCAGAATCTTAGGACTTTAACACAAAGCATCCATTTTCATTCCCAAGGTGTAACAAGGGTGATCTTTATTCAACTTTTAAAAGAATCATTATTTCCTTTTGAAATCTCACCAGCCTACCCTTTATGGTCTACATTTCTATTAACATTTTGGTCTTCTGAGCCCTGACAAGAATAAGTTCTAACACTCCACTTACAGAATTCCAGGCTTTTTTATGCTACTTCTTCAGTATTTTCCAGCTTCTTCCCATGAACCAGTTTCCAAGAGTTCCCCACCATTGTCATAGTTATAGTAGTGATCTCACTCCTTATTGTCAATTTTCTGTATAAGACACCTTTGCTTAAAATTAACTAGTAAGTCAAAGACTATAAAAATAGAAGAAAAATGTTAAATTCTACTATTAATTTTATGTGATACATAGTGAAAGTCATGCCTACTGCAAAGCCTGTATTTGATATTAATGGTGCTATTCCTTATAAAAACTGATCGATTAAATGTTAAAATGTGAGTTAGAAATTTATATATTACCTAGTGTTTCCTTTCATATAAATATTTTTTGAAGTTAATTTAAAAAACAGTGTTGCAAATGATTTTAAGATTTTCTAATATTATTTGCAGTTTCATTATTTTGAATTACAGAATTTATGATGTCAGATAAATTTGTTTAGGAAGGGAGATCAAAATGAAATGACATTTTAAATGTTAATTGAAGTTAGAAATGAATTATTTTATAATCTAAGAATATCTTTTTTTTAGATTTGTAATTTAAACTTTTACATAAGTGTTCTTAAATAGGAAGTAAATGTGGTATTTTAGTAATTGTTTACCTTACTGTGAACTGATAAAATAAACTGAACAATGCAAATAAGTAACTTTCTGACACACATATATGAGACACACATAAAATTCAGATATGTGAATATATTTTTGTATTTTTATCATTTTCATTTTTGACATGAAGTAGGATTCCGTTTTAAATTATTTAATATGAAATTAATGATAAAACCAACAATCATTTAAACTTTTGTTAGTGCAATGAAAATGTATTTAAAAAATAGTCAAATTATATCAATTCTCACATAATTGATACATTTATTTAAATATCTCATACCTAAAATCTCATTTCTTTATATTTATTAATGTTCAGAAGAAATATTTTCTGCTTACTTATGTTTTGTTTTTTAATTAGTGTCTATTTGTGATACTAATAGTTAAATTCATTTTTAATTTTTCTCTGCCTGATTTTCTTGGGTTCTATTGAACAAATTAAATGAGGCAACATTTTATTTACTGAATACCAAACCCTGCATTTGGTCAGTTACTGCTCCTGTTATAAATAAACAAAAAGTCATTTTTGTATGCTTTTTGTTGTTGTTGTTGTTGTGGTTGCTTTTTTTTTTTTTTTTTTTTTTTTTTTTTTTTTTTTTTTTTTTTTTTTTTTTTTTTTTTTTTTTTTTTTTTTTTTTTTTTTTTTTTTTTTTTTTTTTTTTTTTTTTTGCAGTACCCTTCGCTCTGTTACAAACATAACTCTTGTAATAACTTGATCTATATTTATTTTCTAAGGCTACCAAATTAAATCCCCCAAAATTGGGTAGCTTAAATATGTTCTTATGGTTCTTCTGGTTATATGTAAATCCACGATTAAAGTGTTAGCAGAGTTATTTTTTCTAAGGCCCCTTATTTAGTTCTGCAATGACTGTCTTCTCTCCCCCGCCTTCACTTGTTCTCATCACTGTGCTTATCTGTGTCTAACCTCTTCTTATGAGAGATCAGTCAGATTGAACTAAGATCCACCCTAAGGACTTTATTTAAACTTACTTATCTTTTAAAAAGCCCTATTTGTAAATACAGTCACAACCTGAGGTACTAGAGCTTAAGATTTCAGCACATGATTTTTGAGGACAGAATTCTTCACAGTACTTAGTCTAAACAAGTTCATCATTTCCTTATCAGGGAAAAAGAGATACAAAGTTGCTGCAGAAGGAGATACAGGTTGTAAGATTAAAGCAAAATTTTTTCTGATCCTTACTCAAACTTGTGTTTTGATTAAGCTTCAGTGATACAATGTGACAATCTGCAGGCAGAGGAAAAATGAAAATGAAGATAGTTTTCTTAAATGAAAAGCTGAATTTATTCCAAAATGACCATGTGTATTATTCCATTTCTTCGTCTCATGTGTGGAAAATATTTTTTCCTCTTTTCTTCCTTCCTTATTCTTGCCTTGCCTCCAATTCATTTACTTCTTTCTCTCTTTCTTCTTCTTCTTCCTCCTCCTTCTCCTCCTCCTCCTCCTCCCCCTCCTCCTCCTCCTCCTCCTCCCTTCTTCCTCTCCTCCTCCTTCCCCTCCTCCTCCCTTCTTCCTCTTCTTCTTCTTCTTCTTCTTCTTCTTCTTCTTCTTCTTCTTCTTCTCCTTCTCCTTCTCCTCCTCCTCCTCCTCCTTCTTCTCCTTCTCCTTCTTGTTCTTCTTCTACCTCTCCCTCATCCTTGTCTTCGTCTTCTTCATCTTCGTCTTTGTCTTCATCTTCTTCATCATCTTTGTCTTCATCGTCTTCTTTGTAGTGCTAAAGATAGAACCCAGAGTTTCACACATACTAGGCAAGTGCTCTAACCCTAAGCAACATTCCCAGCCCTATTATCTTTCTTATCTGAGTTAATATCTTTGCAACCCTATGATTGCTTACTCAAGAAGTGAAGAATTTCTCTCCACTCCTCACTAACATACTTTTTTTTGATTTCTCTTTGCCGTCCTTTCTCCACATTAGCATCCAGTCAGTGCCCAAATTTCACAAATTCTTTTTCCTATTATCTCTACTTTTGTCTACTGTACTTCTGCCTCTTTGGACTTGGTTTCAATTCCCAACACTTTATTGAAATGATTCCTAATTGATTCTCCTGTTTCTATACTGGCTGCTTCCAAATACCCTTCCTCTTTGTTATTAAGATGATTTTGTTAAAAACAACATTGATTGATTTATTCCAGTTTTTAAAGTCTTTGCATGACTTCGCATAACTTTTAGTTGGTCCATATATGAGTTAAATTTGTTCATTGCTTAGTGTTTTATTTTAAAACGTTTATCTTCTCTCATTATACTACCATATTTAGATCATTCTCTTCAACTACACAACGTTGTTCTTATTTCTCTGACTGTGTTATATAGTTTTATGCATTAAACTTTGAGATTTTTTTTTTTGTTTAATGGTATTCCTTCTCCTTCATCTGGCTAACTCTTATTTGCTAATAACGTATCCGAGGAGATATATATATATATATATATATATATATATATATATTTGTCTTTTGTTTTGTTGGGGCACCGGGTATTGAACTCACAACCTCGTGCCTGTCAGGCAGGCACGTAAGCCACTGAGCCAAACTCCCAGCCCTAGTTTTTTGAGGCAGGGTCGCACTATGTAGCTCAGGTCAGCCTTGTGTTCGCATTGTAGCCCAAGCCGGCCTCAAACTCACAACGCACCTCCTACCTCAGCCTCCCGAGTACTGGGATTAAAGGCGTGAGCCACCACGCCCGGCTCTGAGGATATGTTAATAGCATACTTTGAGACATTTTAGAGCAGCATTTCATGAATGTGTACATTGCCATTATGATTACAACAAATTATAATTTAATAGACACAAGAATGGGTAACAGAAAATTTAGAAGCTAAATAACTTTATAGAAAAAAATTCTGCCATGTGGTTTACTCTCTCATGAGGGGAATGTAATATTTAATTCTAGAAATTTCTGAAATTTGCTAAGATACATAGTAATACTTTGGAGTCTTCTACAGATCTTATCAAAAGTACACTGCTTTTTTAGAACACAAGAAATATCCAAATTTTAATTTTAAAAAATTTAGGTTTTTCAAAATTTGGAGTGAAATTGGAAACCTGTGGCATGTAATGTCACTAGTTGCTAGTTTGACATTGAGGAGATACCATTTTTCAGCTATCATTGAATATCAGTCCCACATCTGAATTAGCTGTGTGGTTATATCTAAATTTTCTCTGCC
Organism: Dasyprocta punctata; assembly: GCA_004363535.1. Lineage (NCBI taxonomy): Eukaryota > Metazoa > Chordata > Mammalia > Rodentia > Dasyproctidae > Dasyprocta > Dasyprocta punctata. Next base: position 118,572 of record RJWM01000290.1, read on the forward strand.
TCTCTTGGGATATTATTATGATACAAGAACTTAATCAATCAGTAGGTCACATTATTCAGTTATATGGAATGGGATATCAGAATTATCAGAGCCTAGTTTTCCATTCCTTACTCTCTAGAGCTAAGTGCTGTGCTGTATGATTTCGAGAATATTCAGAGTAGGACTTGAGGTCAGCCAAACTGGGTAGCCTAACATAGAATGAGAAGTTGAACCTAAAAATTCAGACTCTTTATATGGATACATATTAGACCAAATTTATGTATCACACATTTTCAGTAAATGTGATTCTTTGGAGCACAAGGTCTCAGTTTGTTACTTGTGCATTTTATAAAACATATGTAATTGTCTTCATAACATAGCAAATAGAAATAGCTAGACCTACATGTAAAAACTGTTAACATATGTGCATCGTCTTTTGGTTCTGAAAGAGGTGTATGTTGCAATTTATGTTATCAGCACTGACAGAAACCTTGATGAGGGTCTTTTGCAGTGCATGTGGACGTAAAAACTCCATCTCTTCAATTAGTTTCTATTCAATTTTCTAGCATTCACTTTATTTTCCCTCTGTAGATCCATATAGTTTATAGGAAAATATAATAGACCTAGTTGACACAGCTGTAGATCACACAGCAATTTCATCAACTTGATCTTAGTCTTGCCACTGTGGCTCTTTAGAGAATGACGATGTCTTTTCCATGCCTTGTAAGCCATGGGTGCCAAGTTTATTTGATAACTTCAGTGTTCCAGCTGTGGATATTTTTTATAATACTATAAAATCTAAATATTTACAACTCATTCAACCTGCCATGCTACCCTTATTGATTTACACTGTCTCATAACATGTTATATGATTAATATAAAACACTATAAAATAATTTCTGGGAAAAATAGAACATTTTACTGAATTTATAGCTTCTTTCCACTACTATATTTTAAAACTATTAAACATCTGAAATAAGAATTTATAGTGGAAAAGTGGGTAGCATTCCATTTAGTGAAGTCAAAGATCATTAAATGAAAAAGTAGTTAGAAAACAACATTCTTCTAAAAATACGTTACTGAAAAATTCAACCTACATATAAGATAGGCAACTTTTTGTTTCAACAATAGTTTTACTGGGCTCATTGTAATTCTGATATAATTAGTATGTAATTTTAGAATTTTTAATCATGAAGAGGACCTTATTTATGTTCTCTCAGTGCATTAATTTCATATAGGCCAAAAAGCCACCGTTGTAAGTAGATAATGGCAAGTCTGAGAAAAAATTTAGGAAATAGAGTTTCTAATGGAGAAAGCCAGTGATGCTATTACTCAACACACACTCTATTTACTAAATGATGCCTCATTATTATTAAACAGCTGAATGAGCAACTGTATTAGAAACTTTCTTTTTGTTATTTATGATTATTTACCTATAGCAACTCAGGAGTGACTACTCAGGTTGTAAGTTGATTGGTTGGTGTTTAATAAGTGTTAGCAATCTATATTGCGTATCGTTATCTTCAAAATGGTTACTTACATCAACAGATACAGACATGTAAAATTGACCTAATCATATAAGCACTAATTGTTCTTTCTCAATAATGAATACATTCAGCAGTGTGTTTGTTTTAGTCATCTTACATATACATATATACAGATTTATATCTTTTCCTTTTCCCTTCCCTCTTTCCCCCTTTTCCCTTGCAACCATTGTCAAGTTTCTATCCTGTTTTGTAAACCTGTAATGTTACTGTTGTGTATTTACTCTAGTTGTTTGTCTCTTTTGCTTTTTGTCTTTGTTATATGTGTCTTTTTTTTCTCTTAAATAAAAAAAGTGTTACCAATCTATTTTAAGAAGTTATGCTAATGTATTTCAGTAATACTGCCATTAACAGTATTACTTGTGTAAAAATGTTGAAAAAAATCTCAGAAACAAACTTATTTGATCAATTGTTTATATTCCTATATGACATGTTGAAAAAAATCTCAGAAACAAATTTATTCGATCAATTGTTTATATTCCTGTATGACATAAATAGTTTCAGTTCAAAAATACTAACAGCAGTATTCTGTATAGTTTTCAGGGTAGATATTTACTGGGTTTCCTTTATTCCTTTTTTTTTTTTGCAGCACCGGGAATCAAACTCACAACCTTGTGCCTACCAGACTGGTGCTTAAGCCACTGAGCCAAACTCCCAGCTCTGGTTTTTTGAGTCAGGGTCACACCCTGTAGCTCAGGCAGGCCTTGCACTCACGTTGTAGCCCAAGCCAGCCTTGAACTCACAACACTCCCCCTACCTCAGCCTCCTGAGTGCTGGGATTAAAGGTGTGCACCACCACACCTGGCTTTTTATTCCATTTTTTACTGAGAATTAAAGTAAATATTGCCATGTTTTGGCCTTTTGTGAACACATTTCCATGTCATATGCACTGTTAAAGCACTTTTTGAGTGAACAAATAAGTTAACAATTAGATAAAATTAGGTGAACAAACTCTGTATGATCAGTGGAGAACTTTCTAAATATAACAAAATTCATAAAAAGTATGACCAGGATAGTATTTATGTTTGATTGCAGGAGGGGAGTGAATGTGTATGTTTTTACTTTAGGATTTCACTTTTTGGTGAAAATGAGACATTCTAGATCAAAAAACTAACAGGTAGTTGTCTATGTTAATTTGAGTGTTAAAATTTGGAGCAAAAAACACTAAAAAGAAAAAATAAATGGAAATGAGATGTTTATAGATAGTTTTAAAAAGCTCCTCATCCTCCTAGACAACTAGAAGCTCCGTGTGCAAGTCCAGGAAAGACCTAAAGATCCTAAGGGGAGGCTTAGGACCTCGCACACTGATGACCTTGAAGCTACATAGCAAGTAGGGGGACCTAAGGCAGAGTTGTAAAATGTCAGAATGTGGAACTTGTGGTTCCATGTATAGAAAAAAGCCTCTTAGGCTACATACATATATGCACACATGCAAACATACAGTATTGAAGAAAATCTTTTTCCAGTCATATGCTGGCCACTAACTTAACTAAGCAAAGATTCCTGTGACTATGAGCAACAGACAAAACAGATTTACAAACAAGCAACAGTTAAAAATGTAAACTACAGTAACCTCAGTGACAGAAGAGCATAAAGCATGATTTCCAGAAGTGTCATTTAAACTCTAGTGTTTGAGAATCGTAACAAAAACTTTCAAAATTATGAGATAGCCAAAAAACCAGAAAATTATGTACTATACAAAGAAAAACAAGCAGCAGGCAATATCCTTTAAGAACGGATATTGAACGTTCTTAATAACGACATTAAATCAGCATTATGAATATATTAAAACTAAAGGCAGCCATAACTAAAGGACTAAAGAGATGTAAAATAATAATTTATCAACAATCAGCAATAAAGAATTATTTTTTGAAATAACCAAACAGAAGTTCTGGACTAGAAAAGCATAATAACTGAAATGGAAAACTGCACAGAGATGCTCAAAAGAATATTTGAACTGACAGAAGAATCAGTGACCTACAGAATAGATAATGTAAAATACTAGTATGAGAAAATTAAATAAAAATGACAAAAAGTTGACAGAGCCTCAGAGAACTATGACAAGCATTACAAAGTATATTCAAAAACTAGTAGCTGATAATTCCCCAAATTGGATGAAACATGTTAATCTTCATATCCCAGAATATTGACAAACTCCAAATAGAATAAACTTGTAGAAATATAATGTAGAAATATCAAAATCAATCAGTCAAAAACAAAAAGAGAGAACTTTCAAAACTGTGCAAGTGAAATTATTGATATCGTGCAAGAGTTTCTTAGGACTAGTAGCTGATTCTCATTAGGTTCTACTGAGGGCAAAAAACAGTTAAGTAGCACACTAAATTAATCTTGAGCAAAAATAACAATATATAGCACTATGTAATTTCAAAATATACTATAAAACAGTAGTAACCAAAATAGCATGGTACAGATACAAGAACATATAGGAACTAATGGCATAAAGCCTAACATTTACAGCCGCCTGATACTCAACAATCTATCAAGAACATATACTGAGGAAAAGATAGTCTTTTCAATAATTTATGCTAGGAAAACTAGATTTCCACAGTGAGAATGATGAAATTAGACCTCTATCTCTAACAACCTACAGAAACAAGCTCAAAGTGAGTAAGTACTTTAATAAAACTCAAAACTTTCAAAATACTGAAACAAAATGCCTTATAACTTTTGTTGGAGCTAGAGTCTTTTAGATAAGATTTTAAAGGCACCTGCTGCAAAAGCAAAAACTGTATCAAGCTTAATAATCAAGAGTTAAGAGTGAAGAGAAAAACTAGAGAATGGAGGAAAATATTTGTGACCCATGAAACTGAGAAATAACTAAGATCCATAATATAGAATATTAGCAAAATATGTATATATAAATTCATTAAAAAGAGATTCACATGATTAAATGATATTTTAAACTATATCACTATTGCTAATTATCAGAGAAATGCAAATCAAAAGCACAATGAGATATGACCTCCAGTTAGAATGACTATTAAAAAAAAGACAGAAAATAGCAAATGTTGGCAGAATTGTAGAAAAAGAGGAACAATTAAGTACTACTGGTGGGATGGTAAATTAGTAAAGCCATTATGGAAAATGTCATGAGAGTTCCTCACTAGGCTCAAAATAGAACTACCATATGATCCAACAATCCCCTTACAGGGAAAATTCATATTTTGCACAAAGATTGCATTAAATTTATGTTTCTGCATCCATAATGCATGTTCATTATTTTATGTACAACACTTTTTCAGTAAACATTCGTTGATGAATAAATGAATATAGTGGTATAAATATGGTATGATCTTCTTCCTAGTCCTCAGTTTTAGAGGCTTTTGCTTTAGCATTTGTGGGTTTTTTTTTTTTTTTTTTTTTTTTTTTTTTTTTTTTTTTTTTTTTTTTTTTTTTTTTTTTTTTTTTTTTTTTTTTTTTTTTTTTTTTTTTTTTTTTTTTTTTTTTTTTTTTGTGGCACCGGGGTTTGAACTCACGGCCCTCATGCCTGCCAGACAGGTGCTTAAGCCACTGAGCCAAACTCCCAGCCCTAGTTTTTTGAGGCGGGGTCGCACTATGTATCTCAGGCTGGCCTTGCGCTTGCATTGTAGCCCAAGCCGGCCTCGAACTCACAACGCTCCACCTACCTCAGCCGCCCGAGTAGCATTTGTATTTTGATAAGGTCCTAAATAATATCAGTTGAGAAGTTATGGGGCAAGTTGGAATGATTGTTAAGTTATTTGAAAAGGAGGCAAGAATTCTATAAATCAGACTTATGTACTCAAACTTTTCAGGCATTTGAATGTCCGAGTTAAGTGATTATCAGCCTAGGTGTCTTCTGAATTGGGGTATAATTCTGAAATCAATATGGTTATGATCCACATTTATTTCAAGCTAGGTTCATGTTGAATTATGCCTGTGCAGAAGTAACCAGATATATTGTTCGAAGTCCAAAATATTTGGACTTTTCTTCTTACAGTACCCATAATCTCCAGAAAATGAAATTGTGTAGACTTTCCTGCTGTTAAATATTTGTAAGGTCATTTTGTGGAAATTATACAGGTTTTCAATTGAATTATTTTTAATGTATGTTTGGACATTATTTTTAACTGTGACAAATACACGCACTTCTATTTATAATTACATTTTTCTTATGTCTGCGTTTCTCATTCATTTTAGAATTGCTTTTGATAACCATTTTGATAACAAAAATGGATTGTTGAATACATATTTTCACTTAAATTTATCATAAATTTGCCTAACAATAACAATTCATTGGAAGTTAATTGAACATTTTAGTCTTTTAATAATTACATTTACTTTTACTTGCATCATTTATACTTTAATGTGCAGAGTTAACTGAAGGTAATAAAATTGAATTTTAGTAAGTGGATAAGTACACTGCAAGTATTTAACACCAGAAAAATAATAAAGACATCCTAATCTTTATAGCTGATTTGTAAAATAACCGTAAATTTCTCTCTCAATCTTATGAGATAGTTCCTTACACTGAAATACATGTGTATGTGTTCTAAATTATGCATGTGTGTGAGTTTAAAAATAAACTATAATTCATTTTGAACAAATCTTGTAAGTTTGCATAACTGAATATGCTGACTACATCCCTGTCCAATGTTTTGCAGGGAGATATCCAGCAGTTTTTGATCTCCGGGGACCCTAAGGCAGCGTATGACTACTGTGAGCATTACAGTCCAGACTGTGACTCTTCCACACCCTCGGCTGCTCAGGCTCAGGAACCTCAAATAGACGAGGTGAGGGGAGTAAAGTCAGGGCAGGTGCTCTCATTTCGTTGATATGCACACAACCTGCAGTTTGGTGTCTTTTATTCACTTTTAATTAAACTACATTTTTCATTTAATGGTCTTTAAATATTTATAAGAAGAAGAGATCCAAAGATAGTTGGTATTTTTTTCTTTTTAAGTACTTTGTTGATCAATTTTCTTACAAATAGAGATATCACACTTGTGTTTGTGTGCTGGAGCATTTTAGGGGAGAGGGAGATTTCCAGCAGCTCTATTTCTGCCCTTCCTATGAAAATAATTAACACAGCCTCAATATAAACTTTCTGATTTACTTGCTATCCTCCAGGCCTTTGGCAGATGAGAAAATGACGTTGAAACTGTTCTAAAATTTCAGGTTATGTTGAGTTCTTTTAGAGTTACTTTTTTCCCCCCTATTTCTAATAGAGAAGTTAAAAAAAAAAAGACAAACAAAGGAATTTATGCTTTAATTGGAAGCATGGCTATATTTTTTAGAGGTTTTTTTTTCGAGATTGAGTTTTACATTTCAGATGGGGTAAAAGATTGGGAACAAGAAAGCTGCTCTAACTCAAATAGTATTTTCTTCCCTTTTAATTACAGTAGTAGGTACTTCCTGCTAGTTTTAACACTTTAGAATGGGCTCAGATTTTACTCTTGGTTTATTATTGTTCCCCATGTGAATTCAGGTGTAATTTTCCATGTTAAATGCTTGAAATACATTTTTGACACTACATTTTAAGGTATGTTAGTGAATTCTGTTGAACTAATCTTTTCCATGACTTAATAATAGTGTTTTTTCTTAAAACAGGATAAAGTCTTAAGAAGCCAACAGGAGGCAAATATGAATGACCAAAGAAAAATTACTTGGATATTTTGTTTGCCTGTTTCATAATTCTCAAGTGCTTCATTCTTTTTATTTCCTCACAGTTCACTTAATATGTTTTCTGTGAATTCCAAGGTGATAGGTGAAATACTTCTTGAATTAAAACTTTTATATCTGACAGGTTACTTGATTACTTAATATTAACATTTATAGTATTTTTATATATGATTAAATATTTGGTTAAATAATATTTTAATGAATAATATAATAATCTTTATGCAATATATAATATATGTAATATATATTATTTTTCTTAGCATATTAATAATTGATATTTTAAATAAATAACACCTTAATATTAGAACAATTAGGCTTATTCTTTTTTATCAACAGATATGGTTTGACTTTTGGAACAAGAAAGGTTTGCATTTTTAATATATCACTTTTAAGTGTTTTCTTTTCACATTTTGTTATTGTATTGGGTAAGCTAAATTATTTTAAGTTAGGGAAATTTTTATTCCTCTTATATTAATTTACTAGTGAACTTACTTTTTAAAATTTTATTTGCTGAAATGTATATTTAACATGCTGTTGAGATGTCAAACTTACTTTAACAAGAAGCATTTGATGTGAAAAGCAGCACATTGCTATAATAGAAAATTTAAGAAAAATTGAGCAATGCAGCACTAAATAGGATTTGTTACTGGTTTCTACATTTATTGTGTCACTATGAATTTTTATTATTTGAAAAATCAAGTTTTACTATTTTTCCTAACCATATTAGACTGATAATTCAATAACAAGACAAACATACTTGTATTAAAAGAAAAGTCAAAGTAGTAAACAATCCTAATTTTGAACTGTAGGCATTAATATCTCATTATATTCCAAATATGTATTTTCATAATTGATCTTCAGATAGTCAATATAAACAAAATAGTAATACAATGTTACTTGACAGTGAATTAGGAATATGGAGGATAATATGGAGGATTAATCATGCACAAAGTATTTTTATGTTGCTTACTTTTCTCTTAATAAATGTTGCTGCCTATTTATTATTCTAATTTGAATTAGCATGGCCATCTATTTTATGAAAACTGTAGTATGGTTTTTCTATCTGGTAATTTTGTTCAGTTAGTATCCCTAAAGCACAAATTTTAATCAATTCTTAAATTTCAGTTGGCTATGTGCTTAGCACAACATTGCATTAGCATCACAGAGTGAGAGACATATAATATGGACAGATCTGAATGTGGTGATAACTTATTAGATTTTAAGTGTATTTAAATGATCACATTGTCTTTTAAATAGCAGTATGAATAATATTAAAATTATCATGGTTTTGGAATATTCTTATCAGGCTAAATCATCTTTCTATTTTATAAAACATAACACATTTACATATAATTCCTTCTTAATATGTTACACATATTATGTAAAAGGCAACTGATATTCTTTCCAGTAAATGATGAAAAAATAAAATGAAACCAAAGCAAGACCATCTTTTGTAAAATAGTTTAAAAATAACTGACTTGGCCTAGTGTGGTGTTAAATGCCTGTAATACCAGCTCTTGAGAGGCCGAGACAGAAGGATTGCTGTAATTTTGAGGCCACTTAGGTTGGTGAGTTCAAGGCCAGTCTGAACTATTTAGACAAGCAAAACTTTGTCTAAAAAAATCAAAATAATAAATAAATAAATAAATAAATAAATAAAACTGACTTTCAAAATTATATTTCCTTGATCATCTTTTGACTTAATATTTACCCTATATGCTAGTTCTCATATATGTACAGATTTTTAGTATGGCCATTGTTTTCTAATAAATTAAGAAAAGAGTTTATGATGTTTCCTGAAGAATATCCTTTCTCATCAAATAGTATAATTCCTGCCAAACTCCTTACAGATAAGTTCAAATTATCCCGTCACTAAATGTTCACTTGCACATGTTCATATGTTCAATTACAACTATTTCTTCCTTTTTTACTTTAAGCCCCACTCAAAATTCTATAGTGAGGAGAGAGAGTCATCAACAAAATTTGATTATAAAGCTTCATGTAGACCAGGAATACCTAAGTATACTAAATCCCTCAAAAAAGGAGAAGCTGTGCACATAAAGAAATATGAAGCAGCAATTTTTTTTATTGACTCCTGTGTAAACACTAAAAGAAGAATGTGGTTTAGTGCCTTAGGAAGTGAACATGGTATTTTCTTTTTTTTTTTTTTCCATAACTGTTCTGGTAGTTCTTTGTTTGGAAAGAATTGCAATAGAAGAGAAATATGAAGCTGGAAGAAGTTTCCTGCTACCAGAGAAAAGATGATATAATGTTAATCAGTTACTTTGGGATGAGTTTACACATACACCTCTGTATATCAAACCTGTTAAAATCTATTTATACTGTCTATGTTTAAGGCTGGATCTTTATTCTTTTCCTGTATTCTTTTACACACATGATTCTGAAAAGTGTGCTTAGTTTTAAAACCCTAAACCACAAAATATATTGAAAAATATTTTACTGCAGCTGGCAACCAACAATTATAGACATTCAGTATTTCTTATTAAAAAATAAATGACTTCACAAAAAATTACTCATTAGCTAGTATTCAGTCTCTGATAATGGCTACTTGATATGTATATACATTTTATGCTAACTGGTAATTATTTCAGTTGTTATCATGTTATTAATAATGCTTACATTAAATTTGTAGAAATAGGCATTTTATCTTGCTTGTAAGTATGTGAAAAAAAGCAAAAATATTTAAAATGTAAACTACAAGCATTTTTGTTTTATGAAATTATACGTAACTTATAAGAAAAACATTTTTGAATGCTTCGAAGTTATAGTCATTGGGTCTGAAAATATTACTGGAAGGCTAACATTATGAATCTGTTTATTAATTTTGTCACATTGGAGTTTTGATCATTCTAAAGAACAATAAAGATGTGCCTGCTTATATGTAATGTAGCTTCTAGCAGAACTGTCTAGAAATGTTCTCTTTGGTAAGGATATTTCACTAAAGGTCAAATGTACAAAGTAGCACGCAGTCATTTTGGACATGTCTAATTGTATGTCTGTGATGATGGCATATATTTGCATTGCAGTTTCTAATAGACTCAAAGTGTGATCATAAGTATCTAAAAGATTTGTAGTCAATAGAACTTTTGCTTACAGATTACGAAGGATTAGTTGAAATGCCAATGGAAGCCTGAATACAGTAGTTTGGAAATTATGTATAGTTTGCTTTGCCATATATATGTATATGCCATATATACATTATATGTGTATATAAATTGACATATACATACATACCATATATACACACATATATGTTTTTACCATATGTGTATATACAATGTGTATGTATATGTATATTCAATAAGCTAAAACTATGTATAACTTTAGCTTATTGAATATACTGGTTATTTTTATGCTGTATGTAACTTGTTTATTTACAGTATTATTTTGATTGAAAAGATGATAAATATATTTTAGACTATATCCTTGATTAAAATTTTCATTAAGTTATTTAACTTTGGAGGAGAATTAATTGCTTTCTTTATGTTTTATGCGTATGTCTGTCTCTCATCTCCCTTTGTAAAGAGACATTCTATTCCCAATTGAATTCTTTAATACCAATCTAGGATAAAATACTGTTTTGCATTGTGAATTCAATTTAAAATACCTAAATGATATATTCAATTTAGTTTAAAATACCTAAGTGATATATTCTATTTTCAATAGAGAAAAAAAGTAATATAAAATATTAAAATAAAATATTAGTTACAAAGATATTTAAATTCAAAATTTTTAATGCTTCACAAGTATTTTGTTTTCATTCTTACATAAGTCTACAAGAAAATAAAGCTTTTCAGATAGTTTAGGTTTTATTTTTACTTTGGTTAGTCTTCAGAATGTAATATAGACTTATTTCATGTTTCTTGTATTCCATTTTCCTCCTTTCCCCTTTCCCATCTCACAACAGATGTGAAAGTCTTTTTGTACTTGTGAAAACTACTCTTCATATTTTTATTTTTAAACATGTTGCTTAATAAAAAGGTACCTATTGAAATTACTGTAAAATTATTTTAGTAGAAATTTGCATAGTGATTTTTATGAATCAAAATTAGCATGAGCATTTAACAGCTGTATCTAAGAATATAAATGTTCTGTTTGAATTAATGTTCAATAATTAAAAGATTGAATCATTATTCAAAACTCTTAGTTTTCTCACAATCCTAACCACTGTTCTGCTTTTAGAAATCCTGCTTTGTCATTCCCATGTTATTATAGTCTGAATGAAACAGTATAATTTTCTTTGCAATACAAATAACTTTAATAACACTAGTTCTCCTGACTCTTAACATTTGCTCTAAGTAAAAGTTAAGATGATTCCCACTCTCTTAGTAGTATTACTTGCCACTAACAAAATTGCCTGACATTTTTTCCTTTGCAATGTAGTATGCACCTGAGGATATAATGGAATATGACTATGAGTATGGGGAAACAGAATATAAAGAGACTGAAAGTGTAACAGAGAGACCCACTGTAACAGAGGAGACAGTAGCACAAACAGAGGTAAAAACAAAGTAGTGTCTTTGTATGTGGTGTTTCGCTCTGGATCATCCTGTGGTTCCTTATGTTCTCTGTTCCTCAAACTGATCATGAACCTTTCACTCATCTATTTGTCTGTGAAATAATAGCTAATTTTTATTTGACAGCAACTGTCCTGAACGAATGCTGCCCATTTTGCTTTTGTGTGTCTTTCCTGTCATCTGTGCTTTTTTATTTCCTTTCTCACTTTATTTATGTTTTCCATTCCATCTTTCAAAACGTTTTACAGGAAAAGAAATCCAGTTTCAAAAAGAAGATGAAGACAGTGGCCACTAACTCAAAGGAAAAGTCCAAAAAGTTTATACTCCCCATATCTGAAAAATTTGCATCCAAGAAGAAGAAAAATAATCAAGCAGCAGCAAAAGCCAAACTAGGGGTAAAGGTAGCAAAGAAAAAGCAATCAAGATCTATCCTAGATAAGCTGGAAGATCTCTGATGATGAGGCATAGTCTTAACCCAACTAGAAAAATAGCGTTGGCTAATACTAGAACCCAATTCAATCATCAGTTTTTCACATATTCGGGATTTTTTTTGCTTATTTACTATTTATTTTTCTTTTGAATTTTTCATTAGGCAAATATTGTTGATGATTTTCAAGAATATAACTATGGAACAATGGAAAGTTATCAGACAGAAGCTCCTCAGCATGTATCTGGATCAAATGAGGTAACACATAGAGGCAGCTTTAAGTCACAGTCCAGCTCTTTAAGATATGTAACAAATATTGATAAAATTTATTCTGGAAGAATACATAATCTTTGAATTATTTGAAGGTTTGTTTTTTTATTACGGTTAGAGAATCGTATTAGTTCACTGTTACTGAAACATTAAAACATATTGAAGTCAAAGTCAATTCAGGTTTTGCATGAGTCTTTGCTTCATGTAAATGCTAAATTAGTCACACTGAATTGGCTGCTATCATTTTCTTGATTGCTTCAGAAAATTAGCAAGCTTTTCAACATGTTGTGACAAAGGGTATTCACAACATGATTCTTCTATGAGAAGAATCCTCTGAAGTGAAAATTGTATCATCAGCTGATACAATTTGAATTTTATTTCCTCTGATCAATCATCATGCATTTTAATGACATCTCCCAAAATAAGTCTAAGTGAATTTTATTAGATATTTATTTTTTAATTTGTTAAGATTATCACATTAATTATGGTTAAAATAATATATTTTAGTCATTCCATTATGTTCTATGAAAATATTTAAATTTAGGTAGGTTAAAGTCAGTTTTGTAGCATTTCATATTATACAAGCTTTTGATTGTAAAACAATAGTATGCACTTCAATTTTCAGTTTTGTTATGTATCTGGCATAGAATCTGTAGTATTTTTCAAAATATAAAGAATATGTAGATAAGTTAGTTATTTGAAATTCATACGAAGTGTATCCCCATCTGACAAAACCACTAGTATTTTACCCACAGATATGTAATTTAAAATAATGAACATTTATGGTGTAAATGAATATTGTTTCACATATTCTCAATATTTTCCAAAGTATATCTTGACTAAAGGTGTTTATATTTATACACAAATTCATGCAACTCTTTTAGCTTAAGGACATGAATATTTAATAATCTGGGAATAATACTCAACCTCCATGAGCATAGACTTCTTATCTAAGAGTAAAAGGCATCATAGTGATTAGATATTTTATTTTATTAACAATTGCTAATTTAATCACTTACATATTTTCATCCTGTGTCTCTAAAGAAGTACCAATGATGTAAATTTTACTTTTGATATTTATTCTCTAATTTTTATTATATAGTAATATCTATTTAATTGTCTTCAATTTTGAGGACTTTAATTGATTTTTTTTACTGTAAAGAAATCTAATATAATGAGTTCTTTATGCAGTGTACTATATAATCTTGCAATGATGTGTTAATTTGTTTCAAAATTAATATTTTACTTATGAATTGGATATCAAATATACATGACTATCCTTGTAGCAATTGCACTTAATGATGTTCGATGAGCTCAAACAATTCTTTATGTGTATTTTATTGTTTGAATTTTAAGTAAATATCACATTGACTAACAAGGTTTTTTAATGGAAGCAAATATGCATGTTGACACCATGTGAGTATTTGCAGTTTATTGGGAAAAGTGATTTGAAAGCAATATATCTTTGTACATGTAAATGTACAATTGTATTTCTTTCAATGATACTAAAGGTAACCTTTCCAGGCCTTCAGTCTTGCTTGAGTAGTAATAAAATCTCTTTTCATTCATGCCACCAAGCTGTAATTACGAATGCTTTCCTTGCTTTACTAACAAATAAACTTTATGTTCTCCAATTCTCTGCAACTTACATTAATAGCCAAATCCAGTTGAAGACGTTTTTACTGAAGAATATCTAACTGGAGAGGATTATGATCCCCAGAGGAAAAATTCCGAGGATACTCTATATGAAAATAAAGAAATAGACGGCAGGGACTCTGATCTTCTGGTAGATGGAGATTTAGGCGAATATGATTTTTATGACTATAAAGAATATGAAGATAAACCAACAAGCCCCCCTAATGAAGAGTTTGGTCCAGGTGTACCAGCAGAAACTGATTTCACAGAAACAAGCGTAAGTCAGCATTACGCTCTGTGTCATTGTGTGTGCTGTTTTTGGAGTGCATTCATAACTATCTTGCTGTCTTTTCAGGTTTAAAATGCAGTTGAATTCTTATGTCAGTTATAAAGTACTTTCCACTCCTAGGCTACTTTGATAGATTTTTCTTAATGGGAACCTTCAGCTAGTCAATCTCAGGCCAGTTTACTGAAGTTTTCATTTGCAAGTATGCTGTTAAATAGAATTGTACTTCAAATTTATTATCATTGATAAGATTGAGTCAAAATTATTCTGACTTGTAAGTCTAACTTTTGATCTTAGACTATGTTATTAAATTTAACTTGATATATCCTAATGTCTTGCAATAATAATTGGGGCCAAATTAGTTGTCTCTCTTTTTGTAGCATGCTTTAAAGCAGGAACTGTTTAATCTCTTTTGCAGATTCAGTATGAGTGTTCATTTGCACTACTGAAATCTTTGATAAGGTTCTATTTTAAAAAGCATATATTTTAATAGTTTGTTTTAAATTCATATGAATGATTAAATTCCTTTTACAACAAAAAGCCACATGCTTTTACTTCCTTTGAAGACATTTTGACTGTTTTTGCTTTTTCACTCAACAGATAAATGGCCATGGTGCATATGGAGAAAAAGGACAGAAAGGAGAGCCAGCTGTGGTCGAACCTGTGAGTACTGATATAAAGACATTTTAACATCTGATACATTTAATTTATACTATAAATCATCATCATCTTAAATTTTTATGTATGTTTATGTATTAGTTTAAAGAATTCTGGTGTCCTAATGTTTAAATTTGCTGCAAATGGATAAATCAATAATGTCCTTCCTGGCAAATGCAATGTCAACCAAAAAATTGTAGAGAAAGAATTTTGGAATTAGAACATGGCTGAAATTTGTCTAGTCTAATTCTCTCACAGTGGAATCTGAGATCTACTGTGTTTAAGTAATTTTTGTGGTTTCCAATGTTTGGTGTTGGAGATAAAACATTAGATCTTCTAATTTTTAGTTTTAGGACTTTCTTCTCTTATTTCTATGATGTCATTATTGGAAATGTATTAAATTACATATATAATTATTATCTTTTCCAAAATATATCACTCAGTAATATGAATTTTTTTTTACTTTATTTTTTTCTATGTTCACATAAAGCTCTGAAGATCATTTAAAAATTTTTTATTAATGTTATTATTATGTGTGGTATTGTAAGAAACACTTTTTACTAGAAAACAAGTTTACAATTGTTTTCCTTAAGCTGCAATTTGGGAAAACTAATCTAGTAAAACTAGATATAGATGTTTAATACTTTGCTTGAGAGCCATGAAAATCCTTTTAAATACTTTTAAAGACATGAAAATTGAAAAGAAAAAAGGCCAAAAAAAAAAAAAAAAGAAGAAGAAGAAGAAGATAAATATTTAGAGGACACAGTTTTAAAGACCTTATTGCCTTTTTGGTCCATTACTATAAAATCTGAGAAAGCAAGTTACATAGTCACGAAATGTTTTAAAAACTTTTTAGCATGAATTTATCCTTGCTATAAGAATATATTATCAAATTTATAAGTGACATTGCAGTGTTCAGCTGTGATCTGTAGTTGAGTCAAAAACATTTTTTGGAACTGAATTCTCATTCTGAACTATTCTTATTTATCATCTGGCTTGTATCAGATTTTGTGTGTATTGCCTTTGTCTAGACTTCTCACCCTTTTTCTTGAATTAAAGTGCTTAGGTATCACTTACTTTCATTCATTGAATCATACGGATTATATCTATAAGTCCCTGAATCATACTGGCATTATTGTGAGTGCTAGGAAAAATTTGGGCAAATATCTTTTGTGTAGCTTTCTTTAGAGCACCAGAGTTTGTAACGTTGCCTGAATATTTATCTTATCCTCAATTTATTCCTAGATCCTCCAAGGTCAGGAATTGTTTTTTTTTTATCAATTTTAATTTCTTCCTTTTCGCATCAAAAATGTTTGTGATTTGCTTTATATAATAAAAATTAAAAATTTGCTTTTTAAAATGCAATGATGTAGTGCTTTCTTATAGTTTCTTACTGAGTAGGTTGAGGGTTACATATCTCTGATAAAATTTTTTTCATTTTTGTTGTAGGGTATGCTTGTTGAAGGGCCACCAGGGCCAGCAGGACCTGCGGTATGTAAATGATTTAATATTATTTTGGTTTAGATTTTTTAAATTATTGAAGCTAACATTTTAATTTTATTGAATTTGTACATTTGAGACTATTTTAATATTGAGCTTCAAATGCAAGTATTTGTTCAGAGGAGCTGGTGGACTTAAATTGCCTTTTGATATGGCTCTTCAAGTAATATTTTGTTAAGTATTTGGATTACACTTTGAATAATCTTTTGGTTAAATATCTCTGCATCTTCTGAACTATTTTTATCTTTCTACCTGAAAATTTTCCAAGTAATGTCAAGAGGCATTCTTCTTTTTCTTAGGAAGGTATATTTATATCTCAGGGCGTGAAACTGAATATGCGAGGTAGACATTTTCAGCCCTATCTGCACTGATAAGTGGGGTAATTATCAAATTATCAGATTCCATTGTCTTTTCCTGATGTGGGTGATGTCATTCAGTGTACTGTTATTTTCAGTTTGTTGAAATGGTTAGAACTTGTAAGGAACCTTCTATTTTTGTGTGGAATTCATTCCATTCTTGTCACCTGAAAATAATTATGTGATACTTACACTTTCAAATATTCATAAAAGAAAATATTAAAATGCTTTCAAGTTAAATGATTTCTATGTTCTCAAGTTTTCTATCATCACATTCTTTGAGTCTCATCTTAGTGCACCGTTTCTTCAGAAGACCTGGGACCCAGCTTCTATCTCAGGAACTTGACACTGGCACACTCTGCTCTTTTGATTTTCCTTGGGATGTTGGCCTTCACACTGAGAGCAGCTTCTTAGAGGAACAGTTGTACTACCTTTAAAGTTCTTCCTATATGTTTTCTTTCCATAGGAAGCTACATAGTATGATTGTTGGGAAACAAGTATATATTTTTGAAACATTAATGAGCTGTTCTTTCATTTTAGAAGGATGAACACTCAATTGTCTGAGCACTAATGAGATTAAGAATTTGACTCAGATCATGTTTTTTTCTCTGTAGGGTCTTACGGGTCCTCCAGGTCTACAGGGCCCTTCTGGACCCCCTGGTGACCCTGGTGATAGGGTAAGTGACGCAACATATCATTATAAAAGCATGCAACACTGATGAAAATAATTTAAATTTATTCTACAATTTTAGCATGTTATCATTTAACTGGGTGAGATATGGAGTGGCAATCCTATGAACTGAGTGTGTGCAACATTTAACTTTAGAAGCTATAGTTTAAAAGTGAGGCTAAAAAATGTATAGCTATTTTTTGATGAGTAAGCCAATTTTATTTTCAACTTCAATATCTAGATGAACCTAGTATATTGGATTCAGTTCTTCAAATTTGTATTCCAGATATGTTCTCTAGACCTTCCCATAGGTATTTAGCTGAATACTGTTAGAATGAGTTGATGGACCTGTATTCTACTGTGAAGATGGAATTGTTGGTTATTTGATGCAGTAGCTCATTTGTGTTAAGCCTCTCTAAACTTTCTTTGTAAAGTGTCTGTCCACTTTTTCTCATCCTTAAGTAGTCAATAAGAATATTTTCCCCCTTTAAAAACAGTAGATCAGAGATTAAATTTAATTTTAAATTTAGTTGTGCTTTTTATATTTCACAATTTAAATAAAGCAAAATACTTTAGATTTAAATTGCAAAAATGTAAAAATGTTACAGAAATTCTGGTTTGGTTATTTAAGTTGAGAGGGCCTAAGTGGTATATCAGGCAATTGTTCACATTCTTACATAGTTTGCTCAGTTTGTTTTTTTTTTTTTTTTTTTTTGAGATAGGATCTCATTGTGTAGTTCAAGCTGGCTTCAGTTTACTATGTAGCTCAGGCTGGCCTTGAATTTATGGTGATCTGCCTGCTTCAGCCTCCTGAGTGCTGGAATTACAGGCATGTGCCACTACGCCTGGCTTTTTAGTCTTTAATACCTAATTTGATGAATATATTTATATTTTTATCAGTCATTTTAGTTAATATTTTTTCATTTTAAATTTCTAACCTTCTTTAGAAAAGACCCTTATGGATCTATAATTTATTGATCATAGTAACATATTTATTCTTTATTTTATTTTATTTTATTTTGTGGTACAGGGGATCAAACTCACAACCTCGCACCTGCCAGGCAGTCGCTAAGGCCACTGAGCCAAACTCCCAGCCCTATTTTTTTGAGGCATGGTTGCACTACATATTTCAGGCCAGCCTTGCTCATGTTGTAGCCCAAGTCATCCTCAAACTCACAACGTTCCACCTACCTCAGCCTCCCGAGTGCTGGGATTAAAGGCGTGCGCCACCACACCTGGCACCATATATATTCTTATACATTTATATCTACACTGTTGTAAATATGCACACATATATGTATGTACAAATACATAGGGGCTATATTATATCAATTAGAATTCATACTAAATTCGTGATTATAGCAAAATTTAACCTGTTAATCTCAAACTTTTTGAGATTAGTAATTATTTGTGTTAATAAAGTATCTGTTTTGAAGATACTTAGAATAGCTAGGTGAGACACTTAAAGTGGCATCTGTTTAATAAATTAGTTAGATACTGTGTCTAATACAGAATACATAAATAAATATTAAATTAACTTAATTATAAACAGATCTCATGTGTTCAAATCCTGTTTTTCCTTATATGAAGTAAACTTGATTCACTTATTTTCCTCACATGGATACATCTCTGATTCACTCCTGAACATACAGGAACTCTTCATTGTTTGTAGTTCACAGCTGCAGTTAAACTGGGTAGAATTCATACCTTTAATTGGATTATAAATTGATAACCAAACATTATTAAAATCCTCCAAAACTAGTGCACAGAAATGCAACCCTTTCTAGGTGCAGTTACCAAAAAATGAGATTAACCAATCTAGAGAGAGCAATAGTGAAGTAGTTAATATAGATTTGTGTTACTCAAAGTTATCTTACTTCAAATAAATTTTATTATTTATTTTGATTACTTCATTTACTTTCCTAGGGACCTCCAGGACGTCCTGGTTTACCAGGGGCTGATGGTCTACCTGGTCCTCCAGGTACCATGTTAATGTTACCGGTAGGTTTTTTTTTTTTCCTTTTTAAAGTAAAGATAATTTGATATTTTGTCATCATGTTTTTGAAAAATACGTTTTATAAAGCACCATTCTACATAGAGACACGTGAAATCAGGTAACTTTTGGAAATTAAAAGAAATTTACTAAACAAAATCTGGTAAAAATCTATCTCTACATAAAGTTTTTCATTATTTGATTACACATTTGCCCATGAAGTTTTTTATCAGTATCACTAATCATGTGTGTTTTCCTTGGTTATATCATTAGCATACATTTCGCATACTATTTAACATGATATTAGTATAGTATTTGCCAAAATAAAGAGTATGGTTGAAACTTTTTAAAGAAGAGATATATAGCGTCATTATTTCTCTAAACTATTTGCTTTGCTGAAAGATATTTTTAAAATTTCTGTTGCCATAGCATTAGGGCAATAAAAATTTTAATTTTTGATTTAAGTGTAGTAAAATTTCAAAAAATAATTTCTTAGAGTGAAAAATTGACTCACATGACATGTTGAGTTAAACTTTAGAATTGTTTGATGGAATAATAAAGTAGATTGATTTTCTAGTATAATTGCTTGAGAATGGGCAAACAAAATAAATATAATAGGGAAATTTTCTCCATGTTGATGGAGATCTGAAAATTTCTGGTCAACAAAATAAAGATGGGTCTATAACCACCACTGAAATTAGTACATTTAGAATTTTTACAAATGAAAGAATAAAGTAGGTAGCATTTATGTAGATAAAAAGAGATTTACCCAGAAATTTATTCCAGCGATTATAGACTATAAGGTGAAAAATGTTTTCTAGTCACTGCACCAAGAGTGACAAATAAATTAAAAGTAAATTAAGAAAAGAAATCTAGGTACTAAGACTCATTTTAGAGTTACTTTGGAGTTTTGTAAAATGCCACTATTTTAGGCAAGGTTTTTTTTTTTTTTTGTTGTTGTTGTTTTGTTTTGTTTTTTTGGTATCTGGGATCGAACTCACGACCTTGTGCTTGCCAAGAAGGCACATGTGCCACTGAGCTAAATCCCCAGCCCAGGATTTTTAAAAAATCTATTAATTAAGGAACCTAATAAAACATATTTAACAAAGGGTAGTTTTGATCTTTCTGTGCTCTCTTCCCAGTTTCGTTATGGTGGGGATGGTTCTAAAGGACCAACTGTCTCTGCTCAGGAAGCGCAGGCGCAGGCCATTCTGCAGCAGGCTCGGGTAAGAGAGAGAAGTGTGCTTTCCCATAATCTGATTTTGTGTGTGTGTTTGTGTGTGTGTGTGTGTGTGTGTTTGAATTGTATATGGCATATGGATGAAACAATTCTAAAACTGTATTTAGTTTTCCGGTATTGATAATTGTCAATGTTAAGTAATTGACGCTAGAGGAAATTCTATATATACTTCAGACAGTTTCTAACTATAGCACCCAAAATTTGTGTTTTTTTTTTTTTTTTTTTTGGCAAGTGTTGAATTTAAATCTCTACTTACCTTGTGCATCCTTCAGTGTCAGTTACTGACTGATATATGTAATTAAGAAAATAAAGTTTGAAAGAAATATGTTCAACTTAACTCTCTGCATCTTTAAAATATTCTAAATAATCCAGAAAGTTAAGATTCTTGAACATTATTATGTGTGAAAAGGACCTTCAAGTATGTATTTTTAGTTAAAATCTTTATCATCTAAACTTTTCTTACCAAATCCATTCAGTATTAATATTCTTTCAGTTTAAAATCTGTTGTCAGTTGAAAGCATCAACAATCTTTAGATTGAAAAAATAATTCCATTTATATTTTTATCTATGTTCATTGCAATTAAAATATACATGAGACAATAAAAAAAGAAACAGGAAGGATTCAGAAAGCTTGTATTTTTTAACAGTAATTTTTAAGTAAGAAAGGAACAAAGGAATTTATAATTGGTATGGATATGGTTACCCACTTACTAACCAATGTAAATCCCTTCTGTTATCACTGTTTATGATCATGAATATTTATATACGTAAAATATCTGAAGACACAAATGAAAGCTATAATTTATTTTCAATATTCATGTATTGCCTAAATCTACTAATCTGAAAAAATATCATCACTGGTTGGCATATATTTAAAGGTAATAAAAATTTAAGTATTTGGTTAATAGGGCATGGTATAATATAGATTAACTTTATAATAAATTAGAAAGCATTTAATAATTGTTTTATGTTTACTGTGATTTAGCTTGTAAGTTTTATCATTTTGAAAAAAATGTAAAGTAATTATTTGAAATTAAATATTTTGAGTGATGAATTCCTCATTTTGTTAGTCCTCTTAACCGGCTTGAAAAATTGGTAGCAAGCATTATAATTCCAATTTTTCAGATATTTAATCTCAAGGATTAAGAAGTATATTGTCAAAAATCCCATGGTGAGTTAGAAGTGTAATTTTGGAGATCCTATTGTTTTAATTTCATGCACTACTCTAATATAGTTTTGTATTTATTTCCATCATAGTCTTATTTTGATATGTTGGGATAAACCTAAACATTAATCTTTTGGACTCACTAATACTCAAAAATATCACACCATACTAATTTAACATCCATCAGATTTTTAACTCTTGTATTCTATAAATTATAGCTTTTTGGATATGCTAATTACATACATCTAATATTCAGTGTAACAGTACTGCATGCAATCAGTTCAGTATTGGTGATTATGCAAAATAAATACACTATTATGAAGTATTAAATTTGAGATTTAGTGAGAAAAATGGATTTCATAATGCTTTCTGTCCAGTTTTTGCTCTGTGCAGCCAGACTTTCATTATTGTATTTTTTCCTAAAGTACTATTTGAAAAATTTTATTTAAAGGATCTCAAATTGTTCACTTCTAAGAATATTTTCAATGAGAATCATACCTGAACATTTTAGAGGAAAACGCTATACATTATTCTGAAGTACATATCAGAACAGAAAATTTTCAGGTGTTAGGTTTGTTCTAAAAGCTATTTTAACTTTAAATATTGATTAAATCCCAACAATATATGTTATAGATTCTTTATGTTTTAAGGGATAAAAAATGTAATTAGTTAGGTCTTTTGTCAGTCTAGCAACTTTCCTTTCTTCAGTAAACTGGCACTGTTTCTAGCATGTAGCTGTAATAGCTGTGTTAATCATGTGTTCTATAAAGGGAGCTTGTGCCAATGACCACTGCATTTCAAAACGTTCGTTGAGAAGGGCTTTCTTGAACTTGATTTTTTTTTTAATTTTCTAGATTGCTCTGAGAGGCCCACCTGGCCCGATGGGTCTGACTGGAAGACCAGGTCCTGTGGTAGGTTGTTTTATACAAAAATATAATATGTGTTAAATTCTTCTTACAGGTAGTTCCCTGCAGATCTTTTGCCAAGTACTATTCATAGTGTGGTTGATGAAAATATTGTACATGTAACTATTCATGCTTGACATTTCTTCCATTAATAAAAACACTTTTAATTCAGTTTTAAGTACATTTTGATGACAGTGTTTTAGTTGAAGTTCTTCATTCAAATATATAAAATAAAAACATAATTCTGTCACATATGTGACTCAATTTCTCAAATTATGCTGTTCATTTGGCTCAGATTTAGGTAATAACATGCAATTTTCATTAAATTTTTGAGATTTAATTTTGCACTAAATATAATTCTAATTTAAAAAGACATTTGTGTAAGAGAGCTGTGAAAATTATTGCAAAATCTCAATGCAAGTGAGATAATTGGTTTAAACTGAAAGTGGCCTCAAAATTCTATGAGTTGCTTTAGATAATAGAGAAATTATTTTCTTTTTTTAGAGACTTAGAAAATAACAGTGTGGTTTCTTTTTCCTTACAAACATGCCAGCAAGCTAAGATTTTTCAAATTTTTTTCTAAAATATTTTCGGATATTTTGAAATGTACTAAGGGTAAGCAGTAGAGCAATTCAGAAACAACACAAAAATACTTTTTAATTCAAGTTCTTTCAAGAAAGAATATGCCTTCTCACTGATTTTATAATTTATGAGAAAAAATGCCTACCTCAAGAATTGTTTTTTATTATAAAAATTGTTTTTTCTGTGCTTTAATATAATCTCAAATGGTTCCAATATGCTTTCTTGTAGTAAAGCTATTTATAGAATGTATTAGTCTGAAAGTTAAAAATCTTGTCTGTGTTCTCAGATGATGTCTTGGTTACTTTTCTCTCATTGCTGGGACAGAATAATTGACACCCAATGTGAAGGAAGGAAAGGTTTATTTAGCTTAAAGTTTTTGGAGGTTTCAGTCCACACTCAGCTGGCTCCAAGGCTGAGTGGCAATATGTCAGCTGTGGCAGATACCAGAAGCCAGAAAAGCAAAAGGGCATAAGGGCAAAGCATGCATCCTTCCCTCCCTTGTATAGTATGCCAACTACCTACCCCTGGACAGGTACAACACTCACACTGCAAAATTCCAGTGCTAGACAATGAACCAATCACAAACACTAGATTCAGCCCCCTCCATGACAGAATGAGGCTTGGGGGGTCATCCAAACACAAACCATAACAAATGACATGTAATCACAAATTTTTTATTAAACTTTGAATTACTTAACCTTCTAATTACTTAATCTGTTTTATTGATCCCATTAAGATGACACAAGTTTTTCTCATGTTTTACACGAGAGTCATGTGGCTTTTCATGAAGTTTTATTTCCCTCAGTTGAATCTTGAAATGTCATTAACATTGAACTGCTACACATTCAGTCATAGGCACTCATGTGTTTTGTATGTCCTGATAATATGTTCAAAAGAATTTGAACTATACACATTTCTGAACAAATTATCAAATTTATTTTGCAAGTATTTTACTGTTCTGCTTTTCAAAATACAATAAGGAATATGGAAGAGTTTATGCAATTCAACAAAAAATGAGTTAATTTATCAGTGACTCAAATTTATATACGTGAAGAAAATATGTTAGTATTTTCCAAAATTTGGTGCAAAGATTACCTGGATATTTTATTAAAAATAAAAATTCTTGGAGACTTGAACTTGGGACTTTTAGAATTGGGAATTGACAAATTATTATTATTATTTTATTTTAATTTTTTGGTACCAGGGATAAAACTCACAACCTCATGCTTGCCAGGCAGATGCTTAGGCCACTGAGCTAGATCCCCGGACTGACAAGTTATATTTTGTTGCGTATTCAACTTTATTTTTATGAGCACACTTTTTTGGAAAATTCTGTCATATGTTCAGGTTTACAGTCTAGGACCTCTAAACACAGCATCGTCCAACTAATTTCATTACTTAACCATCTTGACAAATGCAAGCAGAGGGTAACGGTGGTGATGAGCAGTACCAATGGAAATTTGTTATATTAGCAATTCTTGGCCAATCGTTGAGGCTCAGCCATTTTTATCACTGTATGTTGGCAAAGTGAAAACATGGACAGCATGTGGATATTCTTAATGTTATAGAAAAGATTTATTCATTTTATCTACTTATTTCTTATGGAAAATTTAGCTTACTTAAAAATTAAATAATACAAAAATTTTAGAAAACATGTTCCTTTTTTTCACCATTTTCTTTTCTATTATGCTTTGTTCCAAAATACTAAACTGTTTCAGAAGGTGGTAGCAGAAGGCAGAATGAAAACTCAGGAGAATTAAGATTCTCTGAAAACCAAATTCTTTTTTTTTTTTTTTTTTGATACCGGGGATCAAACTCATGACCTCATGCTTGCCAAGTAGGCATTTATGCCACTGAGCTAAATCCCCAGCACCTAAGTTGTTTCAAATATCTAGTAATTCTATTGTCTACAAAAGTAGTTCATACAGTCAAGTTTAAAAAACAAAATGAACATCACATTTTAACACAAATATTGACAGTGCTTAATGAAAAACTAATTTATAGAAATGTTATCCAATTTTTTATGCATAAATAGATAGCTATACTGTGTAAAATATAGGAAATATTGAAAATGTATTTCCTTATTCTAGTACTGTCAACTATTACATGGCAATTTTCAGAATATGTGTCTTGGCAAGTCAATTATAATCTATTGACAACACAGTGCTTATATACAAAATATATAATGTAATCAATTAATTAAAAACAAATTTACTTCTGTAATTGAATTCACATAATAATTAATAATTTTAGTTAATATAGAACGAGGTTTTCTTTTGTGAAAATTAAGTTGTAAAAGTTTTTCAGCTAAAGCTTGATGGTCATCATTATTTTCAAGATTTGAAAGTTTATGTTACTTAATTTTCCATTTCCTGAGTCATGCCAGTAGGTACTTTACTTCAGAACCACCAGGAGGCTCTGGAGAGCTAATATTTTCCACTTCAGTATAATTTTAATCATTGTACTTTTATATAACACTTAGTTTAATATATATTGATCTAAATATATCAGGAACTTCTTTTTTCTTTTATTTATTTATTTATTTTTGGTACCAGGGTTTGAACTCACAACCTCCCACTAGCCAGGCAGGCTCTTGAGCCACTGAGCTAAATCTCTGGCTATCAGGAACTTCTTGAACACACAGAGTATACTTGTTCAGCATGAATTAAACTATAATCACTATATTCATTTTTAATGTACTAAAGCATTGAGGGATTACAACTGACCTGGAACATATTTTTAAAGCTGACAACTCCTTTATTATGCAATTTAATACTTTTTCCTGTTTAGCATGTGAGACTTTCCTTGAAGTTTTTGAATTATGTAAATATTCATAAGAAATTTATGTTATAATGAATTATTCTCATGAGCAAAACAATCTGGGAAAAATACTTTGACATTATTTCAGGACAGCTATGATAACAAAAATAGTGTCTATTTTTGCCATTTTATAATTCTGGAATTCAGTATTTGAAAATACCTGACTATAAAATAGTGATATTTTTATCAAATCTGTTTTGTATAAATAGATTCAATGCACACATGATTTTAAATTGTTTTGTTACACTATTGTGAACTTGTGTGGCTCTAGTACTACACCACAGTGTATTGATGCTCCTTGTGTATCATCATAAGTGTTGTGATGGTGCTCACATTAAAGATTATTTTAATGTGATTCATAAGGTTGGCTCCTATATAGATATTAGTGAAATATAAACCCCTCAATACAGTTCACACACTGAAATACAATCAGGCTTCTGAGATGAGGAGCACTTGAAAACACTTGAAATGCTTACTGTGTTAATTAATAGAATCATCCTAATTTGATTAAATATATTTAAAATCTTTATTTCAAGTAGAAAACAATACATGGTAAAAGTGCTTTGGGAATTTCTGAATTAAGTGATTTTGTCTTCAATTTTTCTATATAGGGAGGACCTGGGTCAGCTGGGGCCAAAGGTGAGAGTGGTGATCCTGGTCCTCAGGTAAAAAACAATGTTATCTTCACTTATTTTTTTTTGCATTTATTTTATCTATTACAACAAACAAAGTATCAAAGTATCTCCATTATGTTACATAAATCTTCCATCATCTCATTTTTACTTTTTTGTTTCTTTATTTAGTCAAGGTTATCAGTACATTTTAGATATACACATTGATCACATTCATCATAGGGAATTTGTACCTGTACATGATTTATCTTGATTGTTTTATTTTTCCCATTCTCTTTCACTTCCTTCTATCCATCCTCCCATCATTTTCAAAAGCTTTGTTTCTATTTTTTCCTTTTTTTCTTGTTTTTTCCCTTCCATCTTCTCCCTCTCCCCCCTGCATAGTTCTTCCCATTTGAACATTTTCTCCCTGTTTTACAATATGTATTGTATATTTTAGTCCTCAAACCAGAAAAATTATGTGATATTTATATATGTGTGTCTGGTTTATTTCACTTAAGAGTATGGTGTCAAAGTCCATCCATTTACCTATAATTCCTGAAGTTTATCCTTCCTTATGGTTGAGTAGTACTCCATGGTATAAAAAAAGCCACATCTTCTTAATCCATTCATCCATAGATGAACGTTTAGGCTGTTTCCAAGATTTAGGTGTTTCAAACTGTGACAGTATAAACATAGGTGTGCATATATTGTGCTGGTGTGAGGCTTTTAATTCTTTTGGGAAGATGCCAAGAAGAGGAGTAGCTGAATCAAATGGAACCTCTAGTTTTAGTTTTTTGAGAAATCTTCACACTGATTTTCGCAATGGTTGCACCAGTCTGCACTCCTGTCAACAGTGGAGAAGGGTTCTTTTTTCACCACAGCCCTACCAGTATTTGTTATTGGTTGACTTCTTGGTAAGAGTCATTCTTTCTGGATTGGTATGGAATTTCAGTGTTGTGTTAATTTGCATCTGTCAAATGACCAGTGTCTTAGTTACTTTTTACTCGTTGCCGAAACGAAATACCTGACACCCAAAATTAGGGAAGGAAAGGTTTATTCTTACAGTGTCTCGGGAGTTTCAGTCCATATTTAAGTTGGCTCCAAGATAGCGTGGCATGGCGAGGCTGCCGTTCATGGCAGCTGCAAGCAGCAAGGTGTGCTGGTGAGAGAGAGAGTGTGGAAGGGGAAGACCCACCTTCCCTTACACTGTATCTCAGCCCCACCTCTGGGCGTGTGCCAATCCCAGCGCTAGACAACAAACTGAACACAAGCACTAGATTCAGTCCCATCAAAAGTATGAGGACTTGGGGGTACATAGTATTACCCAATACAACCAGTAATGTTGAAAATTTTTTCATATATTTATTTTCCATTTGTACTTCTTCATCTTTGAAGTGTATATTTATTTCAGATGCCTATTTTTTTATTGGATCTTCAAATTTTGGGATTATGATTTTTTGAGTTCTTTATATAGTCTAGATATTGGTCCTTTGAGAAACAGCTGACAAAATTGTTTTCCAACTCTGTTGGTTGTCTCTTCACTCTGTTGATTTTTTTTTCTGTGCAAAAGCTTTTTAATAAGCTGGAATTCCAGTTGATTCTGTGTGGTATTCTCTGTCACTGAGGTTTCTTTCATGAAATCTTGGCATATACCTATACTCAAGAGTTCTACCTATTCTGTCTTTCAGCAGATTTAATGTTTCTGTTTTAACAATTAGATCTTTAATCTAAATAATTACCAAATTCAATCACATAACTGAATACAAAATCAACACTTGAAAATCAGTAGCATTCCTGTAAATGAATAAGAAAGTCACTGAGTAAGAAATTAGGGAAACTACACCTTTCACAATAGCATGGAAGAAATGAAATATTTAGGAATCAATCAAATGATAAAAATGAAAGATCTTTACGTTGACAACTACAGTACTCCAAAAAAGGATATTCAAGAGGACATCAGAACAATGGAAAGATATTCCTTGGTCTTAGGTAGGAAGAATCAACATGGTAAAAATGGCCATACTCCCAAAATTGTTATATAACTTTAATGCGATCCCAATCAAAACACCAATAACATACCTCACAGAATTAGAGAATACAATCCTAAAATTCATTTGGAAATGGAAGAGACCTAGAATAGCAAAAACAACTGTGGGCAACAGTCAAGGCAGGGGGCATCACAATCCCTAACTTAAAATTATACAACAAAGCTATAAAGCGTGGTACTGGCAAAACAAACAAACAAACACAACACCATATCTTTGAAAAAGGGGCCAAACATATTCCCTGGAAGAAAAATAGCCTCTTTAATTAATAGTACTGGAAAAACTGGCTTTCCATGTGCCAAACACTAAAATTATATTCCTTCTTTTAATTGAGAAATCCTGAGTGGCACATTGACTGACAGTAACTTAGTTAATTTCACAAAAATTTAAATCATGACTGGAAACAGATTTGACAGTATTAGAACTTCAGAATACTAAATTAAGTAGAGCTTCTGCAGAGCAAAACAGTTCTAGTTGTGCTCTTGCTTCACGTCTGTGTTTTTGGAAATAGTAAATTTGGCATAGTGTGTCATAAAGGTTGTTTAATATATTTAAAAGAAACTACCTTCTAAACCTTCTTAAAAGTGAGAAAATTAAGAGAAATTGTGAACATATAAGTTGAGTATTTTTTATTAGATTGATAGGGTACAAATTCAAAAGGTTTTTAATGACAATAGAATCACTGTATTATGCAACATGCATCTTCTGGAAAACAGAAAAACAAAAGTGACTTTCAAAAATGCATTCATTTATAGATGAAAATACTTCCTTAGCACATTGAGCTGCAGGGTATTTTAAATAGTTATCCATTTTTTTTCCTTCTTTATAGTTTTATTTTAAAAACAATATCAGGAACAATTAAATATATATACATATATATATATATATATCTCACCAATAACACCAAAATCATATGTGTGTATGTGTGTATATATATATAAAAACATATATATAAAACATTGAATATATATATATATATATATGATTTTGGTGTTATTGGTGAGATATATATATATATGTGTATATATATATGTGTATATATATATATATATATATCCATCAGTAATAGCAAAACCATTGGAATAGATGATTTTCTATAATTTCTAACACTTTCTTGGTTCTCCTCTTTACAGTAGAACCTTTCTTTGACTCCTAACACCTGGTGAACTGTGAATGTATTCCTCATCAGTTTTGTCCTTTAAGAATACTATAAAATTAGACATTATATAACTTTATGAGAGGAACTTTTGTGACACAGCCTAATGCCTTTGAGGTTCAGCACACTTGATTGAGTGCATCAATAGTGCATGTCTTTAGATGCAGATCAGTATTCCATTGTGTGGATGCACCATAGATTATTTTAAAATGAGGAAAAATATTCACAATAAGAATGAATTAATATTTTGTTGATTCAAAAATGGCAAACTTCCATTATGGCAATGTTTGTTAACATTGTCATAAAAAGATAGAAAATATATGTAGGTCAACTGAGAATTGCATGAAACTGTTAAAACACTACATGCCATTGTAGAAATATATTCCTCTGTAGTTTGTAAACTTTTTAATTCAGACTCTTCTCCTTACAAAACGTATGAATTTGAAAACATACTAGAGCAGTGTTTGTGGATTTTGCATTTTTCCTTGATTGCCTAAGGCCAAAGACAGAGATGTTCTTTCAAAGGAAACATCGTTTTCTTTAAAATGTAGCAACATTTATCATGTTATTATTTGTCCTTGCCTTCCGACTGTGTCCAGGTTAGAGTATTTCCACTGCAACATGTTTGTAAAAGAACTATATTCTTTACCTCTAATTGCTAGATAATCTCAACTTTTTATTTTGATATCAGTATTTTATAGTGATCATAGAAACTATTTGCAACTTCAAATGTGAATTTCATTTTTTACCACATTCATTACGTACATATTATTTAAATTAATGTTAAAAAACAATAGTTGAGATATAAAGGTTTATATTATATTTATATTGAACTACAATTCATCAATTATTAACTTTGTAGTGGTTTTACTTTAAAACTTGTATATCAATCTTCACATAACATATATGTAGATATAGATATAGATACAGATATACATAAATAGAACATTGTGTTTTACCGCCACTTAATGCAATGCAAAATATTGAATCTTTTTAATGTTTAATCTGGCTGGACATAGTACCAGTAAAAAGCGATCCTTCAGTGTTTTGGTCTGGGTGTATCATTGATGAAATACCAGTATGTACCAGCCACTGTGCTAAGTTGCAGGAATAGTTGGAACAAATTTGACTGGAAACCTTAGCAGTTTATGGTTTAATAGGAGAATCAACTATGGAAAAAGGCAGTAAAAATCAAGTATGATAAATGCAATGAAAGGCAAAATATCTCTGATGGGATATCTAAAAAGTGAAGAGAAAGATGAAGGGAAAGGGCTTGGAAAGAGAAGAGAAATGTGACAGATGGTTAAGAAAATGTTCAGTCCATGGAAAGATAAAATCCATGGTTCTGAGAACAAAGTAAGTAACTAAGAGCATTATTAAAGTTTAAAATATTCCATTATATTTCTTTTGTTTAAGTTACATTGCACGCCTACCTATGAATTTAATATGATCTTTTTAATGTAAGAAGACATTTTAAAAAACGATTCTCTTGTCTTCTGCTTTATCTACATTTTTGAATAGAAATACATTCATTGTGTCTAAATTAGGAAGTAAAGCTAAAAGGGTGTCAGTTTCTAAAGCCATTTTATTGATGTTATTGAGTTTATGACCAAAAATTCTAAAATATGATACAATTGTGATGTTTTGATATAGGGCCCTCGAGGTGTCCAAGGTCCCCCTGGTCCAACAGGAAAACCTGGAAAAAGGGTATGACAGATTCTCATTGTGTGTTTTGAGGTTTCTCTGCATTGGTCAGTTAGTTTGCTTTCTTCTGCTTTCCTCTGGTAAAAGCCTTTGACAAGTCTTTTCTTGGCCTTGTCAGGGTCGTCCAGGTGCAGATGGAGGAAGAGGAATGCCAGGGGAGCCTGGAGCAAAGGTCAGGAGCTCAAATATTTGTATATTAAGCTCTTACATGTCATTTTACCCTGGAAAATTTTGAATTTTAAAATAAGATTTCTGGGTATTAAATGATACTTAACATTCAAATTACAGTGCAAATCTAACTAGGAAATGTGATGATTATGATTATGATTTTACAGGGAGATCGAGGGTTTGATGGACTTCCAGGTCTACCAGGTGACAAAGGTCACAGGGTAAGTTACATGTATTACTTTTTATTAAAGAATAATGGAAATACTATGCAATATTTTAGTATTGGCTCACTTTAAGTTATCTGAAAAAATTGATTCAAATATTTGTAAATCCATTTACTAATTTATTTGAAGAAAGATAGCTAAAATTTTGTGGCATCAATTGTTTTTAGTCAACAAATACTCCTGCATGCAAACATAAAGCAAGACAGGATCTTTATATTCACGTATATGGAAGAGATTATATTAATAAAAGAGATTTCATTTTCTATCTAATTTTTGATAATTGTCTCAATTTTCTTCTTTCATTTTGTCTGTGGAAATATAATCAAAAGAACATCCATAGGTCATCTTTCATTAACGTAGTAATTTACTGACAGTGTATGATTTCTTTGTGATACTAGTTTTCACTCCAAGGCAAGAGCTTATAATTTGCTAAGGCTGAACAACTCACCACACTAAATAGAAATTTAGTTGGTATTTTAGTGGGGAGATTAAATGAACAGGCAGTTTCTCAAAAAAAAAATGAAAAGATAAGCTTTGGATATATACATCATTCTTCATCAGAAAGAGGAAAATGGGGAATAAAGGTAGTACAACCTTTAGGCAAAACGAAGAAGGGGCAGTGGAAAAGAAAGAGAAAGAAATGAGAGCCCTACTGATGTCTAGAAATGTATCTACTGTATGTCTAATATATATGAAGATAAACATATAATTGTGTTTTTTTAATAAGAAAAGCAAAATTCCTTTGGCATTCTTGGACTGTTCTGATTTAAGAATAATTATGTAGAGGTAGGAAATATTTACTTAACAGCATCCAAGTGTATCCACACTTGGGATGATATTACAATAATTTTTAAATGCTTCATCTTGTAATAAATGTCTGAAAATTAATTTTTTTCATTATTTTACTTAAAATTTTTGTGTTGAATTTTGAGGAAACTTTTTTTTCTAGCATACTTATATGGAAAACCAGAGAGAATTAAAAAAGTAGGATTTATCTGTGAATTTCTAGAAGGCAAAGCCCAAGTTGTCCTTGTAAAATGTCCATTTGCATTTGGTTAAGGTATCTCTCTGAAAACACTTGTAAACACTTTATTTCCTATGTTAACTAGGTTATTCTTTATCTTTTAGGGTGAAAGAGGCTCCCAAGGTCCTCCTGGTTCTCCTGGTGATGATGGAATGAGGGTATATTAATAGTTCCTTATGACATATACAGAATTAAACCATAGGAGGACAAAATTATGTTGAATTGATGAAGTGTGTAATCATCCTGCCCTCTGTTCATCAATGACAGGGAGAAGATGGAGAAATAGGGCCAAGGGGTCTTCCAGGTGAAGCGGTAAGCGGTGTTTTCTTTCTTTTCAAATAATAACATTCTTACTTTGATGAGCTGTGACTGATGTCATGCATGTAAGGCAATAATAAATCCAGGTAAAGAGTGCAGTCTTTGCTAAACTTACATGGTCATTGTCTGCTTTTGTTATAAAGAAAATCCAAGAATTTTGAGAGAAAAAAAATGTGGAAAATAACAGCTCACCAGTCAAAAATTTACCCACTTTTTTTTTCTGTGTGCTTTCTTTTTCTCTCTTTATTTGAATACTATCAATAGCTCCAGATTCTATTTGTGTATTTAGGATTAGTGCTTTATTACCAGAGAATCAATAGGGACTTAGTTTGTACGATATATAAAGATTTTTCCATCAAATCCTAATAATCAGTAAATTGAATTGGGTAGGTTTAATCAAAGCACACTTGCAAGATGACTAGAATAGAAAAAGTCCTCCTAATTCCAGTCTTAATTTGCTCCAGGTTGGAGGCTATCAAGGCACCTATGGTCATAAAGAATTCTTTTAGCAAGGCTTGGTGGCAAATGGCTGTGTTCCAAGCACTCTTGGAGACTGAGGCAGGATGATTGAAAGTTCAGGCCTAGAGAGGGCAGCTTAGAGACATAGGAAAACCTTGTCATAAAAGATAAATAAATAAACTAAATATATGAATAAAGGGTTGGGGATGTAGCTCAGTGCAAAGCTCATTAGTTCAATCCCCAGTTCTTCTCTCCTCCAATAAAACTTCTATTAGAATATAGTTTCTTTTCTTTTCTTTTGTCATTGATACATGTTTTCAGTTCATAATGATTACATTCCTTGTGGCGTGTTGGTGCATGTACATAACACTTGTGTTTCTCATCCCCCTCTTCTCCCTTCCTTCTCTCTTCCTTTTGTCTCTTGGTCCCATTCCATTTTGCAAAACTCTTATCTCCCTATTTTCTATTATTGTTTATTTTGCTCTGCATGTTTTGTGTGTCTCATGCAAGAGAAACCATATGATAGATTGTGTGTCTGATTTATTTCACTGAACATTATGGTCTCACAGTGCATCCATTTTTCTACAAATGACTCAAGCTTATCTTTCTTTTTGGCAGAGTACTATTCCATTTGTATAAATTTCATAGTTTCTTTCTCTATTCTTCTGTTGATGTATATCAAGATTTAGCTCTTATTATTTATGCGGCTGTACACATAGGTATGTGTGTCTCTCTGTACTATGATAACTTTAACTATTCCAGGAATTTACCTAGAAAGGGACTAGCTGTGTCAAATGGAATTTCTAGCTTAGTTTTTCAGGGGAATCTCCATGTTGATTTCCATAATGCTTCTATTCATTCACATTTCCACTAGCAATGTAGAAAGGTTCCTTTTTCTCTCTCAGCCTTGTCAACATTTGGTGTGTTGTTCGATTTCTTGATGATGGTCATTCTTTCTGGAGTAACATGGAATGTCAGTGTGCTTTTAATTTGTGTTTCCGTACTGGACAGAGGTGTTAAACATTTCTTCATGTATTTATTGGCCATTTGTACTTCTTTTGAGAAGTCTCTGTTCATTTCAATTATCCATATTTTGACTGAATCATTTTTTGGGGGAGGATCTAATGTTTTTGAGTTCTTCATATATTTTAGATATTAGTCCTCTCTCCTTGAAATAGCTGACAGACATGTGGCTCAATAAAACAAAATAAAAAATATGGAAACAACTCCAGGGACATTCAACTCTGATCTTTGACAAAGGGGACAAAAATGCATGCTGGAGAAAAAATAGCCACTTTACCAAATGGTGCCTGGAAAACTGGCTACATACAAAAGATTGAATCTAGACCCATATCTCTCATCATGTGGTAAACTAAAATTAAAATTGATCAAAAATCTAAGTGTTAAAACCACTTATTTGTGGGATGATAAAATAGTTGTAGGCAAAGACTTTCTGAACAGAACCCCCATTTCACAAGAAATAGTACTAAGAATCATCAAATTAAAGAGGTGCTGCACAACAAGGGGAACATTCAACAGAGTGAAGAGACAACCTATAGAATGCAAAAAAAAAAATTGCCAGCTATTCCTCGGAGGACTAATGTCTAGAAAATGGTTTCCATAATCTTCTTGTGTAGTTATCTAGCTGCTTGTTTCTTTCTCTTAATAGTCTTCCAAATATAAAGTAAATAAGAATCAGGGTTCTTGCGTTTGTGCAATATTTTGTGCAATATATCGGATCATGTAGTAAAATTCAATGTTGCCATTCAAATCCAACACAAAGTGCCTTGTTAAACTATGTTCTTTCTTAAAAATTCCCCAAGTGATTCATACATAAATTTATAGAATCAAAGTTACATAGTTTCTTTTTCTTTTTTTTTTTTTTTTTGTGGCACCAGGGATCAAACTCACAACCTCGCACCTGCCAGGGCAGGCACTTAAGCCACTGAGCCGAACTCCCGGCCCTAGATTTTTGAGGCAGGGTCGTACTATGTACTCAGGCTGGTCTTGCGCTTGCATTGTAGCCCAAGCTGGCCTCGAACTCACAATGCTCCTCCTACCTCAGCCTCCCAAGTACTGGGATTAAAGGCGTGCGCCACCATGCCCGGCTAAAGTTACATAGTTTCTGTATGAAGACTTTTATCCATTCAGGCTTTTGTCTTAGTATAATCACTAGAGGTTTATGTTTCATAAAAATGACATTTAAATATCACTTTTTGTATATGAAGAGATGTGCAAATATTTTGCCCAAATAATATATTTTAATTTTTCAAAGGTAGAAGCATGCTTTGAAGGCATTTCTTACAAGGATGTGCATTTGCTTATTTCCTTGCTAGGGCCCACG
Organism: Dasyprocta punctata; assembly: GCA_004363535.1. NCBI lineage: Eukaryota > Metazoa > Chordata > Mammalia > Rodentia > Dasyproctidae > Dasyprocta > Dasyprocta punctata. Next base: position 154,856 of record RJWM01000290.1, read on the forward strand.
AGGTTTGCTTGGACCAAGGGGAACCCCAGGACCTCCAGGGCAGCCTGTACGTATTCCTGGGAGCCTGCTGGATTTTCCAGGGGTGGCTTATTGCCAAACTCTTTTTAAAGGAAGATCTCTTAGTTGATAGCCAAGCACTGAATATCTTGGTATATTTAAATTCTAAGGATGTTGCCTATCAGTTTAACTGTTCATACCATTCTTGATTTTTGTTTCTTCCTTTTATTTGTCTTGTCGTTTTTATAGTGAAACCTATCACAATAAAAAACAGTGCTAGGTTATCTCCAATTTGGACAGGAATGGGATACTATAGCCCTTGCCTCATTTTCATTAAACCCTTAAGCCCCATTTTAATTTAATCTTAAAAAACGTTTTTAGTGATGTTGGGCAAGTGTATGCCATGGTATTAGAGGAGGCTTTTTTAATTTCTGATTTAGTTTTAAATTTTTTAAACAAGTATAACATGTTTTTCTCCATGTAAGGGTATCGCAGGTGTAGATGGCCCCCCAGGACCAAAAGGGAACATGGTATGTAGCAAACATTCTAAATTCATCTCTAATCTGAACACTAACCACTGGTGCTGTTAAAATGAACATTTATATGACATTTCACTAAATATAGTAGCAACTGCTAGCATTGATAGTTTGTAATATTTTCTAGATTCCATCTATGGGGAACTGATGTGGGGGCTATTTTTCAGATGAAAAGAGAAAAAAAACCCTGCATTAGTTGCACAAATAGCCATATTAAGGACTTTTATTTTCTGATGCAGGGTCCCCAAGGGGAGCCTGGACCTCCAGGTCAGCAAGGAAATCCTGGACCTCAAGTAAGTCTAAGCCATTATGGCTCCTTCAAGGTGATGAGTAAGATAGTAATTTTTTAACAGGAAAACTGATTGTCACAGAATTTTGTGAGTTGGGTTAAATATGTTAAAAAATGTTAACATTGGAAGATTTTTCTTCTTTTCTTTTCCTTACTTTTAATTTGAGCAAACTTGCAGAGGCCCCATTTCCAAAAGAAAAATGAGTCATTCGGCATTCAGAGAATGCAGAATGAATCCCCACACCTGCAGCAGGCTGCTGAATAAGGATCACATTGCAGTCTGCTTGCAAATAGAGTAGCTTGTGTAAAACTCATAGAGTTCTAAAAGTCTCCAGGGAGCACAGAGATTCTATGTACTTATATATAGATGTTCAAAACTCACTTTATATGTAATAGAGGCTTAATAATTTACTATTTGAAAAGTGTATTCTTGTGATTCATGACATGAAATAATTTGTTTTAAAATAGGGTCTTCCTGGTCCACAAGGTCCAATTGGTCCTCCTGGTGAAAAAGTAAGTTACTCTGTTATTCTAATAATCTCTGGTAAACAAGTATGGGGTTAACAACTTGTGGCACGTGTAAGCGCTGCCTTTTGTCCTACATACCTGGGTAGGACAGAGCATAAAAATTATTCTGAAGTCAAACCTTGACAATACAGTATGAGTAGAATTAATATATCTTTAAAATACAAATGATAAGATTTTGCATTGTGACCATTAGACAGCTTCCAAATGTGAAATTTGCAGCTGGATTAATTTCAGAAACCTACTGGTATGAGTGAATATTTTCTCTTTATTTTGGCTCTCCTTTTCTTTTTTATTACTTGAAAAATTATGACTTGTAACAAAGGTTTTATAGCATGATTTGATTAAAAGGATAATTGTGAACCATTTTCTGTAAATTGTCCATTTATTCATGTATATTTATTTTTCAAGTAATGACTCAATGTCTAGGTCATAACAAGAATAAATCTTTAATTAAAGAAATGTCTTTTGTTTTCTTGATATCCTCTTCCAGATTCCCGGACAGTAGAATTTCCTATCACTGTAGTTGTTGTGCAGTTGTTAGCCTGCTTTTTGTAAATTTTTTTTTCTTTTTGTGTATTTTTATGAACATTTGAACTTAAAAGAAAATACCATTCTTGAGTATGATTTAAATACCATAAAATTTCCTTGTTTTAACTGTACAAGGAAATTCAGATTTGTGCCACAACTTAACTTTTAGATAATTTATGTCACTCTGAAAAGAATCCTGGGTCAATTTACAGTTCCTGATTTCAACCCTGACAAAGAAAACAATTTCTTTGGTTTCTGTCTATCAGACTTATTTTTCCTGAACATTTCATATAAATGAAATAGGTGAATGAATTTAATACTTGACTTGAATCACGTGACAAAATAGAACGCATATATGACCTTTATGTCTAGCTTCTTTCATTTGTGATAATGCTTTTGAAATTTATTCATGTTATAGCATATATTGATATTTTGATCCTTTTTATCACCAGGTAATATTACATTTTAAGTTCTGTTTATCCAGCACTTAATGGTCATTTGAATAGTTTACAATTTTATCTTTTATCAGTAAGATAGTGCTGCTGTGGATACTGTATTCACATGTCACTCTTTGCATAGAGATGTTTTCATTTGATTTTGATAAATAATTAAAAATGCTTATTCTTATGGAAAACATGTTTGATATTTTATGAAGCTTCCAAAAAGTTTTCCCAAGTGGTTGTATTATTTTTTTTCCATCAACAATTTATGAGTATACTAGATTCTCCACAGCCTAACAAATACTCGATGTTTTCTCTCTATGTAATGATCGTGCCAGTTGGTGTGAAATGGTATATCATTGTGGTTTTACTTTCCATCTTGCTAACCTTTAATGATTGTGAGTATCTTTTCATATGGTCACTGGCCATTTTTATAACATTTTTGTTAAAATTGCTCTTCAAAATTTTGGATAATATTCTAATTATATTATTTATCTAAGTACTGAGTTGTGAGAGTTAATGTGTCTTATTTAAATGATCATTGAAGTACTTTATTTTCTGGGATGTTTTCTATACAGTTTTAGCATAGAATTGTCTTGGTTACTTCTCTCTCATTACTAGGACAGAGTACCCAACATCCAAAATTAAGGAAGTAAAGGTCTGTTTAGCTCATGTTTGTGGAGGTTTCAGTCCATAACCAACTGGCTCTAAGGCAGGGTGGCATGGCATAGGGGCAACACATTAGGGTCATAGAAGACAGCAAAAGCAGCAAGAACAAAAGTAGGGATACGTATTTTACTTATATGGTATCTCTAGTATATATTTTGTGTTATATTTTTGTCAAAAAGTAGACTCTATTACTTCTAATTTTTTAAATATATTATGATCTGTTTACTTTGGCTCAAGAGTCTTGTTTCCTACAACTTGCTGAATAGTGATTCTTAACTGTTACATAATGTAATTCAATATTTAAATAAAATTTAACTAATGTCATATACCTTAAATTTTCAAGAATTTATATATATTTATATTAAGTTTGTATGACCTATGTTTTTATTACATTTGTGATAAAATAACGCATAAAGTTTAAGTTAGAGAATCAAAATTGGTAAGGCAGCTGTAGTGTGTTTTTTTGCCATTTTTACAAATATAGTGAATATTTCCTGTGATTTAATTTATGAGTTCAGGATTTGTGTCATTTATATGAAATAGTGGAGTACAAAATAATATTCATTAGGAGGCCCTGTTTGTGGACCTGATTCATTCAGACTACAGCTCTGTCACATAGTAACACATGATACTATTTCATAAAATTCATTGAGACAAAGTGGAAAACGCATACAAATTGCTTAACAGTGTAGAGAAGCCCTCCATAAATTTTTACTATTTTATTAAAATCTGAGAAATATTATATACATTCATTTTTTTTCCTATGCCTTTAAAGAAACAGCAAGCAGTGTAAAAAGCAGGAGAAGCATTATGCTGTCACAGAACTCCCATTCTAAAGAGATGAATTGATTTCAGTTTGATTAAAAAATCATCTTATAGTACGAGAGTTTTAATATTTCTTGTTTCCCTTCAAATATATAAGCATAAAATTCATGTAGTATTCCTCACCAAGCCATTGTCATAGAAATATTACATCTGTTGATAACAATAATTAATGGTATAGCTCTGTTGTTTATGTTCTGAAGAAACAAGTGTCTTAACAGTAAAAGGTAATTTTAGTGATTGGCAAGATGCTGTTATTTAAATCAGCAATAATTATTACCTAATGTTTAATTACTGGGTTGAATATGAGATTGCAAATTGGTGAAAGAGATTGAAAGTTTTAAATCCTTTCATGAGGTGCAATTCTTTTCAGTTATAAAGTCTAATTTTTTAATTTAAAGATGACTTTTATGGGACAGTGGATATGGGGCTGAGGGCATCGATTCTGAGAAGATGGTCTGGAGAGAAGGACAAGTACACATGGTTATTTTTGTTTAAAAAAAAGAATTACTTTTTTGTGGCATATTGATTTAATTGATACTTTCCTGTAAAGCTTTGCAATATAAGTCAATATGCACACAATGATTATCCTAAGCACTCTCTAAGAACGAAAAAATTCTCAACTTTGCTCTGCATTTAGACTTGTTGTATTTCTGCCCTTTCAAGTGTTTCTGAGTCTGGGCTAATAAATCAACGGATACACAACTGTGACTGGGGACTTGAAACAGATAATAGTCTTAGCAAAATGCCTACTCTTCTTCCAAAAAAGGATATATTTGTGATGCTGATTCTTGCCATCCAAACTTAACATTGGTCAAGTTAAATGAAATTTGAATTCCTCTGTTATTATACACAGGTTACAGTGGTCTGTTGAATTAAGGTTTTTTTTTTTTTTTGTTATCTTTTTAGTTACCTATTAGTTTATGAACTTTCAAACCACAAAATAGATTGATTTTTCTTCATGTCCCGTGAATAACTATAAAAATAACATATATTTATTCAACTATTTTAATACTGGTATTTTGTCATCATTACTATGGAATTATAATCATATGCCAAGAATGTGACTTGTTCTGTGAAATGTATCATTAGGCAATTTCAGCCTCATGACACCATCACAGTATGTACTTGTGCAGACGCAGAACTAGGCCAATCACTTGATGTTGCCTATTGCAATCAAGAGACATGGCAGACTGAAGGTGTTTGAGGCTGCTGCTAGCACAGTATAGTATAGCATATTCTTTTTCTTTTCTTTCTTCTTTTCCTTCTCCTTTTCCTTCTCCTTCTCTTCCTTTTCCCTTCTCTCTCCGTTTCCACTTCTCTTTTACTTCTTTCTCTATTTCTCTTCCTCTTGCTTCTTCCTTCCCTCTCCTCTTTCCCCTCTGCCTCTTCCTTTTCCTTCTCTTCTCCAAATTCAGGGTGCTAGCAGAGCTTACTGGCATGAACGACCACATTCAGTTCAGTGAATTGTTTTCTGGTAATTTTTTTTTTGTCCAAATAGAAGGATTGCACTTTAATGATAAAAAGTATAATATAGTAAACACATAATCCAGCACTATGGCCATTTTTTATCATTATCAAAAATTATACACTTCACATAATTACATCTGCAGTACTTTTATGTGGCTGGCAGCATAGCATATTTGTTTAATATCACCACAAGCATGAATAATGAATTACACTCTGACATTATGATGATTGTGATGTCACTCAGCCATAGAAAATTTTTAGCTCCTCTTACCAAGACATTACTCAAGGACTCATGACTGTATTTGAATTGACACATATTAACATTACTGATGGAAATATCCAATGTCTAGCTCTTCAATACTGTAAGCCAGTGGTTTTCTGATCTGTATTGTTTTCCCTTTTATTCTCTAAAATACTGTTCACTGTGGCATTTAAAAACTAACTTGTTAATTTATAAAGAGTATACTTAGGACTACTAAGCAGGATAAAAACTAGCATATTTTCGATATCTGCTAAATTTATTTTTCATTCTTCTTCCTCTACCATTTCTTTCACAGGAAATATTAGAAAGTTATCTAAATGTTTATCATGTATGTATAGAAGCAATTACCTCAAGTTAAAAATGTCAGTAGTAGCATATTACTCAGTCATTATTTTCGTTTTTTAAAACAAAATATTTCATTCTGTTTCATCAGGGGCCACAAGGAAAACCAGGTCTTGCTGGTCTTCCTGGAGCTGATGGGCCTCCTGTAAGTAATTGTTACATATTTATTAAAATTTCTATATCATTTTCAAAAATGGATTTTACATGTCTTATGGAGATATATTCAGTCAGTAATAAATCCAACCAATAATTAAATACTCATTTTCCTAGCACATGTCACTTCTTTTTTTTGGTACCAGGGATCCAACTCACAACCTCCCGCCTGCCAGGCAGGTGCCTATGCCACTGAGCTAAATCCGCAGCCCTTCACCATGTCATTTCTATATTGCAAAATCTTTCTTAAGCTCACAGTGACCTCTCGATAAACTAATCCTGACTTTACCTAGCAGAATATCCCAGAATCCTCTATTTTCTTAACTTCTTCATGAGTCATTAGTTCCAGTAAGAAAGATCCACTCACCTTTTCTTTGGCAAACTTGAATTTTTTTGTGTGATTTTTACCTTTCTCTGTGCCCTCCTCTTTTCATAGAGAGCATTTATCCACTTTATTTTCTTTTTCAACCTCCAAGAGTCCAGGGACAGTTACACAACAGTCATAAATATCCTCAACTTCTCTGAAAATTCCTCAAAATTTAAAGATATCCTTCTACTGTAGGAATACAGTAGTATTTATTATTTTCCAACACATAGTAACAAACGCTGTAAGCCTATATATACTTTTATTATTCTAAAATTATTGTTATTTATGAATTTTTCACTTCAAACTCCTCAGATTTATGGGTTCCAGGAGAGTGTTCTTTTTTTAATCTTACCTCTACATAATCTCAACAACTTGATTATTAGTATTGTTTGTATGTATGATCTTGCTATGTTTTTGGATTTTCCATTTAGATGCTTTTGTTATCTTTTCAAGATGCATATGTCATACCTTGAATGACACAAAAATATAAGTTAACATATGTATATTGAGAATGGGACTGAATTAATAAACAGCGTGCATTGTTTTACAAGCTTTTCCTGAACTCTTTGAAGAACAACATATATTCAATGTAATAAATACAGGCTTATTATGTTTCTTTCAAAATGCCAGTTTCCAGTGTTATTTAAAAAGGAATAAATGTTGATACAAAAATATTCAGTAGTTTTTGAAAAATATATAAGAAGAGTTTCATAGTAATATTGTAAGTTACCATTGATATTGGGTCTTAACAATATACATTTCTACTAAATCTAGGGTCACCCTGGAAAAGAAGGCCAGTCTGGAGAAAAGGGTGCTCTGGTAGGTTGCATAGTATCCACTTAAATGTCCTGTCAGCTACAAGTAAGAAAAATTTCCCCTAATTGGCTATTTTTATAATGTAAATATACATTTTATCTGTGTTTACAATGATATATGAATATTATAAACTGCAAGAAAATATTTGATCTTCCTATCTGTATGTTTTTACTTTCTGGAGAATTATTTTCTAATATTTTAATGTAAATCATGCTCCTGAAATTATTTTTCATATAATAAACCAGCATGCCTTGGATAGACAACTTTGAATTTTATACCAAATAGACTGTATTCTGTTTTTTAATAAATATTGTCAGAGTCATGAGTAGATCCATTGTCTGCATATATAGTATGAATTGAATAAATTCTCATAATTAGGATTATGCAACTGTCAAAAATTACTGAATATCATTAAAGTGCTTATTAACCCCAAATTTATCTTATTATTTCCTGGTAATTTTTTACTAAGAGAATTTTTTTAACAACGATTATAAAAATATCTAAATAAAAATTAAAAATAAACTTATCCAATATTAGTAGTATATTAGATAGCAGTAGTGAACATAGGAACACTTTTGTTTTGAGTTGTTAAATATCATTAAAATTCTTAGCATTACAGTAGAAATTTATGTTTTATATATTCTTTCCTTGACATATGCTAGGGAAATGAAGCCAGCTGTGGGAAATGTATAATTTTGATCATAATCTTCATAATGGGAATGCTGCAAATGGATATAACTTTTTAATTTGAATGCAGTTCTGTTAGCTAGTCTGTAATTGTCTACTGTAGACAATAGGCACAAAACTTTTTCAAGTTAAAATGTTTGATATTAATTATCTGATTATCTACATCATTTTACTAATTTAGCATTTATCTTCTTGCCAACTTAGTAATTGTATTTATTTTCTGTTCCTATCACAGATTTTTTTTATGAGTAGTTCATAAAAATAAGTTTGTTTAATTCATATTTTGGGGATTAAAAATCTAGAATCAAGGAACCTCTGGTGTAGTCTCCTTTGACTGTGTGACTAAATGACAGCATCACGTGGAGAGTTGTACAAGAGGGAGAGATCAAGTGACAAGACAGGAAGCCAGCGATTCTGGGACTTGGCTTTCTCTTTTATAATAACCTGTATTCACAGAATTTAACCAGGGCTTCATGAAAAACGCGTGAATCCCTTCAGAGGGCAGAACTGTGTTAACTCCTCCCAGTGAGCTTGCCCCTCTCACTAGGATCCTCCTCTTAGTTTCCAAACTTCTCAATATTATCACCCTGGAGACCAATCTTCTAACACATGAACATTTGCAAACCTCTGGCACGCTATAAGAGTCAACTTATTTTTAGCATGAATATATCATATAATGAATTTAGAATCATTAGTGCTAATCACATGGTTTGTTAATCATATCTAACACTGAAAAAAACGATTCACTCCCTCCAAGTCTTTACTAAATATTAATACTACATTTATGGAGGTTATTGAGCAAAAGTATAGAATACAAAAAAGTAGCATTGTCAATATATTATTATTTTTTTCATTGTCAATATGTTATGTATTTAAGTTGTAATCAATCTTTTGTAGGGTCCACCTGGTCCACAGGGTCCTGTTGGCTACCCTGGTCCCCGAGGAGTAAAGGTAAATATTAAGTCTTTTTCACATTCTTTAATTTCACTGTGAAATGTAATTATTTAATACTGTAATTTATTCCATAGGGAGCAGATGGTGTCAGAGGTCTCAAAGGATCAAAAGGTGAAAAGGTAAAATATAATTAATAGGTGATTTTAGTTTCTGTATATCGTATGTAAATTTAAATTTCTTCAGCATGTATTCTATTGCTGAAATTATTGTGTAATTACTTACACACTAACCAATGTGTGTCTAATTTTGTGCTTTGCATCCAAGAAACATTTTAAAAAGTAGTGTTTTGTATCCTAGGATGAGGGCTAAAATATAGAAGAGAAGCAAATGTACATCATAGACAGTACTGCATCCCTTTTGGCTTTTTTAGTCACGTATTTAGCTTTTTCACATAAACAGATTACTACAGGGTTCAACAATATTCTTATATGTGTATCAGAGAAATGTGTATTCCTTTTTTCTGTACTAAAGTTCATAAAGTAAAATGTACTGTAAAACATGTTAAAACGTTCGTAAGTCAACTGAGATAAGGAAAGTTGATTTATGTAAAGCTACAGAAAGCAAAAACATTAAGAAAATAAAGTTAAAACTCAGTAGAGGTAGAGGAAAGAATATATCTCAAACTTTATATGAATATGAAATTTTTAGAAATCATCTATAGATTAACTGGCTTTGGCTGAGGACAAAGAAATTCAGATATTTTTTCCTATAAATTTTTAATATGAATGTAGAATCTCAAATCTTTCAAAGATTATTTTGAAATGCGAAGGTAATTGTATTACACAGAATTGGTAGTGTACTCTTAGTACAAAATTACATAAAAATTAAAACCAACACATAGGTTTATAGCATGAAAGATCGATGGCTTTAGTAACAAATCTATAGTAACTATTCTTAGTATTAATATTAGTACTGACTTCAGGAATAATCATTTATTTTCATAATAGTATTATTATCAAAAAGCCTTTGAGTTTATTTGGTTCCAATAAGGATTGAAGAACATGAAGAAATCCATTATTATAGACATTAAAATATTATTTTTCTGGAGGGAAATAATCCTAATGAGATGCAGTAAAATTATGTAACCAGTTTTGTTGTATGAATAACATCATTTATTTATTTGTTTATTTGGTTTTTGTTTTGAGACAGGATCTCACTATGTAGTTCAGAGTGGCCTTGAACTCACTGTGTAGCCCAGACTGGCCTCAAACTCACAGTGATCCTCCTACCTCAGCCTCCTGAGTGCTGGGATTACAGGTGTGCGCCACCATGCCTGGCTCTACATTATACATTTTAAATCAGCTCGGCTACTGTGATGGTAATGTCTTCACACTGATCGTCCCTGACGAGCTTTCTGGGACTGTGTTTTGCTGAACTGGCAGTAGAGCACAGCAATGGTTCAGGCAACATGCAGCCTGTGGTTATTGGAGGTTGTCTGTGCTAAACAATGTTTTTTTCCATCTGGAATTTTTCTTCTTAAATATCAAAACTTAAATATCAATTCCGATTTTTCTCTGTAATTGGTGCCTACAAAGGGTTTTTAAGGGACAGTTACAAAGTAGCAGATAAATAAAATTATAGATGATAAAAAACTTTGGAGGAAAATTCCACAAAGGATAAAAGGAAAAAATATTGTTTCTATGTAGAATATCTCTTTCAGTTATTGATTGTAGTGGTATCTGGTTTTAGAAGAAGCAAGTACAATTAGAGGAAAATTAAAAAGGAGTCAAAAATCCTGGATTCTAATTCCAATTCTTATACTAAATAGACATGTCAGTTGAAAGATTATTTTCTTTAAGCCTCATTTAAGTCTTTAAATTGAGGAGTTTCAGTCATTGTAGGAAAATGGGTGCACCTTGGGATCATAAGGTTTAGTGAAATAAATCAAATACTCAAACTTAAATATCACACAATTCTTCCTATACGAGAAAAACAAAATTTAACAAAATTAAAGTGAAAAATATAAGATAATAGGAAACAAGGGGAGAGATCGTTTGCAAAAGGTATGGGACCAAGAGACAGAGTTGGAGAGAGGATAGGGATGAAAATGAATTTAAGATGCGTTGTAAACATGTACCAGCGACATGCAATGGATGTCATCATTGCATACTGCAAACATGTAGTATTAAAAATAAAATTATAAAAAGGAAAAATAAAAAAACTAGGAATTTTTCCTAAGAAGTCTCTAAGATATTTTTCAGCAATCACTTTTATTGTCAAACATACCAATCAGTGGGCTATTACTTTTCTCAATTTAGAGAAATTTTATGTAAGTGTTAATGAAAGTTTTTTAATAGTAAGAATACTCCCTGTTTTCAAACTCTGCGAAGAAACATTAAATCCTGAGGGATGTTTAACTTACATTATTTTCTTTTTCAAATGCACAGTATAATTACCTATATATCCCAGAAGAGACAGAGAAGGAAATTGAAAATCTTTAATATATAATGATGTGAATTGTTAATTAAAGTTGAAATAGCAATTAGTATCTTATTTAGGATTAAGCTTCTCTATTTTTTTAGTCTCAAATTTATTCTTAAACCTCTCACAAGAGTCAAGTAAATTTATTTGCACATCTTCCAAAACACTGTCTTCTGTTATGTTTTGTTTTCCGTAAGATTCAGATTGATCATTTTAGGATTGGACGTCTGAAGAACTTGATATGTTGTATGTTTAGAAATGCCATTTATTTAAAGATATGATCAACGAATTTGAGTCAGAAATACCATTCCATCCACTGAGTTGACTTGTAGTATATATGTCTCTGCTTGAACAACCCTAAAAAGTATTAATGATTCTAGGATAGAGTGCAGTATTCTTAAACCAAACTTGGCAAATGTGTAATTACCTTTCTCTCTAAGGAGATGGTAATGAACACAACTGTTAATAAGAAATTAAGTGGCCGTTTTCAGATCTTAAGATTCAGCCAGCACCTCAGTTGCATCCTCTACAGTAAGAATTCTGCTCCTTGTAAGGCAGTTTACTAGTAAGAGAATGTTGAAAATGTCGTGCTTTTCTCTGAAAAAATTCTATTCCTGTCAGAATTCTTTGAATTAAATAACGATGCTGTTTTGGATTACTTTTTCAGTTTAGGTCTTATGTCCTTAATTGCATAGTATTTGGTATTTTCTGCACCTTCACATACTTACCAAACACTTATTGAGGTGTAATTTCCAAATGTTGGTTTAGTAAATGATTATTGACTATCGTGAATTTAAAAGTCAAAAATAAATAGGCTCATGAGACTTAATGGTTAACTAGGTGTGATTCTTGGCTTCTGGCATTTTATGGAAATAGTCACTTGTGGTCAGCTAAGTACAGAAAGGCATACTGTGGCAATACTAACTGTGTAATTGGGACACACTGAATAGAAGAAGAGTTTGAGTTAAGGAAAAACTTTACAGAAGTAATGGGAGCTGGGCTGTGAAAGAACAGTAGAGTATCACCAGATGGGCAGAGAAGGGAAAGGGTTTGCAGGTGTATTCTGAATGGAAACACAAGTAAGTCATTTTTTCTAGATCTTAATCACAGCTGTTGGGGATTGAGGTGAGTCATGATAAAAAGTTGAGAAAGTAAACAAGGGTTAAATCATAGGATTGATAAGAAGTTGCTTATATTAAGTTACACTCATTACCAATTTAGAAACATTAAGGAATTTTAAAGTAAAACTTGACATGATCAGTTTTCAGTTTTAGAAAGGTCCTTTGGGCATTAGGATTTGGAGGTATATGTGTCTATCTTTCCTAGCTTTGTTTTCATAACCAGACTAAAGTGTTCTTTGCTCGAATTTTGCAAACTGTATCCATTTCCCACTAGCAACTAAAATACTGTCTTTCACTGAGTTCTTGCCTGACCAATCCACCCCCATCATCACTGTCATCATTTTGCCTTTTTTCTCTGAACACATATTCCACTTCATTTGTACCAAAATTTACTGTGCGTGTTCTACCTTCAGTTTATTGGTGAGACAAAAACCAAACTACTCTGCAGAATTTTGAATACATTAATATCTCAGTTTGTGTTTCTGAACACATAAAGGATTATCTACTTGTAATTTAAATTTTTTTGCAGCACTGCGGATTCAATTCACAACCTCGTGCCTGCTAGGCAGGCGCTTAAGCCACTGAGCCAAACTCCCAGCCCTAGTTTTTTGAGGCAGTGTCGCATATATAGCTCAGACCGGCCTTGAGCTCACATTGTAGCCCAAGCCGGCCTCAGACTCACAATGCTTCTCCTACCTCAGACTCCCAAGTGCTGAGATTCAAGGCATGCACCACCATGCCCGGCTCTAATTCTTTATTGGAATTACTAAGGTTGTTCATGAAGCTTTCCAATTTCAGAAGGAATGGTGGGAACAGTTTCCACAGCCACGATATCTTATCTTTTCTAAAAGATGCCTGTTTTTCAGCATCACAGTTTTGTGCATATAATGCCACAAAATATGTAACCTCCACATGCAAAGGATAGTGTTAGTTTGCCTATTTGAAAAGAGGTTATAATACAGAGATCAAGATAGAAGGCTTTTCCCTAAGCCAATGATATAAGATAAGCAAGATAAAATTTTTAGGTATAAATTAATAACAAGATTGAAAAAATTTTATTTCACAGGCCAAATCTTTAGAGTAGGTTAAAATGGTAATTATTTAAACATTTACTTTTTCTTTATTCAAATAATATAGAATATGTATAGTTATAAGAGAATGATTATTTATGCCATGCCTAAAACAGTGAAGTGTCACCAGATGGGCAGGGAAGGGAAAGGGTTTGCAGGTGTATTCTGAATGGAAACACAAGTAAGTCATTTTTTCTAGATCTTAATCACAAAAGAATTAATGGGAACACATTGTGAAAAATTTCTTTTTCTCAGCCAATAATTTTGGGAAAATGGGAGAATTCTGGAAATAGTGGGAAGAGTGCCAGAGTTGGCATAGTGAGACAGATTTTATAAGTAGGATTTATATGCCTCACAATAATTTCCCATAATTATTAGCATTGATTTTATATAGCCATATATTGGATTCTTCCAAATGACTGATGAAACTCTTGTTTATTCCATATATTTTTAGGGTGAAGATGGCTTTCCAGGATTCAAAGGTGACATGGGTCTTAAGGGTGACAGAGTAAGTAAAAAAGAAAATTTGTACTAATCCTAAAATTATATTTCTTGTTTTCTTATTTTAACCTATTTCTTATAACATACAGAGGTCCAGGATAAATAAAATATGTATATTATTTAAGACTTTGTTTAATCATGTTTTTATATGAAGTTTAAACATCTTAACTTTTGTTGAGATAGTATAGTATCAATTATTTTCTAGATATTGTTAACTTTTCCTATGTTTTATAAAATACATATATAAACACATATAGAGATGCTTGTCTGCCTCTCCAGATCCAAGTATATTTTAAGTTACAAGAGTGTGATTTCTTTGTGTTCCAGGGAGAAGTTGGTCAAATAGGCCCAAGAGGAGAAGATGGCCCTGAGGGACCCAAAGGTCGTGCAGGTCCAACCGGAGACCCAGGTCCTGCTGGCCAAGCAGGAGAGAAGGTTGGTAACCAAATTCACAGGTCCTCTTGCAGATGATGCTTTGTTGTTATTTTTAAATGTTTTACATTATTGTTAGAAAGCTAGAAGATTGTATTCAATTTCAAGCTTATCCACATTTGATTGAGAGTATTATCATAAGACGAACACATTTACTGGATTTATTTTTTCACTCTTACACATTTTTTAGCGCTCTCAGCTCTTCTCAGTCATCGAGGATTGGTCAGTCTTAAAGTTCTTCAGCAGTAGATGTTGAAAATTTTAGTAATTGAAAGATGAAAGGATCAGTGAACAATGTGGCTACTTATAGTTTTGGACAAAGTAGATTCATATTTGTCTCAAACCAAAATACACATTTTCTTTGTTTTTTACATATATTTTCACAGAATAATATTTTTAAAACATGTAAGTTCATGCCCATCTACAAGAGATTTTAATTTTAATCTAAAGTTGACACAGTCATCACTATATTTTGAAATATTACCACATAATTCTAGTAATTATTGGTTTGAAAGGTATTGGTCTATATGCATTATGTCTAAATTAGTTGCAAATTTAAATTTAAATTCTAGTGGTATACTAGGCTACTTATATCTTCTTATTAAAGCTTTGTTAAGTAAGTAATTTTCAAGGGGTAATGTTTCAGAATAACTTGTAAGCCTCTTATTATTATATTAGAATATTTATTTTTGTCTCAATTTTTTTTTTTAATTTAGGGGAAACTTGGAGTTCCAGGATTACCAGGATATCCAGGAAGGCAAGGTCCAAAGGTAAAATACAATTATCTTGATTTTTATAGTTTATCAACATGTTATAAAAGAACTTAAAATTTTTCTAATCTTTTATGATAAGCTGACATTTTGTAGCATAGAAAAGATAAGAACTCAAAATATAATTTCACAGTGGAAAATCATAGAGGACGGAAGTATCTGGAGTCAAGGGATCTTAGAGAATGTAGAGGATTATGGATCAGAGCATTTTAGGAGAAGAGTCATGAGATAAGGGCAAAATTGACAACTGCCTTGTAAGTGGAATCAGGACTTTCCAAGGAAGACTATTAGAATTTACTAGTGTTATACAGTGGATGGTGATGACTTGTGATCAGTAATAGGTTTTGATTCCATTTGAGTCTCCCTGAGGGTTTAATGAGTATTTCATGTTTTTGAAAGAAGTATAATATTATTTTCACCCCCTCTACTGACTCTGCCAGTATTAGTTTCTAGGATGGGCATAACAAATCACAACAAACTTGACTTAAAACAGTTCTGGAGGCTAGAAGTCTAATGGCAAGGTATCAGCAGGGTCTCACTCCCTCCAGTAACTCTAGGAAAGGAATTGTCCTCGCCCCTTTCAGTTTCCTGTGGCTCTAGGTGTTCCTAGGCTTGAGGCTGTGTAACTCCAGGCTTTGCCCCATCTTTATGCAACTGACTTCTTACTTCCTTTTGTTTGTGTCTTCTCTTCTGTCTTTTATAAAGACACTTGTCATGGGATGTAGGTACAACCTGAGTAATCCAGGAAGACATTTTAAGATACTTAATTTGATTATATTTGTGGAAGATCTTTTTTATTTCTCCAAATAAGGTAATAATCTCACATTGTAGAGGTTTGGACCTGGCTCTAGCTTTTGGCAAACCGTGATTCAACCTAGTATATCACTGAAAACTCATTTCTATTTTTTCTGTCTTTGTCTTTGTCTTCGACTTTGTCATCGTCTTTGTCTTTATCTGCCTTTGTCTTTGCCTTGGCCTTTGTCCTTGTCCTTGAATTTTCTTTTTCTGTTTCTTTTTGAGAGAGGGTGTCACTGTGTAGTTCATGCTTGCCTTCAACTCACTGTGTAGCCCAGGCTGGCCTCAAGTTGGCAGCAATCCTTCTGCCTCAGCCTCACAAGTGCTGGGATTACAGGTGTGCATCACCATGCCTGGCTAATTTTTGGATATTTGAAATTTACCTAGCTTAATTATTAAAAAAAAGATGGCTTTAAAATTGTATGTTTACCTTGGTGTGCTATTTATCTCTACCTAATTGTAAAATTTTCTTAAGACTGTACTTGATACACTTATTATTAATGTTAAGGTGTCTATGTGAATTAATATGTAAATATTGAATACTTATATTGCATTGATACATGCACACCCATTTATAGAATGTCAACTGCAGCACAGTTCCTAGTTTTGAGTATATGTGCATGAGGCTCTCTCGCTATACCAGTGTGTCTCCCTACCCCAGTTTGACCTGTTCAGTTATTGAGTAGGTCCTGGTTATGCAGTATCCTTATATATGCATTATTAATAACTAGCACAGATAACCAGTGAAAGACACGATCTCTTCCTCCTGAGCAAATGAGATCTGCATGCTCTGTCAATCATTGTCATGTATTAACAGTATTTTAGGTTTTTCTGTTGTTTTTTCTTTTAATTTTTATTGAGATTCCAGAAAATTATTTTCATGTATAATAAGATGTAAATTTTATTCCTTCCAAGATAAGATCCATGCTATCTGTGTTTTAAAAGTAATACAAACATCATTGTTTTTCTCTACATAGGAAACAGTGATTAATAGATTTTACTTTTTAAGTATTATCTCTAATATATTGATTGCTCTGTCATCAGTTTCTTTTTGTTCAAACTCATAGAAGGCATTCACTGAATAACCCATGACCCTAAGCTATCCTTAGACTAATTCATAAATTCTTCTATTTATCCAATTGAATTGCAATTGTAATATTCTTTTGTTTTGATTTAAATATATTGAAAAATGTCAGGATATTACTTGAATAAGTACAGTTTTATTTTATGAGCTTATTTGAAATTCTGGTCTTTTTTCTGTTACTCTAAGTCAGTTCTCTAATCAATATTATTTGAATTCTTTTTATTAGCAAAATGTAACAGAATGACTAAAGAGATGTATTTCTTCCCAATGGACTCAAACTTACCCTTTAACCTAAATGTATGGAATTCTAGTCATTATCTTTTATATTGCCTTTTTCGTAACTAAGGCTTTTTTTCTTTACGATCAAAAAGCTTTTAGGTTTCTCATTTCTAAATCAAAAATGTAGGGCACATCAAAGATCAAAGATAGCTTCACATTTTTCCCTACTTGGAAGACAATGAATTTTAAACAATCTGGCTTTATTATACTAAAAGTGAAATTTGGCTGTTAATCTCTTTGAAGCAATGTAAGGTCTATAATTAGACACTTTAATTTATTCAATATTTTAGAAGCAATATAAATTTTAATAGGTATTAAAAAATGTACAACCAAATGTACTATACAATAATAGCTGCTTCAAAATGGTAAGTTTATTTTAAGTTAGTGTACTTTTATAATTCAAACAGCATTTAAATTTTGAAAATTTTACATGTATTGACTATTGCTATTATCTTTAGACTTTGCAGTCTTATATTTTTTGTTTTTTCCATTCAAAAGTAGGTAGGTACTGTCTTTTTATAGAAGCTGTGTATTTTCTCATGATAATTCTTGAATGGGAAAAGGAAAAGATTAATTCCCATATTTTACAAACTGCTTAATTGGTGCTTTAACATTTTTGTGTTGTTTTTATACACAGTTTCCTAAAGCAAAACTGATATAAGAAAATAAGAGTATTATAAATTTACGCACAAGAGCAATGTGCTTAATTGACTACATAAGTATTGCCCATGTATTATAATAGATACACAACTATTTATTGCCAAATAAAATTTGATTAATGTAAATTATTTCCTATTGTTTTATACTCACATGTTAACTTCTTAGAATAATCACACAGTGAAACTATACCAGATGTAACTTTATCTAACTCTCTTTGAAGAAAGAAGACATTTGAAAGCCCTTCAAAAAATGTAATTTGTGGAGATTTTTTTCCCAGGATGTGATTATTAAACATTCAGATAACTGTCTTTAGACTGATCACAACTTAACTCTATGATTATGAATTAGAATGTATTGAAAAATGGATCATAAAAAGAAACATAACAGTGCATACAGTGGTTATAAGGGTGTTATGTGCATTTTTTCTGATCTGTTTTAATAGAATTCATAGTGAAAATTCCTAGGATCCAGTTTATCTACTAAGTATATACTATGCTTACTGTTTTGAAACTATGATGGAGCTAGGTATCTCTCACATGTTAGTAATACTTGATTTTTGCCTGTTCTTACTGTGGATGTCTAAGAATCAACTTCCAAGCATTCTCAAACATTTAAGTATTATCATATAGCAGATTCCTAGACTCTCCCTACATTTCAGTCTGTTTCCATTTCAGTAGGTCTGGAGTGTGACATGATAACTCATATTTTTATTAACACTTCATATTTTTTCTGATACACAGGAGCTGCTCACCACGTTACTTTTAGGGATAGTTCAGTGCAAATGAGTTAATTCCAAAAGCAAGGAATATATTGAAGTCAAAGAAGACTGTTAGTTTTTCCCGTATTATATAGGGTAGTATATAAAATCTTGAATGTCTGCTACTCTTTGCTAGAGACCTAGCACATTATTGCATTTAATTTATGCAGTGTTCTCAATAGGAAAATTGAATATTTGGAAATCCTTCAACAGCTTCAGGGACATATAGTTAAGGAAAGGGATTTAAGCCCTAATCTACTTTATTGACTTAATAAAGAGGCAAACCAGTCTCAATCATAATCAAAAAACAATCTGAGAAGTTAAAAACTATGGCATATGCACAAAGTGAAGCTGTGGAATTTAGTTATGGGAGATTATTATATTCTGTCTGAAAATGTGGCCATCTTTAGACAAAAGAAAATAATGTTTTATTCACTATTACATTTGAAAATAATCATTATTACCCATTATTACCATTTTGTACCCTACATTCTTTATTCTAGTCTCCCACAAGTTTCAAAATAACCAGTAAGTTGTAATCATTGCCATAATTTCATAGGAGAAAAAGTTATTCTCAAAGTGATTAAAAAATACACAATTTAATTTGCCAATATATGAAAGTCATAAACTTTGAATTTAGATCTTTGGAATTGCGAACACAAGATTTTACCATTGAAGTTGTGACTTAGACTGTCAGCTAAGTGTGATCAGATTCAAATGGTAAATCAAAATGTAGTGGAAGATTTTTCAGTCCATATGATTTAATTCAGTTCTAAAACTTTAAAATATTCAACTAAAAAGTGGTATGTATACAAATACAAAGTTAATTCAATAATTAGTTTTTAATGTCCCTTCCTTTATGTTTGATTATTCATGTAAATGAAAAAAAGATTTTTTTCTTTAGCATTGAATCAGGTATAGAGACTGAGTTAAAAATGTGTTTTACATGAAATTTACTGTAATGCTGTTTTAAAATTGGAGATATGATACTTGATTAATTGTTTTACTTTTAAAGATAAATACTAAAACATGTTTTATCAATTCATGTTTTACCGCTTCCAGGATTTCAGTTGTCATTGTAAGTCTATTTTTAAATACATAAATGGAGGTCATATGATGTCTTAAAATTAAATATATGATTAATAGTTATATTTCTGACTTAAACATTATCAGCTATTTCAGAATCACTGTTTTCCAGGAAAAGAAAATCACAACTTATGCCCAGCAAATTTTAGTTACCACATTCATTGTTCCGTATTTTTATAATTTCAGGGTTCTACTGGATTTCCTGGGTTTCCAGGTGCCAATGGGGAGAAAGGTGCACGGGTATGACACATAAATACATTGTATCAAATTAGCTAATGGAAATGCCTCTGCATGAGCACCAGACTCATAATTGAGTGTGGTATACTGCATACTGAAAGTGTTTGAAATGTCTTTCTCAGGGAGTAGCTGGCAAACCAGGCCCTCGGGGTCAACGTGGACCAACGGTGAGTGCCTTTATTTAAATTAGTGATTTTCATTTCACATTTAGTTTTTCAGAGTAATGTTTTTGTGCCTTTGCGTTTGCTTAGATTGGATTATTTGTCTTTTATTCTCATATGCAGGGTCCTCGAGGTTCTAGAGGAGCAAGAGGTCCCACAGGGAAACCAGGGCCAAAGGTATTGTGGGGATTTGTTCCTTTTAATATTTGCAGTAAATCCTTCTTTTGAAAGATGGGTGCATTCAGAAAGAATCAAAACTAATTTTTTTCTTTCTTTCTTTCTTTCTTTCTTTCTTTCTTTCTTTCTTTCTTTCTTTCTTTTTGTTTTGTTTGCCAGGGAACTTCAGGTGGTGATGGTCCCCCTGGCCCTCCTGGTGAAAGAGTAAGTATGATACAATCTCATAATATAAAATGAAAACTAGTATTTGTTCCAAGTGTTTAAATTTCTGAGAAAAGGTGCATGTACACATTCATCGACAGTTTAAAAAATTATTTTTCTTTAATTTATTCTTCCTATCAATCAAAAGCTTGATCCATTATATGCAACTAATTTGTTACAGAAATGAGAGGAATGAAGTGTGTAATTCACCTCAAATATTACACTTAATCCAGGCCAGAGTCTTTTTTTTCATTCCGGGTATAGCTAAAATGCCTATCCCGCGTCATCCACTTGTCTTGTTTTTATATAAATACTCAATTTATTCATGGAGCAGCCAGCAACATTATGCTGGTAAAAATGCAAGCTACTAGTGGCCATTAAGCCACAGTCAATATACATTACAACTCAAGATAAAATATCCATTCCAATAAATAGAAAACCTATTTAGTAAATAGATTTTCAATTGATATAAAATAAAACCTTTGTCTTTTTTTTTGAATAATGCAGCATTTTTATAAAAACCAGATTCTTGAATGTTATTCTCTTGCAAGAATTTTAAATATAGATGTCTGTATTATATTGGAAGAAATTAAAATAATTTGTTATTATTCTGTAATATTTTTCAATATTATGTAGTCATATTAATGCATTTTCAATATCATTATTTGAGACATAGTAGTTTTACGAAAAAGAAAACAGAAACATCTTGTGATATATTTTTTTGAAACTGAGATTAATAGTTGAGTAAGAAACAATGAATAAAATTTACTCTATTTGTGACAAAAATGTGAGTAGATAATAAGATGCAATAATAAACTTTTAACTTGAGTTACTTTATGGTTTTGCTCATGTTCAATTAAACTTTCAAATTTTTTCTTTCTTGATGGACTGTTCTCAAATTAAGCCCATTCATCCTATACATCTTGAATTCATAGATAATACATATATTTGACTTATTTTGCATTTAAAGCCATGTTAATAAAAATATATAGTTTACTTTTTTAGAGATAGTTTAATTAAAATGGTTAAATCATGAAGCAAATTCCAACAATTTAGCAAATTACAGACAACTGAGTTTTTTAAAGCAAAATCACTTCCTTATGTGACTTGTTTATGCATTACAAAATTTTATGATCTACTGAAGTAAATGTACTTTTAGAGATACTACATTTTGACTTGGAAACAATAGTGTGACCCTACAGTGTGATTAGTAAAAGTATAAAAATTCTTTGAGAGTGAGAGAAGAATCAAAGTAAAGGTTTGGTTTTGTTAATTTAGAAAGATTCATTTTCAATAAATATTTGTACAGTTTACATTTCTATGTAGAAAGATTATCCTTTCTATCGTCTATGTAGCAAATGGAAACTTTCTCCTAATGTGCTCACACACTGGAAAGTTTTAAATATTATGAACTATTTTAGTTTATGTCTTAAAGATACAGTTGAAGAATGTTAAAAGTAACACTACATTTTTTTTTCAAAATATGTGAATTTGTTCAGGGTGAGAATTTCATACCATTGAATTAGAAATTACAATTCTTATTATTGCCTTTTTAAAGACTTCTTTAATAATATGTTAATATTTAAGTATGTATGAATATACCTATTTTTATTAAGAAGTCTGAATGTTAAATGTTATCCTTCATAAAGAAGGTTAGAAGATAATATATACTTGTCATTATTGTTAGTTAATATAGCTTGCAATTAGTTTTAAATTGCCAGATTTATCAAAACAAGTAGTAAAAAGCAAAGAAGCAAGATATCTAATCAGATTACAATTTTACATAAACATTGAGTAACTTTGGCATAACTATGTCAGTTGTAGTAATTAAGGCATATTGAAAACCAATGTCTACCTAAAATTGAAAATTGGCTACACACTGGATATAGTATCTGATGACCCTAACTGACTTCCAATACAATCTTTACACTACATCTTTAAATACTTCTTTACTTCACCCAGTGACTCTAGTAGTTCACCTTTTCTGTCAGGTCTGCATTTCAAGAGTTGGGAGCTTGAAACTTTAGACACTAGTGAGCTTTATATAATCTATGTGTTTTCCCTATCTTTATTCTGTAAGAGTGTTATTAAGTAAAAGGAAGGGTTACTTGAACACCACCTTTGGGATACATGACAGGGCACCCATAACTGAGATGGTTGCTAACTGAATAATGTGTGGGTAGTGTATACAATGTGGATACACTAAACAAACAAAGGGATGAACCAGAGGGCATGTGATTTTGTCCTGCTACTTAAAATGATTCATACATTAACAATTATAAATCAATTATTTCTGGAATTTTCCATTTAATAATTTAAGACCAGAAGGAATCATGAGTGACCACAGAAAGTGAAACTGCAGATAAGGGGGCCCCTGTATTTTGACTAATACAAAGAGGAATTCCTCTTTGCTTGAATTTCGGAAAGCAAGGTCCAAGTTTTTCTTCCTTATTTACTCTAAAGTAGTGATTTTGAAAAATTTTTTTGTCAAAAGATTTTAAATTCAAAATTATGTTATAAAAACTAGCAATATTTTATATAGTAAAGATGTTTTTAAACATTAGAAAAGTAGAGTTTGCTACAAAATATTGTCTTAAAATTTTGCACATAAAATTACTTTTTAAATTTTCTTAAGGTATAGTTGCCTTGTTTACTTTTTACTCGTTGCTGAAATAGAATATCTGATGCCCAAAATTAGGAAAGGAAAGGTTTATTTCTTACAGTTTCTCAGGGATTTGAGTCCATACTCAGTTGGCTCCAAGGCAGTATGGTGTGAGCCATTCATGGTGGCCGCCAAACAGCAAGGTGAACCAGCAGGAGAACAGGGGGAGAGGAAGACGGAGAGAGGGAGAGAGAGAGAGAGAAAGAGAGAGAGATGCATTCCTCCCACCCTTACTCTGTATGTCAGCTCCACCCTTGGGCGGGTGCAGCACTCACATCACCAATCCCAGCACTAGACAACAAACCAATCACAGATGCCAGACTCAGCAGTCAAAATTACATGAGGCCTTGGGGGGACACAAGATCAAACCAATACAATAGTGATATTTAAGAATCTTAGTTCCATAGTTTAATGTCAATTTAAAAATTTGTAAATTCCTAAAATGTGCACATGTGATACCTTTTAAAAAACTGCGGGAAAAAATGTGAGGATTCTTTTTTTGAATTTTTGATTTGTGTATGTATGTGTATGTGTCAAAATTTCACATTTATTAAAGGTATGATAAAACAACAATGGTAGAGGAAAGATAGCTGTGCAGATTGAAATTGGGCCAAGTATAAAGGGAGGGAAAAGGGAGGAAGAAATAAACATAAAAAATATACCTTAAAGTGTACTGTGAGCTATCCGGAAGAGGCACAATAGCCTCTCTTTTTTTCATTTTTTAATTTTAAGATGCTAATAGTAGTAAAAACTTGTGGTGATTTCAGAACTAACATTGACATAATAATGACAAATTTTCATTGCAAAGGCTAAATTGATAACTCAAACAAATAAATTCTATTAAAGACCATTGTTAATAAACTTGTGTGGTTTTTTTTTTTTTCCTTGTGGCACCCTGGATCGAACTCACAACCTCGCGCCTGCCAGGCAGGTGCTTAAGCCACTGAGCCAAATCCCCAGCCCTAGTTTTTTGAGGCAGGGTCGCACTATGTAGCTCAGGCCAGCCTTGAACTCGCGTTGTAGCCCAAGCCGGCCTCGGACTCACAGTGCTTCTCCTACCTTAGCCTCCCGAGTGCTGGGATTAAAGGCATGCGCCACCACGCCCGACACAAACTTGTTTTTTGATAAAAAAATAGATAAACTCTACCCCAATTCTACTACTTATGAAACTGTATTTCTATAGTGTTTTATTCTGTGTCTAGTTCATAAATACAGTAATTATGTTCTGTGCCATTACAGGATTGCCTTTTACCTGGCCTTTCACTGTCAGCAACACAATCACTGTACTAGGGTCTACTTTATGCATTTTAAATATATGTAAATATGAAATTTGAATAATACAATTCATGGAATATCAGGCCAAGAAGGATTCAATACATATTTAGACCAAATGCTAATGAGAATAATTATACAATAAGCTTCTTTTATTTTGTCTACCAAAGAAGTTTATATATAAGGAAAATAAGATGACACTCGAAATAGATATAGTTTAAATATAGAGACCAGTTAAGAGTATTTTCTATGATTTTTTGGAAACACTTATTTCTCTCTTAGTTGTGTCTGGATAGAGCCAGAACATATAGAGAACTGATTTTTTAAGTAAGTGGATGCAACTCGAGACCATAGTTTTAAGTAAAATAAATCAGACATGCAACTTGAAACATTGCATTGTTTCTCTTGTGTGAGAAACCCTAAGAGTAAATGAGAAGTAAAATAAAGGATCGGTATTGGACGTACAAAAAACATGTACAAATGGGAAGGGGAGCAACAGGATGGGGGAAGATTTAACAAAAAAGGAAAAAAAGAGAAAAAGACGAAAAAAAGAAAAAGAGAATGGAAGGGAAAAATGGAAACAAAGCTTTTTGTAAATGTGGAGGGGAAGAAGAGTTGAAGGGATGGGAGAATAATGAAAAAGAAAGAGGGATCAAGATATATTATATACAGGTACAAATTCCCTGTGATTAATCATTAAGTGTGCCAAATACGTACTGGTGAAAAAATGATAAAAAAAGATTAAAAAATTTTTTTTCACTCTGATTTCTCTTCAAATCATATAAATCTTTTGACTTTTACTAAAGATTTCTTTGGAGAAGAACAAAAACAAATTTTTGTGGAATTGAATTATCTTCTCTTTTGGTTTAGAATATTTCCAGCCAATATTAAAAGTTAAAAAACAAACAAACAAACAAACAAAAAACCACTCTGGTATTTCTTGATTTGTATATATTCTATATACTTTTTATATAATCTCTAAATGTTTACTGTGCTCCAGAAGTAAAACCATTGGTGTGAAGTGCAATTTTAAATAGTGAAAAATCATCTACTTGGCTTTGATTTTAACGACTGTTATTATCATGTTGCATTCCATAGCTCTGTCTCTACAGTTAAGAAGTTGAATGCTACATTGTATTTTATCTATAGAAATAAACTATAGAATATAATGATGCCTCTTTTAAGACATATTGTTTATTTTTCTCCTTTGCTTTTTATTTTTAGGGTCCTCAGGGACCTCAGGGTCCAGTTGGATTCCCTGGACCAAAAGGCCCTCCTGTAAGTGTTTCAGTCTCTCTCTCTCTCTCTCTCTCTCCTCTCTCTCTCCCTTTCTCTCTTTCTCTCTCTCTCTCTGGATATCTCTCTTTCTCTCTCTCCCCCCTCTCTCCATTCAACAATATTTCTATATTTCTGACAGGTGTTTTATATTTTAAATAAATTTTATATGTAAATATTGATAAAATCCCTATAAAATAAAATTGAATTGAAGGATTGAAGGTCGTGAATAAATTTTCAATTTATAAAGTTCACAGACTGTTTTGAATATCATTCAAGCATCTCTTATTAAATGTTCTTTTAAACTACATTGAAGACTTGAACAGTATGAATATTATTTTCTCAACTACTCTTCTAGCACAAAATGCTTATTGTTGATGACATTAAAATTGTTACCACATATTAAATATTTGGTGAATTGGAATTTCGCTTTTATTTTCCATCTCCAAATAAAATCTTCCATTCCTGTTCAATTATAATTTCCTAAACTGCTTCCAGTATTCTGATATTACTTATGTAACATTAAGATTTATTTATTCAACATGTTTTTGTCTCTAATAATGCATTTTGCTTAGGAAATGCAAAAGTAATTCTTACGAAATTATATACTTCTTTCATAAAATTTATTTAGATCAATACTCTCTCTCTTTTTTATTTCTGAGATAAGATGTTGCTATGTAGTTCAGGCTGGCCTCCAACTCATGGTGATCCTCCTGCCTCAGATTCCTGAGTGCTGGAATTACAGGCATGTGTCACCATGTCCAACAGATCAGTACTCTCTTTAATATCACTATAAATATCTTTTTAAAGTTAATTGAAGAACTTTATATTCAAACATATATTCCTTGAAACAGGGTGACTTAGTTGTTTGCTGTTTATTTCTTTTTTTGGAACATACTTAGTTTCTTTAAGTTAGAATCAACTTATCCATATGTGTAGTACAGAGGTTCTCACAATGCATTTTGTGACCCAGCAGTGTCAGTAGCATTTATTATATTGTTAGAAATGCAGTCTTACTTCCTACTCAAAACTCTGTAGAGAGACCTAGTTCCTGATTTATCAAATGTTCTAGATAATTCTGATTCATGCCAAAGTTTATGAATCATACCTTATGTTTGAACTAGACAATATGGGCCAAACTTTAATGAACATACAACTCACTGGCGAATTATTTATTTTGAAGTACAAATGAGTATTAAATATTGAATTATGAGGCAGTTTCCACTTTTTTGCAATTTTTGACACTGCTTGACAATGAACAGTTCTGCTTTATTACTTCTAACGTACCAAGAAACAATTGTTATCTATATTACAGAAGAGGATCAACCCAAATAACCTGTTATTAAATGTAATACTGACACTGACAGGTTATGTTTTTTATTCACTAAGTTTTGGTCCAAATGTCCTGTTCAGTCTGTGCTAAGATTCACAAAGAACTGAAACAAAGTTCTTACACTGATTGTGCATGTATTTTTCTGATAGGCATTTCTGTGTTTTCAAACAATGTGCAGAGATTATGGTTAACTTTGAGAAATCCATTAAGATGTATAACCTCAATATTGTTCTTTCATTTATGTTCATATATGTTGTTCCCAATTATTTCCCCTAATATATTTTTGTTGCCAAAGAAAGTCATTGACTAATTTTCCTTAGACTTTTTCACTCTGTCACTCATGTATCTTTCAACATGATGTGAATCACTGGTCTTGCACTCATTTTATTTCCAAGAAGTATCAGAAATACAATAAATGCCTATACTTAAAAAATAAGTATTGACATGACACTGATATGAAACATTACTTTCACTGTTAAACAAAACACTGCACTCATGTGGTGTTAGAAACTCTGGGAAAGTAATGCCTTCCTTATTTTGAAATAGAAGAAGTTCAGGTGGTGGAATAGAACTGATGTCATCCTACAAACTGACTGACTTATCATTGTACCTGAAAAAAATTGTATACACAGACGGACACATATAGATTGCATACTTCAAATGCTCCAGTTAGATTCTGTTCGTCTCATGTTAATGCTTCTATATTTGAAAAGTATGTCATCATCACACTTAAGAAAAATTCTATTTGAAGTGATTAAAATTTAAAGTATGACAATTATGAAGAACATTCTATTTCTAGAAACAAAAAAGTCAAAACTCAGTATCGACCAGGATGAGAAAACATTCCTACACAATCACTGCAAAGTGTCTTTATAGCATGCCTCGCTGTGTCAGAGCACTTTCCTTTTAATGAATTTGTTTCTTCTGTCTACCTACTACATCAAAGGAGCAGCCTATTTTGATAAATAAATTCTTATTTTTGAATAAATTCCATAACTATGTTCAATTAATGTGCTGTGTTTTATTAAATAGTAGTTTGGAGCCATTACAGTTTTTTAAAATTAATTGCCTAATTTTAGAAATACACACTTAGGTTAAGAAAAAGGGTGCCAGTGTTCTTTCATGAGACCATTAACCCTGTTGTCTCAGACTATGTGGAAACACCATGAAAAATCATGCTGTATTCACTCCAAGACAACCTCATTAGATTTAAGATCACCATTTAAAAGGATTGTAATTTTGTAGTGAAATGCTGATATACTCTATATAGCGAACACAATGAGGTATTTAATTTTTATATTTCAGATTTATTAGTACCATGTATATGTGTTGTGTAGATTGCAAAACACATCATTGGAGACTCTTTTATTTGCTGTTTTGAAAACTGAACTTGGATGAAGTCTATTAAGAGTTAAAGTATTTATTTCAGTTTCACCTCCAAATTAAGCGCTGACCTACTTCTTCCATTGTCGTACACCTAGTGACTAATGTGTGGATTTATAGTATATCTTTTTGGTAGAAAAAATATTTAATTTACATCCAGGAACGTTTTGGACCTTTTTTTTTTTTAAAGTATTCACATTTTGGCATTTATGAGGCAGATTGGTCTAGAATTACAGATGTGGTTCTGGAAAATGTGAACAAATCACCAGTCCAGCCGTCATCTTGTGAAACGGAGTAACAGTTTTTAATTAAAGGTGATAACAAACCAATGCGTCAGTGCTGATGAGGTCAGGAAGCAGAGCTGGTTCAGGGAGGGCACTGCCAAAACTTCCCAGAAGTATGCCAACCTAGAGAAAGCCTTCTTCTGATGAAGAAAGCTAGCTATGAAAATGAGCTTATTTTGAACTAAGGCCTTTAGTTCAAACTCACTCCATATTAATGAGTTTAAAGATAAGTATTTTCAAATTGATTTAGGTATTTAATATTAGGTACTTTAAAGTAAATTTACTTAAATAATTAACGTGTAGAGTGGTATGCTGTTGTCATTAAGAAAGTTATGTTAAAATGATCATCTTTCTTCAGTTTATCCAGAAAGATGAGAAATATTTGGATTTATACCTATTAGTTGTATTCTAAAATTTTAAAGGTTTCTGAGGTTACATGTAATCTATAAGGCAGTCTAATGAAGCAATCTATCTCTATAAATATTTAAAATATAGGAACTTCGCAGAGTTACTTACCTTAAGTACTTAGTTAATAACTCCATGACAAAAGGCGGCACCCTTTGGCAGATTTGCTCTCTAGTTCTTAATTACTGCTTTGCTTTGAAAAGGGTTTATTTAAGAAAATGCATAAGAAAAGTTTGCTGTGATGGTTTCTACATTTGAACATAGCACATTGTTTCTTTCACTTGAAGCAAACTGAGCGGTGTTGTTCTTTCCTTTTCATGCTTGTAATATATTTGGCTCACCACTAGAGGACAGTGTTTTTCTCTGTTATCTGTGTTTCAGTGCACAAAGAAATGAGTTCTGAACAGATGACTGTAAAAAGGGGAAAGTGTTAGTCAAGTACTGAAGAAATAACATTTTTCTAAAAAAAAAAAAAACAAAAAAGAAAGAAATATAAATACATGAAAGTATGCTTTTGAAAGATAGGTGCAACAAAAATAAATTCATTTAGTATATAATGTTTAGAACTTTAAAGTTTTTGTCTAGTCATAGCCATAGAGTTATATTAAATGATCATATATGCACATAACCATATATAAAAAATCTGGACATTAAAATCCAATATACAGTGAAATACAAGAAATGATCTAAAATATGCTATAAAGTAATTCAAGCAATATTTATGATTTAGGCTATTTTATGTTTGTGATTTCAGGGTCCACCTGGGAAGGATGGACTTCCAGGACACCCTGGGCAGCGTGGGGAAACTGTAAGTAATTCCATTTTTTGGTTGAAATTTTCTATTTTTAGTACCTCATCGGTTCACAGAAGGCTATTTTATTGTTAACTTACCAGATTGGGGACGATAAAGGAAGAATCCTGTCAAACCTTTTATTAAAACCTATAAATAAATAAGTAGATCCAAATTTGTACCTAAAAAATCTCTGAAAATATAGGGTTTTGACTGAAATGACTGTTTCATTATCAGTATCAGCACTTTATGAATGAGCTGATGGAGAAAGTCCCATTACTTTTTGAATACCTCCTCTTGATTGTCACCTTGATTCTCTCACTGAAGTCTATGAATACATCCTATCCGAACTATCACTGCCCTCTGCCAAATGGAAATGCTTTACTATAGGTCATTCACATAATGCAGCGTTCTTCTAATGTTGGACTAGAAGATAAGATATCTGCTGATTTTAGAACCAGGAGGGTTTACTTATTCTGGAAGTATGTCAAATGCATCCTTCTTATGTCAAGTGGAATATGTAGTTTAAAAAATAATTTAATTTTATTTAAAAACTATAAGGAATATAACATTTCAAAAATTGACTCATTAACTCATAATGTATATGATAATTTAGGCAGAAGAAAAACTGGCACTTTCAGTATTTATATAAGGATTCTGGTGGGTTTGTTTGTTTAATTAGCTATACTTAAAAACTGCCATCCCTGTGGGTTGTTGCTCTAATTAGAAGTGCTCCTAGGTTGACGTGTTCCCTTGGAATCAATTCTTTGTCTTCACTGTTGGTTAACTTTATCCAGATTTCTTAAGGAAGGTGTAATAGAGTCTACCTTTGACTCCATCTTTCAAAATCACTTTGGGGCATTCTGCCAGTTTGACAACATAATTTGGAATTGATAACATAATGTGATAATGAATCTTCAACTTTTATTAATTTTATGCCATGGGAGAACAGACTTCAGCAGCAACTTAATTACTGTCTCAATCACCAAGTGATAATTCTTAGGTTAACAATTTAATATTAGCTGGACTACAGACTTCGAAGTCTTGGCCTTCAAAAGCCGAATCACAAATGAGCAAATGGGATCAAAAAATGAAATTGTTGGGGTTTCCCCTTGGGCATGATAGTTATGTAAGGGGAAAAAAATGAACACTATATAAAAGAAAAAACACAGATTTGAAAATCTATTTTTACTTAAATTTTATAGCCCTTTTGTTTCTTAATGAAGCCATAAAATTTTCTGGAGGTAATTCTGAAATATTTTCATAAGGTCTTTTGAAGAAGAGATGCGTAAAGAATTAGCACATTAAAAATCTCTTTTGTTCTTCGATTTGATCTGTGGCTTCTGTTTCTATCCAAAGTAGCAATATCATATATAATAATTAAATTTAAACAGAGAAGAAAAATAGAATATTAGCTAATGTTTCTAGGAAGAATGTTTCTGTCTATTGGTTTCTCATGGGAAAGTTCAGAATTATTTCTCAAAAATTATATTCCTGGTTTCACATCCATTTTTAAGTAAATCACCCTATAGTCCGGAACTGTTCTTTCTTGCGTTTATCCATGTTGACTGGAATTCAAAAGATTTCCTTGTACAGGAGTTAAAATCTAAAACTGGCTAAGTTTTGCTAAATGCATTATCTGATTTCAGAAAACAAATTTTTTTTATTATATTTGAGTTTTGTCCCCCTTCAGGTATCCTTCATGATTTGTCTTGATTTTTCACATGTTGAAGCTTTGCAAATCATGCAGGAAATATTAGAAATAGTTCCTATTACAGTGAAACAACCCAACCTTCTCTGAGACATGGTGTCAAATCCAGTATTGATACTAAAATTAATTTAATCCTTTAAAGATTAGAGTAGAAATTCTATTTTCATTGACTTTAGCAGCATGTTTTCTGAACTACCCATGAATCTGCAACATTATTTTCTGTTTTTTAGGGACTTTGACCATTACATTAACTTATTTTAAAATTCACTGTTAAATATAGCATTACAATAGATAATGTCAAACAAGCAAACTGCATTTTGAACTGTAAAAATTTTACAGCCCATAGTTTATTTGTCATACCCCTAGCATCAGATGTATTAGATAATTGTGAACACTCTGAATTTGTTGAATGAGCAGACATGAAGCAGTGGTCTTTCAAATCTGTCACCTGCACAAGTGGACTAGCCAACAAACTTTTTCTTTTTCCATTTAGGATGCTAGTGTGTGTTGTAAATTTCTATAGACTTTGTTGAATTAAATACTAATTTTTACTCAATTCATTTCCATTAGTTATTACTATAATCATTTCTGTGAGATATTCTTGCTCTCACAGTGACCAAGAAAAAGAGCTTTATAAGATTTTATTTAGTTTTTAATTCAAAACTGCACTTAATTCAAAGCTGTAGTCTCATTGGAGAGAATAAATTGTGCAGTATATGATATGGATATCAAAGAAAGGTGAAAAGGTGAACATAACTAAAATATGAAATACATTTCCAAAGCAAAGTTTGTGATGGAGGTAGCAGACTGGGTTGAGACTGTTTTGAACTTTCTTACTGATATTGTTGGGCACTGCATGTAGTTACCAATAAATTGATTAGTTTGCTTATATAAAATGATAATCTTGGCTAAGGTGGACAACTGAGTGAAACTGATTTGAAAATCCTGATCATCAAAGAGATTACAGTTTTAGTCATACAAGTCTACTGGGCAAGAGAGAAAAAGCAGTATTTTGAAAGAGTTCTTCAACTGACACTAGAATCAATGACAGAGTGAAGATCCAAACTAAGCCTATGATATGAAATTATTTCATTAAGAAAGGGAAAGAACACAAGAGGAGCATGAAGGACAAGGACACATTCAGCACGCTCCATGTTGAGAATATTGAAGAGAGCACACCTCATGGACTGGAAATGTCTAGTAGGCATTTGCGGAGTTTGAGAGTTCAGTACAATTAGAGATTAGAGATTTAGAAATAATTTGAAATAGGTGGAATATTTTATGAACATAGATGTAAGCATGGGTCATGGAGGTTGTTGGCATAATCCAGGAAGTAGTGTATGTGTGTATGTGTGCTGATAAACACATATAGACACACATACATATGTGTTTACTTTTGTTTGTGTTTGTACATAAATTTGTAAATCTGATCAGCAACCTGTGAGTTTCTGAAAGCTAAACTAAGCAAACTATGATTTTGATTTTAAAATGCTAAATCAGTTTTAGGGTAATTTCTCTCATATTTAATTGGTTTAGCTATTAACAATAATAGCTTAAATAGAACCTGGATGGTTTTAAGAATTAGTCAATTTCAAAAATATATGAGCCAGCGATTTAGACCAGTGGCCTAAACACCCACCTGGCAGGTTTGAGGTTGGGGGAAAAAAAAAATATATATATATATGACATCAGTTTTTTCTCTGTAGCTCCAATTACGATACTTATAGATATACTTTCTTTTCCTTTTATCTGCTTATAAAAGTTTGTTACTTTAATTAATTCAATCATAATCATCTGGAAGTTTGTGGGGCTACAAGTTTCTGTTTTTTCTTGTCAACTTTATTGTTTCTAGTCTGATTATATGTTATAATGAGTAAAATTTTTGCAAACATTGGTTTTATTTCAGTTCTTTGGAAGGTTTCTCTCAGTATTTTTTGTCTACTTCTCTAAATGTTAGATGTAACTTAACTCACATGAAAATAATTTGTCTAGTCTAACAATTATATAGAATGAATAATCCACAAGAAGCCTAGATAAATGTAAATATTGAATATATTACCAAAATCTTGATTTAGCAAGTATATTCTTCTCACATCAACCAGGATATATTTTAGTGACTGAAAGGTGTATTTCTAACTATACC
Source organism: Dasyprocta punctata (assembly GCA_004363535.1). Classification (NCBI taxonomy): domain Eukaryota; kingdom Metazoa; phylum Chordata; class Mammalia; order Rodentia; family Dasyproctidae; genus Dasyprocta; species Dasyprocta punctata. The sequence continues at coordinate 188,726 of RJWM01000290.1, forward strand.
CTATTGGGTTTTAACAAAGAACATTGTTAAGAAAACTGAAATGATTGCTAATCATATACCATATTTTGTTTATATTATACTTTTGCATATTGCTTTGTATTTTGAGATTGTTGGATTGCACTTGAAAGAAATGAATAAATATCATATTATATAGATTTTCACCATGGACTATTTTAAAAAATAAAGGAAGATTATCGTTTATTTCATCCATAAACATTGATCATTAAAGTTCTATATATTTTTGGTCTGTTGAAATACTGTTAAATGTGTATTTTTACCTCAGTGTCATTATAGTACCTTATTTTTTAAGTTTATGGTAATAACCATGAGGTTACAATGTGAAACAGTGAAGACAAAATTTCAATTAAAAAATTGGAGTATAATAACATATTCTACTTTGTTTCCTTAGGGATTTCAAGGCAAGACTGGGCCCCCTGGGCCAGGAGGTGTTGTTGGACCACAGGTGTTTTTATTTATTTTTCTAGCAAGATTTATGTTTATGTTTATATTTTCACCTTACTAACTTCTGTCAAATCTGTTCATTTTGTTGTGACTCAAAATGTATATTGCCAACATCAAATGTAATTCAGCAGACAATGAATTAAAACTGTTTTTCAGTTGCTTGTTTAAATAAACAAGAAGAGTAAACATGAAAACAGTTCAAAAACTTTACAATTAATTTAACAGGAAAGTCTAAATATAATGACACCTACTTTCTACTTGTCTATTTAAAAAAAACAAGTTAAAATTCTTTATTAAATAGATTGGTTATTCGAAATTTAAAATTATGAAGTTATTTCAGTCTTTTGAATATAAGTTAGGTCTAGAAGTACAGTTCTATACTTCTATATAGTAAAAGCAAAATGTAAATATCTTAAAATAATGTTTTAAACATTTAGTATTTGTATTATATATTATATTTCTTAAGATTTTTTTGTCTTTATAACAATTAGTTATAAAATATTAGTTTTTTTCTTTGAGTGTATCTGAAATGTTGGCAAAGACAAGTATGTGTCTCATGATAGGTGGCAGAAATTCTCAAACTTTGGTACAGTATCTTGAATTAGGAGCTTACATAACCACAGATAATAATTCATGTGAATAGAAAATGATGTTTTTATTCTTTAACAAAACATGTTGAATGGACAGGACTCTTTTAATTTAGTCAATTGTAAAGTTACACCAAGTACTATAACACATACAAAAAGAGTAAGAGCAGTTAGGCAAGTGTTCTAATAATTAAATTATTTTACATAGTCTTTTCTGCACCTATAATTAGTTCTCAGTGTTTTGCAACTTTTACACACAAACATGCACATACAAAAATACATGCACAGACACATACACACACAGAGAAATAGAATCTGCATCTTATGTCTAGAAATCTGTGTAACTGAAGCAGAAAAGAATCCTTGGATTGGGTAATCATTTTATTTCAGAGAATAATTCCTCAACTAAAGGAAATTTTTAACTGTTCTTATAAAGGAAATATAGCTTGAGTATAAGCATGTATATATTTTTATGCTGAAGTTTCTTTCTTGACTGCTTGTCAACTCTAATCATATACATATCATATACATACCATATATGTCATATATATTGTACATATATATATAATATATGATATTATATATATGAATAAAAATGGTATAATACCAGTTAGCTTGTTAACCGTGAAACCATGCAATTATATACATATCTTTAATCTAGATATTATTACTTCCCTTTAATGTATATGGCATTCCATACAATATCCCTAATATCAAATGATATCATATATATATATATATGTCACATGTGTTCTTTACCAAGGCCAAAATGTAAAAATATGTAAAACTATGTTACATTTTTTGAAAATAACTGAAAATGGTATTATACAAGCAACCTTGGTAAAGCATTCTACTGTTTAACAACTGTAGCATCTGGAAATTTTCCCTTTATATAATTTTGATTTAAATCTTTCATTTTGCTTTTTATTCTAAATTTAGATAGAGAGCAACTGGTCGCCATTCCCTATTTGAAAGCTTATTATACTCTAGCCCTACAAAACAGCACCTCTCAGGGAACATATAAATGGCCTGGCATTTTTCACTTTGGCATTTGCTGCTATTTAAGGTGGCTGGCTATTTGTTATAGCCTTAGGTCTCAAAGAACTGCTGGAGCAAACTCATTGCCATCAGGATCCCCCTACCACATTCTTTAGACTTCTCAAATGAGTATAAATTATCAGTAGGAAAGTTTCCAGTTCGTGGAAACTCCCAGGAGAACCACTTCTGCTGTTTGTGTTCCTGAGGTCCTAGGCTTATTATCATACAGTGATTCATTGATTACCTGCCACCTTGGCACCAGTAACTCTTCATTTTTAAACTGATTTGACACCTTACAGAAAAAGGAATGTAACAAACTGCAGTTATAAAACAATGTTTTTTTTATTATTAAGGCATTGAATTTGCCTCATTCTGAAGCAAATCTAGTGTTAAAGCAAATATCTTTGTAGACTTTATGCATTTCTTTTGTATGCTTGACTTTTAAGATTATATATAATGATTGATTTCAGCCTTTTGCCAGAATGTTACTTCAGTGATTTATAAAAAGAATGTCATGGAAATGAATGAGAGTTATCATCGTTTGGGAAAATGAGCAATATTTGAGTTTGCAGAGTACCTGCCTAAAATAAAGAAGTCAAATGTGGTTTTGTTTATATAATTTAGGGACCTACTGGTGAGACTGGTCCAATAGGTGAACGGGGGCATCCTGGCCCTCCTGGTCCTCCTGGTGAGCAAGGTCTTCCTGGAGCTGCAGGAAAGGAAGGTGCAAAGGTATGAAATGCTTAAGGATATTTTTAATTCAATACATCCATGTACTTTTCATTGTATTTCTTATCATCTGTCTACCGACATTCTATGTTTTATCAGAATTTAAATGAGAATCAGGGATATATTTAGTGTGACATTGTTGAACTTCAAAACGTTGCTGAATAATAATAATATAATATCAGTTAGTTCATTAACCATGAAACCATGCAATTATATGTAATTTTTAATCTAGATATTATTACTTCACTTTAATGTATATGGCATTCCATACAATATCCCTGATGTAAAATGATATTGAAGTTTAACTAACAGTGGATTGCAGGTAGCCATAATTTTGTTCATAGAAATGTATTTAAATTACTCTTTTTTGACTGATGCGTATTATGTTTTTAGGGTGACCCAGGTCCTCAGGGTATCTCAGGGAAGGATGGACCAGCGGGATTACGTGGTTTCCCAGGTGAAAGAGGACTTCCTGGAGCTCAGGTATAATCAATATAAAGGTAAAGGAAGTGAGTGAAATTTCTTATTAGATGCATTTTCTCAGATCTTAACTAAAGAGTCATGAGTAATTAGAATATACATATAAATGCATTTGATTATCATTATATATCATATATATGTATAAGTATTTATATTTCTGCCAGGAAATATTGCCTCCTGGCATACAGTTTTTATTAATCATGTATTTTCTATTTATATTCAATTCACATTTATTCATGTTCTTTGTTTTTTCACTTTCTCCAGGGTGCACCTGGTCTGAAAGGAGGAGAAGGTCCCCAGGGCCCACCAGGTCCAGTTGTAAGTATAGTGACAATAAATAGCTCTGCTCTCTGAGCTTGCAAATTACAGCTTTTTCCATTATTCTCATGCTGTGATCCCACAGTGTGGGAAAGAAAATAAACACATGTCAATCAAATTAGTCAATGCCTGGTTCCTACTAATTGGTTGCACTAATGAGTACAGAAACAGAAGGGTTTAGATGATTGGGAATATTTGCTTGTGCTTCTGGTAAAGAGAACTATATTGCTTCTTACCATTTCTAGTGAAATAAATCAATTATGAGTTATAGAAACTCATGGTCACAGAAGGTCTAAAGTGGATATACTTTGTATGATTTTATTTCATTTTCCTCTTTCATTTAAATCATCATAAAATAAAATTCAATTTTATACACTGTCCATGTTGCTTTATGTCATCAGTAAAACATTGTGAGACATTTGTCAAATGAATAAACTTCACAATTCTGCCTTATATTTTTCTTTAGCTCCTCTGAGACATTGAATACAGTCCTCATTTTTTATCTACAAATTCACTTCTATTATTGATGCTCTGAGAGGTCACTATGACAGCTAAATTCCCATATTTAATTGTCCTTTCTCATTCTTGGTCTTATTTCCCTTACCTGAATAGCTGAAAGTTGTCTGAAAACTCTTCCACTTTCATCTACGACATGTTGAAATCGTGTTAGTCCCACTTCAAAACATTTCTTTAATTTATCCATTTTTCTTTATTTTTGTCACTATCCACTTTGTTCAGTTTTTCCATTCTCTCCTTGACTTCTAATGTCTTAACTAATAACCTTGATTCCAATTCTTACCCTTCCAGTCAGTCATTTCTGTTAGTTCCAGATTTTATTTTAGTTTAAAATAAAACTATGCCACTCCTTTGCTTCGCCCTGTCTCATGTCCCCACACTGCCTTCAGAAACCAGACTCTTTCTCATGGCCAAAACAAAACAAAACAAACAAAAAAACAAATCATCTTTCCAATTTGATGCTAGTCACCATTGTCTGTTTTGTTTTCCTTAATACCTTCTTTTAATTCTGTTTACTTAATGCCCTGAAATTCTTGGGTCTCAACCACCATGATGTTTTGTATTTTGAGAGAGTATATTTTGTACTTTTACTTTTCCTTCATTAAAGTCTATTTTTCCTTTTGCTTCTTGGCAAAATTTGACTCTGGTACATACAGAGCTGGGATGTTTACTCTTGATAAAGTCCACTGTGGGCAACTTGCTGTCATTTGTAGTGAAATTTATGTTTGTTTGTTTGTTTGTTTTGTGGCACTGGAGATCGAACTCAAAACCTTGCACTTGCCAGACAGGAGCTTGAGCCACTGAGCCAAACTCCCAGCTCTAGTTTTTTTGAGGCAGTGTTGCATTATGTAGCTCAGGCCGGCCTTGTGCTCACATTGTAGCCCAAGCCCGGCCTGGAACTCACAATGCTCCTCCTACCTCAGCCTCCTGAGTGCTGAGATTAAAGGCGTGTGCCACCACTACCGGTTTGAAACTTATCTTTTATCAGAGCTGTTCCTCATGACTTCTACTCAAGAAATTGCCTTAAGATTTGATTGGTTGTCTCACTAGTCTGTGACTTGCCTGTGTATTAGTCTGGTTACATTCAAAACGCTGTGCCTGGCACACAGTAACCATCCCACACTTACCTATTTGAACTATCCTAACACCTGATAGTGGAATAAAGTTTGTATAACATAAATAACACTGGGAAAAGCAAATATAACATTTGCAGGTCGATTAACGTTGTACATAACTTGTGAGTAATCATTAACATAGAAAATTTGATTTTGAAGTTTTTTCATTCCAAATGACAAAGATTTAAACAAAAAACACTGATTTTCTAGATGTAAGCTCTAATCCTATAAATTTGTCTGTGTTTACTCTTATTGTGGATAATTATTAACTTATAGTTTCTTTTAAAATGATCGATTGAGGAGCTGTAATTTCTTTAACAGGAAAGCTAGTAAGTACTGTTTTGCAGTGTTGATCAAAAAATAACAGCAAAATATCAGGGAGAAATACCTGAGAAGATAGAGAAAAATGATAAACTCATAAGTCATGTGGAATGGAGTCCTAAGAATATCTTATGGAACTCTTTATTTTTATAATGTGCAGGCACAAGCTTATATCAAGCTCAGATTAACTTTACCTTTGGCATATTGAACAAATAATGGTAATTACAGAAGAAATTCACAGAACAGAGAGAGTTAGAGATTCAATATTATTTATATGATGGGAAAGGAATTTGAAGTGATGAGTTCTCTAAGAAAAACAATGTGATAAGGAATATAAAGTCTAAAGGAAATAGAAAAGGCAACGAAATATTTTTGAGACTATGTATCCTTTCAACTCTTATGCTAGATACTGTGCATGCATTACCTTGTTTGAAACTTGCAAATCAGCATGATAGATATTATTACCATTCCACTTTTAAGGCAGCATATCTGAGGCTTAGATAAGCTAAGCAGCTGTCCAATTCAATAGTCCTTTCTCTGAAGACTAAATCCATGCTAGGACATTATATAAACCCATTTCTCTCTTACTCTCTCCCTCCCCTCTCCTTCTCTCTTCCCCTTACCTACTTCCTCCTCCTTTCCTCCTTCCCTCTCTTGTTACAGTTTTACAAGTCTCCTTGACCGTTCTGTACTGCTGTAAACTATTTTGTTGAAAGGAAGAGAGTTAGAAGAGCTTGTATTCCAGTTCTTTAATATTTTTATAGAGTCCTTGTAACCATTGCCTGTTTTGAATGAATCAAAGATTACATGCTTAAACTAACTGACAGATCGAGTCCATGATGACTACAGATGTTTTTTAAGGGACTATTGAATCCTGAATATTTTTTTCTCCTGAAGTACAGTTTTGCTTTGCTTCATATTTCTGTATTAGTAAAGGAATAGTGAATTTCATATTTGCACGAAATACCAATGAACTGAAACTGAAAGACGTGAATTTGATGAGTTAACTTTTAAACTGAAAATGATATTTGTGAAGTTTGTGTATGTCACAATTATCCACCATTGATTGTATCCTTTCTTTGTTTTTGAACCCATAGAAATCACATATATATTTAATATTTAATAATCATTCACCTGGTCCATGTGTTCATCACATTCATTTCTAAATATATTTATATCTGTTCTTTTTACTTATCTCCATTTTCTCAGAAATATGGGCCAGGCCATTTGTATCACATTGCTTATTTATTTTTGATCTTTTAGAACAGGTTCTCACCACTATGAACACACTGTATAGTCCAGGTTAGCCACAAACTCTGGGCAGTTCTCCTTACTCAGCTTCCTAAATGCTGGGATTACAGGCATATGCCACCATTTCTGGCTGCTAAAATCTGATTTGTATTAATTTATTTTATATTTTATATGATGTCTTTAATTTTTTTTTGTTTTATGGAAAAAGGTAAAACACAATTTCATAACAAAATAGTAGGAGAATAACTCTAGTTAGTACATCACATGTTGTTATCTTTAAAGTAGTTGCTCAGGGTACAAGATATGGGCATGAAAATTTCTGTAATTGGAATTAGAACAAACCTTCCTTTTTAATGAACTAAGAGAATCTAATAGTATAGCTGACTTGCATCTTTTCCCTTTTCTCTACTGTGTTTTCCCCTTTCACCCACCCTAGATCCTTTTTCATTCTGAATGATTTCTTCCCATTTCACAATATCTTTCATGCATTTTAGAATTCATTTACTATTTCAGTTTGTCATACCAGAGAGATAATATGATGTTTACACATGTGAGTCATATTTATTTAACTTATGAGTATGGTCTCAAATTGTATCCATTTACCTATAAATGTCTCAAGTTTAATCTTTTTTATGGATGGGTAATACTCCATTGTATAAAAATATAACTTCTTTTTTATCCATTCTTCAGTAGATGGGCATTTGAGTTGTTTCCAAGATTTATCTATTACAAATTGTGCTGCTTATGGGTGCACGTATGTCTCTGTGGTATGATGTTTTAAATTCTTCTGGGAAGATACCCAGAAGGGAAATAACTGGGTAGAATGGGACCTCTAATTCTGGTTTTTTGAGGAGTCTCCACACTGAGTTCCACACCAATGATGGAGAAGGGTTTCTGTTTCCATGCAACCCTTACAGCATTTGTCACTGGTTAGTTTCTTGATGCTAGCCATTCTTTTTGGGGTGAGGTGGAATGTCAGTGTTGTTTTAATTTCCATCTTTCAAATGACCAGTGGTGTTGAATGTTTTTCATGTATTTATTTGCCATTTGTATTTCTTCATCTGAGAAGTGTGTATTCATTTCAGATGCCCATTTTTGGATTGGGTCTCTGAATTTGGAGGGACTGATTTTTTTCAATTCTTTATGTGTTCCAGATAGAAATCCTTTGTCTGAGGGACAATTGGCTGAACTTTTTTCTCACTTTGTGTGGTCTTTTCACTTTGTTGTTGATTTTTACTTTGTTGTGCAAAAAAAAAAAAATTTGTTTTTTTTAGTAAGATGAGATTCCAGTTGTTGATTCTTTGAAGTATGACCTGTGTAGTTTTGGGTTTTGTTCATGAACAAATATATCTTCAAGATTTCTAACTACTTTCTCTTCCAGTAGATTTAGTGAATTTCAAAACAAAATATTAGCAGAGTAACAGTGGTTAATATATTGTGTATTGTTTTCTTCAAAGCATGAAATTAATCAAATGATGAAAGCACAAACCATTCTTTTTGAGGAACTAATAGAGATTATTAGTATGATTATCTATCATATGTATATTTATGCATATATTCTCTATCATTTTTATTATATATACATGAATATGAAATTTTCTATCATCATTTTTAGTTTTTTTAAATAAAAAAGTATTAAAGATACACTTGAAGACATAGATGTAGGCAGAGAGTTCATGAACAAAACACAGACTGCACAGAAAATATTTCAAAGAATCAACAACTGGGATCTCATCTTATTAAAAAGTATTTCCACAACAAAATAAATCACCAACAAAGAGAAAAGACCACCTACAGAGTGGGAAAAATTTTTCAGCTATTTCTCTCTCATAGGACTTCTACCTAGAATATATAAAGATTGAAGACAATCGACCCAGTCCAGAAATGGGCATCTGAGATATATACACACTTCTCAGATGAAGAAATACAAATTACATATAAATATATGAAAAAATGTTCAACATCACTAGTCATTCGAGAAATGCAAATTAAAGCAACACTGATATATATATATTTCCCTTCTTTTCTCCTTTCCCCCACCCCAGTTTTTCATTCTTCTTAAGCCGTTTCTTCCCCTTTTACTTTCACAATATCTATTACACATTTTGGGTCTTACTTACTCTGTGAGTTTTTTATACTAGGGAGAAAATACAATGTTTGCACATGCAAGTCTGATTTATTTCACTTATGAGTACGGTCTCAAGTTGCATCCATTTACCTGTAAAAGCCTCAAGTTCATCCTTCTTTATTGCTAAGTAGTGCTCCATTGTATAAAAATACCACATCTTTTTTATCCATTCCTCAGTTGAAGGGCATTTCCACAGCAATACTTACGCATCCGTGTTTATAGCAGCACAATTTATACCTTTAACATTTAACTCTTGTTCTCTTTAACCACTGTGTAGGATGAAATTTATATCTTTTTATTCTTCCTCACAGAAATCATGGAGTCAAAATTAAGACACTATAGAGAAAAATGCATTTTACAAATCATTTGTAACTTTTTGAGCACAAATCACTGTTAAAAGTGCAAATAATTTACATACTTTAGCATTATTCATTGTATTTTATTTTCATTAATTTTTAAGTCCTAGACAAGACCCATTAAACTGATTCCATAGCTCACTAGTAGATGATAACCTTAAGTGGAGGAGAACCTTTTTCTATAATATACATTTTCAGATTTTTAATATTTGGTTCCATGTTCTTATCTGTTTTTCCTGCTTACCTATTTCTTATTTATATTCTTTCTTATCTTATGTATTCCCTGTAAGCTACTAAAAGGTTTTTCCTTTAGAAGGATCACAAAGTATTATCTCAATATACTAATCTATTAAACTGAAATTATGCACAGTCATAAAATGGTCTTTTTCTAAAGAGAGATTATGGTTTACTGAGAAAGATAGATATGGCCTCGCTGAAATAGAACAGTAAATATTAAGTGATACACTGAAGGATAGACTACACAACACAGAGGTGAAAACATTGATTTTTGCCTAAAAGAATTTTTGCCTGAAAGAGTAGGAGCCATAAATAAAAATCACTTTATCTATGAAAAACAATTTATGTGTGTGTCTGTGTACTAAATGTAATCTTAAAGTGCTCTTCACTGTTTTGGTCCTCTTAGTAAAAAACTGGTATTTCAAGTTTATATTTCTTTAAAGGTTTGCTACTAGAAACAAATATGTATTCAGAAATATTTAATAGTTCTCCCACTAATACAGATAAAATTTTACCAACATGGTGCTGTCACTTTGGACTTTTAACGTCTAGAAAAACCCAAGTGTTCACTGTATGCATGATGTTGTATCTGAGAACTGTTAACAGAGGGCAGTCCCAGTGCAGCACATCTCCTGATCTCAGTGGGGAGAAGCATTAAGTAGATGACTTGATGCGCACACAAGGCAGGAAGCAGCAAGGGTCCAGACAACGGGAGAGGAAGGCAGTGCGGTATTTCTCCACAGGCTGAACATGAGCTAGGTAAGCATTTTACAGGTAATGGAAGCACACTATATATGTAGATAGGTCATGCAGCAAATTCTCAACTTGCTGTTTATATTTTCATAAAACAAAATCAAGGAAAATGTTTTCTCTCCAAAATCTTCCCTTTGTATTTTCTCCAGTTATCCAATTGCCTAGAGTTTGTTTTTCCCTTTAAAATGAGATTAAAGTTAATATAGTAGGATAGCAGGGTCGTTAGTAAAGCCTTTTATTTTTCTGTCTCTGTCTCTGTCTCTGTCTCTGTCTCTGTCTCTGTCTCTGTCTCTTTCTCTCTCTCTGGTTTTGGGAGAAGTGGGAGGTGTGTGGAGAAAATATATGGGAGGAGCAGCCAGCGAGCGTCTGAAGGGTGAATGCCCAGTCAGTATTTTGCGGTCGTGCAGGAGAGCGCTCTTTACCTCTTTCCTGATGCTTTTCTTTCAGGTAACCCTCAGAAGAGTCTGACTCTATTTTCCTCTTTATTATGTCTTTTTGTCATCTCATGTCTAACAGCTTGCATGCACTTATCACACATCTTATTTCTTTTCATTTTTTCCTGAGAACCTTCTTTTCATTGATTTTTACTCATGCCTCAAAAAAAGCAAATAGGCAATATTGTTAAGAGGATGGCACCCGCTAGCTTACTAAGCCGCATGTTGCACTTTCTAAGATAAAGCATATTTTCCGTAATGCAGCCCAGGTAGATCTCTGTAAACTACATCAAAGTAGGAAGATAGGTAGAGATGTTCATGAGGACAGATGATCAAAGACTACAGCTCTGTAGGACCCATTCAATCTTTCAGAGTTTATGCTTTAAATTATAGCAGTGCTTTACATTAGATATGAATTTTTAACTCTTGTGATCTAAAATATGTTAAATACTATCTGGAGAGTTAAATTCCATCATGCAGTATTTTCCATGAAGGTCAGTATAGTCTTTAAATGGCAAGGGCACCCACATTTGTTTTCTATTTGGTAACTTCTGTATCATAAGCGCTTTCTGTGTTTATGCTTCCACTTTTCTCCTTTGTTGAAAGCATTTTAGCTGAATGCTGATGAGATGATTTACCTGTTTGTCAATGCATTAACTTAAAACTGCTCTTCAGAAACAGACAGTGAAAGTGGCTGATAAAATGTGCATTTTAGTGCTCTTCTCTATATAAATGATCAGACACATAGTCACTGTCATCATTGCTCCAAGAACGTAAGCTGATTTTATCACCACTAGTTTCATTACCAGTGTACGGTATTAGAGGAAGGTGATGCAAAATTTAGGAAGAGGGGCTGCAGGAGGGATAAAGCTGAAATAAAAGTTAAAAAGAGTAATTAAATAGAGAAACTTGAATTTCTCCTTTAAAAAATCATGTTCTTAAAAACAAGAGGGAAAAATCATGTTTCCTATAGTATTAATACTTACGAGTGAAATAACAGAATACTTATGATTATACAGTCTCTATAATTTGTGTAATTCAACACATACTAAATTATTGCCTTTAGAAAATGTTTTTATTAATAAAATTATTTAAAGTTTACAAAATGATGTTATGGGCTACATATAGTTAGAAAAATAGTTACTATAGTGAAGCAAATTGGCATATCTTTTATTTCACAGAATTATGTTGACAGCAACTAAGATCTACTTACTTAATAAAAATCCTTCACATGATTAATTTTATTAACTTTAGTCTTTATGCTTAACACTAAGTCTCTTAATAACAAACAAGCACATACTATGCTGATTAGGTACCCAGAAGAAATGAAATCAGCACCTCCTATAGGTGACTGCACCTGTACAATTGTTGGAATATTATTCACAACTGGGTGGCAAAGATCTGGAAACAATCTTCATGAACTTTCAAATAGCCATGTGTCCGTTACTGCTTAAACCAGAAATTAGGAAAATGGCATTTCTATAGTTTTAGCACTTCTTGTGTATATTCTTTTCAGTGAAGCACTTGTGATATGCAAAATATTCATCATTTCTGTACAGAGGTAAAATATGTTATGTGCAATAAATCCTATCCTGTCTTTAATGATACCATATACTTTCCTGGACCTTAATTTTCTCTTGTATAACTTCTATAATTATTTGAGAACATATGTCTATTTTTAAAATATACACTTGCTCATGTATAGTTATCTTAACATTCACTGCAGTCATGAATGCATTGTTCAAAGACTTCAGATATATCCATACATTAAACAACTGCAAACCTGTTGACCAACTATTTCTCTATCTATTGATGAGAAAATTCAGCCATAGAGAATTTGCTCGAGATCAGAAAGCTATTGGTTCCAGTGCTGGAAAGAGAAAGATCACATGTTCAGTCAACGTATTTATTTAAGGACTGACCGTGAGCTAGTAACTATCCCAGGTGCTGAGGTCATTGGGTTAACCTAGTGGAATCCCAAGTTTGTGGAGATGATCATCATCCATTTAAACCACTGTTTAACAGTAAACATTTTAGATACACTCGTTCAATTATCTGATAATTATAAATGCTTCTTTATTTACTATTACTAGCAATACAGCGATGCAAGCATTTTTATCATTATGGATGCTTATGCTTTATAGAAAAAAATTTTATGTGGTATGAATGTCTCAAGGGCTGGTACCTGCTGTACTACATTTTTAATCCATAGTCAGAGTCAAAAGAAAGTAGGTTCTCGTATTTTTGTTGAATGTATAAATGGGACCTTCCTTTAATGTTAGTTTAAAGTTTAATTTAAAAACAGAGATAGGGCTTCTCCAGTGGTTCAGCTGAAATTAAAGGATTCATAAAGTTTATTCTTTTAAAATTGTCCTGGGAATGTTTTAAGATTTACAATTTGTTATATATCATTGCTTAATCAGTAGGTACCATCAGAGATTTTCACTGTTCATTATTTATACATAAAATGAAATCACTGCAGAGCATGCTGTTATTAAAAATATCCAGGCTTATCAAAAGTTTGGAGTAACTAGTATGAAAGGAAATTGCAATTGTACCTTCGGGCACAAATATACATTGAAAAAGTCTCTTCTTGTTTCCATCATTTGTTTCAAAGTTTATGAGCTGTGACAAGGATCATGAACAAATTTTAACTACAGAAAAGTAATATATTTTTGTTATTAATTTTAATATAGGTTCCACAAGAAAGGCGGTAATCTAAAATTTAATCTTATGAATGCTCCAAGGAAAAAATTAAAGTAGTTATGCTTTGTAATGAAAATATAGTGTATGTCTATAAACTATGAACACTGATACATTAAAGTCAGCATTCTGTCTCTGTTTGAGATATACTAAAATAATTATTTGAAATATCTTCATTAATTTTAAATGTTAAGAGAATCTCACTATCAATTTAGCAAATATTCTTTTTTTTCAGTAAATGCCATGATTTATTTTCGTGTGACACATCTTTCATTATGCACCCTTTAAGGCATAATACACATTTCTTTTTATTTGGAAACCATATCAACTAGAGAAACAATTGATACTTTACAAAATTTTGAAAATTACACATAAGAAATAGCCTAAATATTTTAATATATCCAAAATATTTACATATTTAGTAAAACACATGTATATATCACTAATTCAATTATGTTCTATATTTACTGCTGTTGATGCACAGAATGTTTTATTCTTTGAGACTATTAAAGAAGATAGCACAGAAATATTTATGAGAAATCTCAGTACTAAATGCTATATTATGTTGACTCAATTAGAAAATAATTATAGTGAAAATGCAGTACTATGATAGACTATGTACAGAATGCTTAGAAATATATCTCTTTTATCTATTTCGCAAATAAATACAAAGTTTTTAGTAAGAGTGTTGTTGATTTGGGCCAGAAAAATGTCTACATTCTTTATAGTATAAAAAAAGACCAAGATTTTTCAAAACAGTATATGAATGTGGCCAAGAGTAAAAATTGGTATAACTCTGTCAGAAAAACTGTAAGACTGTGTTATGTAGGACAAAATCATTTTCAGATTAGAATGCTAAAATTTAAAGTTAAAAAACGTATAAGTATGTGTGCATGAAAATTTTTCTTGAGAATAATGGACACATTTTCAGGAAGGTGCATTAACACAAAGTATTTCAGAGTTCAGCCTCAATAGGAAAGAAATATTTAAATTTTAAAATCACAAGTGCAGTATGATGAAAAAGCATCTCAGGTCATGCATGCATTGAATAGCTTTCCAAACTGAAAACAATTCTTTGGGGGAGTTGAAAATGGACAGTGGCTATTTGAATAATGGAGAATGCTTTCATCAATTTGCAGAGTTTTCAACCAATAAGATTTTTTCCAATAGAAGTGGCCTTAAATGGCTATGTTGTGCTATATAGAAAATAACACAATATGTCTGAATTATGTGAGTACAAAATGTTGTGGAAAACAGCTTGATGAATTAGAGTACACAGTTGCAAAAAAATTTATCGTGAATCAGGGCATATAAACCTTGAGTCTCATGGCATTTACATGAAATATATGAAATTATATAGGAATTAAAAAAACATTACACATCCAGAGTACTTTGCACAATGATGGGGAAGTCAAATTTTCCTTTTATTACCTTCCGCATTCTAGTCATCCTCTCTTTTATCATTTTAGCCTCACATTTGTCAACCTCTCCATAATTTACCACGATATCTTCTTTAGGTAGTTTCTGAAGAGTTCATGGTTTAAATTGGATTAAAGAGTAATTTCATGGCTTGAATGATTAAAATTGCATGTCCTTTTGTATAGCAAATTACATATAAAAAATCTCATCACTTGTATAGAATGCATATTTTATTTTTGGTGAGACAAATGATCAGTGGTCATTTTCTGTGGTTAAAAAAATAAATGCTAAAATAAAAATTGTAGTACAATTACCTTTTATATACATTGATCAGCTTTCTTGAGTGAGAATTTGTTTTTTGGCATATTGAGTTCACCTGAATGAAACTGAATAATCCTTCTTGCATTCTATGTTCTCTTTTGCTGATGTTTTTATATTGCTAAGATGTATAATTTTACTGCTTGACTTTCTTCTCGTTTTATTGATTCCAGGAACATCTTTGCATTCGTCTCATTTCAGGAGACTTGTTCTTTTTGCTGTTGCTCTTCTCCTACCCTTCCCATTTTCTTCCTTTATTGTCCTTCTCCTTTCTAAGGAATAATTACAGACAAATATTTGAGTCATTTCATCTGTAGGCCTGCACTTTTTGAATGTACGACATTTATAAGGCTATTATTTTTTTTCTTTTGCACTGGTCTCTGAAATTATTAACCAAAAATTTGCCACTTGGTTCACAATTATAGCACTTGCAACTGACTTTTCTCCATTAAAAAAACATTTTATTATTAGATTAAAAATACATATTAATGGAAGCGCAGATGTGGGGTTTATGTTTGTTTTTTTTTTTTTTTTTTTTTTGGTACCGGGGATCAAACTCTCAACCTTGCGCCTACCAGGTAGACTCTTAGGCCACTGAGCCAAATCCCTGGCCCTATTTTTTGAGACAGGATCTCACTATGCAGTTCAGGCTGGCCTTGAATTCACTTTGTAGCCCAGGCTGGCCTTGAACTCATAATGATCCTCCTGCCTCAGGCTCCCGAGTGCTGGGATTAAAGTGCAGATGTGTTTTATGTGGAAGATGCTAATTGAATTTCTTGTGTAACTGTCCTTGTCTTTAGTATGTGAAATACTTGACTGATAATATGTATTCACAAGATTCCTCATTAATTATTATACATGCAAAGAATATTTTTAGGTTTGTCTTTATATGTTTATACACAGTCTTTATTTAAATAAAGTTCAAATTTTGCCATTTCTTTAACCATATTTTTGGCATAGTTTCTCCAAATTATTTCAGTTTCCTATGTTTAAAATACCCCACAATTACAAAAATTACAACAGTATTCAGTTACTCAGAGAACAATAATAACAAAAAAGAGATGAAAATCACATTTTCTTGTCATTCTAATCTCCTATATCCTGAAATCTACATTCCTTCCATTTACTTTAATTGCTTCAGTGTTCATATAACCAGCTAAAAAATTATTTTATATAGCTGGTAAATTTAAAGAAAATGGCATCAAAAATTAAAGGTAAATTTTTCATCAACTTTTCATAATCTCTGAGTATTTCAATGAAGTTGAATTTGGGTTAAAATGAATGTGAGTTAAATTGAAAGAAATTCCAAGTAAATAGCTATTGGTGATTACTGATGTACCCATCAAAGGGAAGCAGTGGGTGTTTCTGAGGAGAAAGCACTGACTAGATTCTAAGATTAGGTTTCCTTTAACCAATTACATGACTCTGAGGACAGTTACCTTTTTTTCTTTCTTTTTTTTTTTTTTTGTTTTTTGTTTTTTGTTTTTTGTTTTGTACTGGGGATTAAACTCATGACCTCGCACTTGCCAGGCAGGTGCTGTGCTGCTGAGCTATATCCCTGGCCCCTAGGACAGTTAACTTGTACATATAGGTAAAACTTGAATCATAGGTTCCTTATTTTTAAAAGTGAGATACTACACCTACACTATGGATTTATTGAAATTTTTGTAAGAGTAGAAAAAAGTGAACTAATTTGTAAACTTTAAAACCTGGATAAACACAAATCATAGATATTATTACCATTGTTCTCATAGTCTTGAGTTACAAGCTTCTAAACTAATTAAAATATAAATTAAAGTAAGTTCAATACTTCATATTTGTGCAATAAAATGATTCTCAACCTAGGGGGAAGTGTATTAGCAAACACATTAAATGTTAAAGTATTATATTTTCCAAGTTTCATAAATCATTTCCTCTGTGAGTTTTGAAATCATATCATTATATAAGGATGATATTATTAAAGAAAGCTACTGAGGATAATTTTCCTAGTAAAACTGAAGTAAAACTATTTTTACATTTGGTTCAAGCATGAAATAATATGATAAACTATAACTTAACCACTCATCTTGTAAACTATTGCAAACACAACATAAAGTTGTACTTTATTAAATACAATTAGAAAAAGATTATATTTGAACTTTCTTAACGGTAAATATATGTTTATATTCTCTTATTCTTAAACTAAATATTGTTTTGAAATTGTTGCTACAGATAATTAATATGAAGGCAATATCCATATGCTTATTTTTTAAAAACTTTATATGAGATTTTGTAAAGAAAATTGATTACAGTATATATGATGCCTTTCTTTAAAGTAAATTGGATACACCCAATCAGATAAGAATTATCTACTCAGTCTTCATAATAGGATTCAATGATCTCTAGAGTACTTTAAGTAAATTTAAGTACTTTTTTCTCTGAGGAAGAAAATCTGGATTCTGGGTTACTGGGTATCAAATTTGACTATGTGAAGAATTATATTTGAGAATTTCTGAAGTCATTTTGATTTAGCAGCTTTGAATTGAAACTCAGAAATCATTTAAAGAAATACTAGTATAGGGAGTATACTCTGTCAATCTTTTATAATATAAAGACAAAATTGTATGATAAATAAGATACACTGGATACATGTTTTATATTGTACACAATTATAAACAAAAGTGGAAAAATAAAAAACATATAAAATATTAAATATATAATATTTAAAGTGGTTTTGTTTCATGTGTTCAATCTTTCCTAACTTCAACACTTGTACTTCACATTAGAACTAGAAATTAATTTTTCAAATAGTGGTTACAGCAATTCCTTTTTGAGACCATAAAATTGTCTAAAAATTACTCTTATAATTTCTACTAAACTGTAAGATTCTATGGTTCATTAAGTGACTCTTAAATCAGTATCTTTTTTTTTTCCATTATTAAGATGTTTCTTTCCTTTTGTACCAGGGTTCGCCAGGAGAACGTGGATCCGCAGGTACAGCTGGCCCAATTGGTTTGCCAGGGCGTCCAGGACCCCAGGGACCTCCTGGTCCAGCTGGAGAGAAAGGTGCCCCTGTAAGTAATGTCAGGAGAGAATATATTAAACTCCTGACCTACACAAGTTATCACTGGAATGTTAGCTCTTCATAGCTCGCTGCATTCTCTCTGCATGTGTGCCTGGTGTATGATGACACCTCCTTTCATATTTATAATTGAGAAAATTTCAAATTCAATTAAATGAGATGACATTTTGCACATGTTATGAAACCTAATATCTGTGGAGTTAGATATTATTGTGGTAAAAGCCTTCTCATTTTACACCTTTTTAAAAAATAAAATTGGGAATTTTGATTCAACCTACACCTTGCTGCTTTATATTAGAAAAGTGTGAACTTTTCACACTTCTTGTATTACTACTTCAGTAATTTCCATACTCTGTGAATGAATGCCAGGGAAAATGGCTTTTCTTTTTCTGTCATTTGACTGGTCTCATGTGAGACATGAGAAACATCTGACCAATTATTTTTCACACTATATTTATTTGGTTTTAAAATATTACATTTTAGTGATTATGGATTTTATCCTGCTTACTGGATTTATGTTTCTGTGTCAGAATTTTTCCATTTGTATTTCTGTCTTTCATTTAATCATTTTTTATAAAAACAATCTTTCCTTCTCCAACATAAAATCACAAACTAATTCAATAAACAAAAGATGCTGGGCATGATGTAAGCAAAATATGTTTAATCTTTTTGTACACTTATGCAGTGAAGTTTAATTTTATAATTCAAAATATTATTTTATCAATTGTGAGCAAGTACATTGCATTCGTTGTCCATAGATTTTTCTCTTACTAATTCATGATAGTATGGAGGTGTTTCTAGCTCTCTACTGCTATCCCAGAAAACCACAGGGTAGATAATTAATGATGAACAGAAATGTATTGACTCATGGTCCTGGATGAAGGAAGTCCAAGATCAAAAGGGCATTTTCAGGAGGGGCTTCATTCTGCATCACCCCACGTCAAAGAGAATTTGATACAGAGTAAAAGAGGCTCGGCTCCTCCTTATAATAAATCTGCTCCTGTGAAAGTGAACCTTCTCCTATGACAATGGCATTCATTCATTCATTCATTCATTCTGCCTCCATGGGCTCATCACCAGCGTTAGTCTCCATATTCTAACTCTGTTGTTTGGGGGTTAACTTTCCCAAACATGCTTTTCAGGGAACACATTCAAAGCACACCTCCTTCCAAATTAATTTTAAAAAAAATTCTTGTAACTTATTACCTTTCCAAACCAGTTAAAATTTCAGTGTCAGTTCATGATACCTTTTTATATAAGTGGCAGAAAGGCACTTTTAAAGTTTTTATTGAAGATCTGTATTTTAGAATGTACTAGGCACTGGGAGTAGACAGAAAGAATATAGATTCAGTCTCTTTGATAGAAGTGCATTGAGAAATCTTGGACACATGTAATGTATCTTGGTACAATAAAGTGAGGAATGCATCCAGAGAAAAGGGGTTTATTGTGCTTCTTATTCAAATTGTGACTATACTAGGGAAATCAAGAGTTCTGTGAAGATAATTTGTTTAACATGGGGGTTTAAAGCAGATAAATGCTTTGAGTTTATGAAGAAGTAAAATATTAAAAGAAAGAACAGAATGGAAACACACTAGGAATAATTATAAGAAATGTATTTGGAGAGACAAATGAAAAATTATTGACAAATGATATTTGAAGTAGAATTTGAACCCAGAATTTGTTGATAATTGATGAAATTATCACTTGGGAAGGTAAAAGGCAGTATCCTACTCACCTGTCCTCTCTCAGGGTTCGCCACCAAAAGCAGCTCCATAATGTTCAGCTCCATAATGTTCATTCTATTATTCTCTCATTTAATAAATTGTTACTTGAAAAAACTAACCACTAGCCATAGTATTATATTGTATTTTTAAGGATAATGGCAAAAACTAATTCTAAAAGTGTTGGGTTAGAGTGCTCACAGATATCCAAGTCTATTAAAAAAATTACATAAATATTGGCCAAAATATTAAGTGTAGACTTTTACATTTTCCTCTTCCCAAATACAAATTTTAAATTTTACTTCCTCTGACTAGTTTGTGTCATAAAAATTATATTCAGTTATTTGCAGTTACTGGCTTATATGAAGAAAAACACAAGTCGAGTCATATAGAATTCAAGCCCCTGGTCTACTTACCTACCCACACTTTCCTTGGAAGGGTGAGAGTAGAAAACAAGAATCAAGAATAGACCCATTTATGTCAGTAATTATGACTTAGACACCACCCCAAAATGTCAACCAAATTAGAAGCTCTTGGAGTTAAGACCAGGGAGGGAGCTGAAACTTCTTCCATCTTCCTGTATTGAAAAACATTTTTTGATAGGGAATATGATTCTTAAGAAAAACTGTACTGGCAGGTACTTCACAGAGGGGTTACAGGTAGGAAGATATATTAATTATGTATCTTTGGAGGTTTAATTGTAGGAATGGAGGGGGAAGCTAGACTCAAGATACAAAAAAGAAAATGAATTAACCATCAACAAATTAGGCCCTAGGAATTAGGGATTTTAGGGAAAATGTGCCCCATATACTTACTTAAGAGCAAAGTTGAGAACCAATTTTTTTTATTACTACGTGAGGCAATGTTGAGGAAGAACAAATGTTTGGATCCACTCTGGAAAATCATAATATGTGTGAGTTATTAAAGAATTCCATAAGGGAAAATAAAAGTAAAAGACAGTATGAATGATAAGGAAAAATGTATATGCATATATGTATGTGGGTATGTATTTCCAGAGGCATACCATTAAATAGACCAAGAAAGAAGAATCTCTTCATTGGAAGTTGTAAAACACAAAAAAATATTGAAAACTGAAAAAAAGAGAGAGAGAGAGAAAGAGAGTCTGAGATTTGACGTACTGGGTATTTATAACTGTAGAATAATTATAGTTGGGTTCAAAAACAATAGTAGACTATAAAATCATTGAGTTGATTCATGTGGATCTCCTCAGGTAATCCAGGAAGATAAAGAAAAATCGACAGTAGGTGGAAGTTCTGAAGGCATTGCCTCTTAATTATTAATGTATATTTACTTACTGTACCAGTAGGATGAAAAGAATCAGTGAAAAGTGAGGAAGTTTAAGAAGATTATGGTTACTAACTTAAAGACAATTAAAATTGGCATTGGACCCAGTTTTCCTTCTTATTTCATTTATGATTTTCTTTAAATCTCTTAACATCAAAACTCTGTTTCCTTATTTCCACAAAGAGGATAATCATAGTGCTCTGTGAGGATTAGATGGAATTATAGTTCTAAAATACTTTGCAGTTTTTCAATAATCATTATTATCTTCATCATCAGTGTGTGAGCTAGAGGTGTCAGAAAGAAGGATGAAACAATAACCTGAAAATAAAGATGTGGGTGAACTTTTGAGTGAAGGGAGGCATGCATTTGGTGAATTGTGATAGTATTTGAAGGTATGAGTATTGCTAAGTATGAGACCAAATCAAATAAAACACAGGACATGAGGACATGAAATTAACTATCAATTTTCTATGATAATATTTTATGTTTAATGTAAATGGAGAGGTAGAATGGTGCAATTAAGATGACTGTCTAAGGAAATACAGATATTTCTAGTAGTCATACAGGTTTTGGTCCAAGAGATGCATAAGGAAGGAAGAGTTAGGCCATTTTGCAAAATTATAAATGGTAAAACTAGATTTACAATACTGTACATCATTTAAAAGATATCAAGGATATGTTTTATATGATGACTGTGTTATATTTTTAAAAACAAAAAAAAATGGACTATGGACAGTTAAGCAGACAAGTTTATTTTATTGATATTTTACTTTTATTGTTATTAATTAATTAATAAACTAAATGTTGGTTAGGTAGTAGCCAAGTCATGATAGGCCATATACTATGCTTAATCGATGTGGAGAAAGGTAGCAAATGATTATCATTGTTCACACCAGGAGCACTAGTATTTTAGAATAAAGTGCCAGTGAGAGAGACTACATTCGAGAGTTGACTAAAGGGATAAGTTGTAGTTGAGTTTTAGAGTCCTTGACTGGCACATACTACCCGTGAGTTCAATCCCTGGTGTGCAACCCAGATCCCTCCCATGTGCAGTTTGTAGTAGTGCTACTATGAGAATCTGATGCCACTCTGCATCTGACAGGCAGAGGTGATCAGGTGGTGAAGCCAGGGTAGAGGAGCAGCTGTAAATTCAGATGGCACTTTACTTGCATGCTACTTCTTATCTGCTCTGCAGCTTGGTTCCTAATAGGCCATGGACCTGTTCCCCCTGTTGGGGAACCCTGCTTTAAAGGGTGTAGCAGTCGTTTTCACTATCAAGTCATATTATTTAAAATTGTATAATATAGGCAAATTTATCAACAGAAAAATAATGGCTATTGGCAGAATAAAAAACAAAAACTGCAGGAAAGGTAACCTTGTTTTGAATTAGGAAAAGCAACTGTAAGTTAGAACATCAAAATCCAAAAGAATCTATAAAGCCTTTGTTAAACATAGCCTTTGTTACGTGTATAATGTATTGTAAAGTTGGACACAGGAGCAGGTGGATTTTATGGTTTTCTAAGCTCGTGTCTGCTGCAGTGTGATTCCGGTGGTGCTGGGGAGGTGGAAGTGAAGAGGCTCAGCAAGATCCACAAACAGCAGGCATCCACTGTGCCAAGTCTTGCTTAGAAAGCATACGTTTGAAAGGAAAATTCACGATTGACTACTAATAAATTTTGTGGGCCATAGTCATAGAGTCATAAATGATTAAAAAGGACAGTACTGTCAGTGATGAAAGAATGGAGGATCTGTTCTGTTACCTTTGCCAGCTGGGATTTTTTCCTTCCTTAGAATTATTAAATAATTTCTTTCTGTCAAATATAGGAGCTTACGTTGTTATATATGTTGTTGTAGTTATACTTAAAAACTGCAGCAAACAGTTGATTCCTTGATTTCTTACACCCGATTATTGATCTGTTGGATTTTCACTGCAGGGAGAAAAAGGTCCCCAAGGCCCTGCAGGGAGAGATGGAGTTCAAGGTCCTGTGGGGCTCCCCGGGCCTGCTGGCCCTGCCGGCTCTCCTGGAGAAGATGGAGACAAGGTTTGTTCTCACTATTTGTGTTTGTACAGTTTGTGAGAAAGCTGGATTTCTTTCCTAAGCATTTTACAATTAGCATCTCTAAGATTTAGATTCCAGTCAAAGATTTTTTTTTCAAGTTTTGTTGCAACTTCCATGTGCTCAAAAGTTTTGTTTTACAGGTTGAAGATTATAGTTTGTCCTATATTAAATAGTATATAGATTTTAAAAAAGAAAAAATAGAATAAACAATAGTAGTCCAAGCATTTATTTTTTTC
Source organism: Dasyprocta punctata (assembly GCA_004363535.1). Taxonomy (NCBI): domain Eukaryota; kingdom Metazoa; phylum Chordata; class Mammalia; order Rodentia; family Dasyproctidae; genus Dasyprocta; species Dasyprocta punctata. Next base: position 212,274 of record RJWM01000290.1, read on the forward strand.
TGAATTGTATATAACATAAAAATAAGGTGCATATTTAATCCTCATGTCTTGGAGACTGCATGTTAAGCCTTACAAATGAGCTACAAGCTCATTTGATGTACTCCCTTTTGCCTAACCATACAACACTAAGTTTTTTATTCAGTATGTAGGATTGTGCCAAATGTTTGAATTGTGTATATTTTTAATATTACAAAATGCTATAGAACATTTATGAATCAGCAGTCTAATAATGTATCATCTTAATATTTGGAAAAGTAGGAGAAGAGGAAAGTACTTTTTGAGTAATATGTGCCTATTTGCCTGTAAATCAATGTACTTTCATTCTCAGTTTATAATTTGAGACAAAATAAATTATTTAAATTTCAGTATTCCACACAGTTCAACAGACTTGGTTTGTCTGTATATTAGCCAATACCAGAAAGTCAGGAGCAGAAAGCAACCAGGACTTTACAATTTCAACTATGTTATCAAGCAGTAACATGTGATTGTAGTAAATGATAATGACGATGGTGCAGTGGGATGTATAACATATTAAAGATTAATTTAAATCTTTCAAATACAGGGTGAAATTGGTGAACCAGGACAAAAAGGCAGCAAGGGTGACAAAGGAGAAAATGTGAGTTGATTACTATTTAGTGAGACTGGATCTTTCTTTAACATCTTTTACTGTTTTCTAAATGTTATAATATTACTATTTTATTATCTTGTGGTTGTATAAGTCTGAATACTGTATAATTCTTGAAGTTTTTATATTTATGTGGTTAAAGTCTGACATTTATAAGGTTTTTCTATTGTCTATGCTTTAGCAAATAAGAGTAAAGAAATAGCCTCTTTTTCCATATGATTATGAAAAAATATTCTTATGTATATCAAAATAAATACAACTGACCTACATGACTGCAGATTAATCTTTTTTCTTATATGGTACTTATTTTGGTTAACAAATAATGAATTTATCGAAATACCTTATTTCTCACTCAAATAGTGTATTCAATCTTGCCTCTAAGAGGTTTTTTTTTCACTCTTTCCCACTTGAAATACTGTTCAAATAATATATTTAAAATTTTTCCTCCATCTTACATGAAATACATTTGGTGATAAAAACTCCTGTACTTTAGAACTTTTTAATTATTTTATTATTCTTTAAATAACATCTACAGATATTTACTTCTTAAGGTATTTTGATTTTTTTAAAGTGTTCACATATTTTCTTTCCAAAAGAAATTCAAATTGGGAAAGTAATGTCCATTTTTATATTTTTCACATAGTATAGTAATTTATGTGTCATTCCCAGCAGTTATTGCCAATAAATCTCTCCAGTTCTGTCCTTTGCTCATCTGTAATTCTGATGCCTTCTTAGTTGAAATTACTGAATACCTTAACACACAGCTTTGAAAGAGGTATTATTAGAATGGATTTGCAAAACCCTATGAGATGAATGTTTCTAACTAAGAAGAAAAATCTAGAATGAAAGCAAAAACAATTTTGAGATAATTGCAGTAAAGAACATGCTATTTGTCTACTAAAATAATGTATGCATTTAACAAAAGCCATGTCTGAAAAAGTTTTCATTTCTTCTTTAAAAGCTCTAATTAAATATGACTGGGTGACAATATTTAACTCATTGGTTTTCATCCATTTTTCTTTTAAGACCCTGTGCACTCCATGCATTAAGACATCAAAATGCTTTGTCTCTATTGGTTTTTATACTATGATTTACAATAAATAAATTTTAAATATTCTTATATTGATTTATTTAAAATAACAACAAATACATTTAATATACATTTTCCCAAAAGCAAATATATACAATACAAAGAGTAGCATGTATTGTTTGTGCCTGCCCTAATATAAGAAGCTATAGTCTCAAATTTGTTTCACAGTCAAGTTTGTAATGATATGGTTTTTGGTTGAAATCCAAACTCATACAGATATATATTTGAAAAGGTGGGGGAACATCTTAGTTAACTTTGGATATTCTTTGATTCCACATACAAATTTGATAAATGCTAATTCTATTAAAGATCAATTTTAATATGAATTCTGGTATCAAACAAGCTAGCTCTTTGTGTTATTTCATTAAAATCTTACAGAATGGAAAGCCATAAGGCCCACAATGATACATATAGGATTTCAAATATTCTAATTTACCTTGAAAGTCTAAATTTTATCATTGATAAAAAGATGCAGTCAATTGTTTTCCTTGAAGTCATAGCCTTGTTGTAGTTTCAGTAACTTACCTGCCAGATTCCCAAGTCTAAATAATAAGTTTTATGATCAGTCTGTTTTTCAAGTGAAAATAATATTTTATGTAAAATTACTGGTTCAGATTGCAACTTAAACTGTAGTAGTCTATGTGGCTTATTGATAGGCATTGCTTTTCAGTATAATGTGAAAGAATTTTATGTATTTTTTGAAAATTTGGTCACACAAATATCAACAGACTTGAATACAGCCAGTATTTAATAAAACTAATAACTTTAAGTGTTTCATCAAGAGTATAGCCATTTTTGTGATGCCTTAGCGTACATGTTGATGAAAGTAACATGCTTGCTATCATGTTTTAGCTATTAACATGATGGCAGCTAACCCACCAGCAATTTGATCCACTGTTCCTTTTGCATCATGGTTACAAATGGCTATACATAGTATAAAAGAAAAATAATGTCTTAGAGATTTAAAAATTTTTTTTTATTTTAAAGATGGTAAAATCCAACAAGACAAAACAGAACAAAGCCAATCAAAACAAAGCAGCAAAATTGGTACAGAACTTCAAAGCAGGATACTAGGAAAACAATAGCTACTACAGTGTATCTTGTTATCGTCACAATAGTTGTCCCTTCCATCAGGCATAGCAAAATCAAACCAAAAACAAAACAGAATATAACCAATCAAAACAGAATATTGAATAAGGCAAAACAATTAATCAGAACAAAGCAAAACAGTGAGACCAATATTGGATTTCAAAGACAGGATAGAAGGAAATCCCCCGCTATTTTCTATATTGTATACTGTCATCCTCCCTAGGGAGGCTCAGACCACTGGCCCAGGCCTGTAAAATCAACCAAACAATACAAGCATTTAGTTGCTTTATGTGCCTTAGTTCTTATCAACTCAGCCTGTCCTCCGAACCAGCTGATTGCTTACGGGGCATGTTGCGGGGGTTGGGGGATTTGATTCTCAGCCTGTGCCCCAGTAGGCTCATGGGAGGTGCTATCTGACTTTTCCTGGATTCCATGTGGCTTGGGCATCTTACACGGAAAGGCTGGCTAGGTAGCTTCTTGTTGGGTCCAGCCAGCCTCAGCATGGCCGATTCTCAGTACATGCTGACTTTTCTCTTCCTGGAATCCATGTGGCTTGCACAGCTTAGTAGAAAGCCTGGCTAGTTAGCTTCTTGTTGGGTCCACCAAGACTCAGCATGGCTGATTCTTTTGGGGGAGGGTGCTGATTTTTCTCTTATGAGAACAACTTTGAGCTGGCAGAATTGTGAAAGGTTCTCAGGAATCCTTGGACAAAATTTTCATAATCTTTTCTTGATATGATTTCCCCCTAAAGCCAATATTGTGATAAAGAACAATAGAATTCAATGATTTTTATTTCTTTAGTGTCTGACTCTTTTAAACAGCCTGAGTAGTTATTAATGTAAGAAAATAAGTTAAGTAAGAAGTACCTGTGCATGTAAGACTCATAATGACTTTGAGATCTGTGTTCAAAATAAAGATTTGTTTGTATTTAATACAATACTAAATTGGCATGTGTGTGTACATGCAAACATTTTAAAATTTTACGCATCATCGCATTTTATCTATAAAGAATCCTCAGAATCCCAATGTTCATTAGTGTAGAGAAAAATGCATATCTGAGTCATACATATCTCATGAAAGAAATATTGTGTTTTAAAATTTTTGAGACTTGATTTAGGCTAGCATACAATTCCATTTTAAGACCTTTGCAACATTGAAGATGCTAGTGCTTTTTAATAAATGTCAACTTAAAATTGACTCCAATTATGAATGTATGAGTCTCCAAGTTATAAAATAAATTACAGTTGACCTGCTTAAATGAAAATCTCTCTGAGATAAGTTTGTAGTCAGGCAAAGGTTTTGCTATATATAGTTGAGGTTTTCCTGTATTGTTTCAGAATTACCGATTTTTACCTCCCTGTAGGGTCCTCCTGGTCCCCCTGGTCTCCAAGGACCAGTTGGTGCCCCTGGAATTGCTGTAAGTACTCCACTTTGTTCACCAAATCTAAATCCTCCTGATTATATTTATGGATTGTCACATAACCAGTGGTGGTTGTGTGGCAGTACCTTTTGATCCCATGCTTGTTATTGAATCACATTTAAATTATTGTAGCTAAACTAAATGATTCTGATAAACAAAAACTATGTGACTTATTTTGAAAATAGGGAATAATTACTTGGAAGTACTCAATGTGTAGTAAAAGTTGAACATTATTTTTCCCATTGGTTTTCACTTCGTTTGGTATTCTTGAGCACATCAGAATCAGCCATATTCTGGAAACAAAAACTGTTGGCAAAATAAAGAGTGGCATATTTGCATTAAAAAAGGGAATTTTAGTCTACATTTTTTTTTGGTTATTCTCAAATAAATTAGCTTTTAATGAATTAGAAAGGGCAACATACTTCTAATGTATGTTGTGATGGTTTTGCAGCATGTAATGATTTCCCTTACTGTTCTCTAGGGGGGTGACGGTGAACCAGGCCCCAGAGGACAGCAGGGCATGTTTGGACAAAAAGGCGATGAGGGTGCAAGAGGTTTCCCTGGACCTCCTGGTCCCATAGGTCTTCAGGTAAGGTGTTCTCTACACTATTTATGTTATTATTTCTCTCTCACCCTTTTATTGGTGGAGGTGAAGCAAAGCATCTTTTCGCTTTTCTATGTAAAAACTTGGGAACAATTTTTAATCATAGTGAGTACTTTATTTACATGTACATCTGCATTTCAGATTTTCTTTTATCAAGTATCATTAATTTTTCTGAAGATGTGTCAGCCTGGTTCCTGTGCCTAGGTTATATTTATTCCCACTTTAGTGATCACATGTATTCTCTTCATTTCCATTTTGTTTAAAAAATGAACTACAATATAACAGATTGATAACTATAGCTATCATATTGGAATGGTTCTTTAGCATGTCTCAGAGCAGGAAATATTTGTACTTCAGATGACTGTCAAACTTTAAAAGCATTTGGAGAAATAACAAACTGCTAAAAGCAAATAACAGCAAGCATTCAACAATAGGAAAATTAAAGAAATTGCTAGTAAAAGATCAGGGAAGATAACTTACTTCAAAATTGTAATTTGTACTTTGTAAAGCATTTTTGGGAGAGGAAATAGGAAAGTGTAAAGCACTGCAAGCTGAGACATTTTTATTTAGATACATCTTATGGCGGTTTTAAGCAAAATACTGCATAGCATCCATCTCCTGCTATGTTTCCACATGTTACTTGATATTTACTGAGTCCTACAAATCTGGAAACACCTGACTTTCTTCTACTGCTTTTTCACTCTACATGTGATTATTCTATGTGCACACAATGATCATTTAAAAGATTATAAAGTTTTGTTTTAAATACCATTTAGGTAACATACAGATATTACTTATACTGCACTAGTGACTTTGCAAGGTAAATTAAGTTATCTAGTTCAATTTACCTAAAAATTTATGAAGATGTAAAAAGCATATAAATATGAAATTGTTATAATTTAATTATCTTTATTTTCATAAATAGAATTACAAAATAATAGATTTTGATATCAAATATATTGTTATGTCTATAGTAGTTAATTTAAAATGCAGTATAATAAATTACAGTGTAATAATTGTTAAAATATTAAGTAGATGTCTATTAGTAAAGATGACATTCTGATTCTCTGCTTTATTTTAGTGCCAAAATATTTTTTATATTTGGACAGTGGAAAAAGTACTTATGTTCGTATTTGTTATGTTTAACTCTTTATAGTTGTTAAACAATTATAAATAAGCAGTCATGAGTAATACTTACCAATCTGTGTGAGAAGTACATGTTTGAAAACTACAAGGCATTGAAATTAGATGACTTATAGTATACAATTTTGTGATTTCTTACTTACTTAATCATTATGAATCCTTTGAAATTATAACTTAGAAACTTAGTACTTAGGGTTAAAATAAGGTGCATTATAGCTTATAGTTACAAAAGAGTCAATGAAAATTATTTTCACCAAGAAATCTCTTCTTTGATGAGAATGACTCAAGAAATCAAGTCATTTAAAACTTGATTGCATTTTCCATAACTACCAGTTTAAATCAGGAAACTGAAAAGGTGCTAATGAAATTAACCTGCTCACAGTGATACCCATAGCTTTCAATTGAGTTCTCATGACAAATAGATGCTAGCCATTACATATGTTAAATAATACTGATCCAATATTTGCATTAAATGACTTTGTATTCAGCCTGTTTACTGCTTATCCGCATATGAAGGTGGTTGTGTGTGAGAGTTCCTGACTTAAATTCATCTTTTGATATTATTGATAAAATAGAAAATGATTTTAAATTCACTGATCCTAAAATATTAGCCGTTAGTAAAAATTTAGGGCATATTAAAACTGATTAACACTGGACTACCATTAAGCACATTTAGTTACTTGAAAAAAGAGAATTTGACTCATTATATCTCTATTACTTTTAGCAATAAGAACATTCTATTTTACTGTAACTCAAACTATGATCAAAAGAAATTTTAAAATAATTCTTTTAGGAATTTCCTATTAAACTGATACGTACAATGATGCACAAAAAGAAAAGATGCCTATGTAAAACAAAACAAAATCCTATAACCAGCATTAACCTATCATTCAACATGGGGATTCTAAATCAAACTCACTGTGTATTAAAATATGTTGAAAATTGAACAAAATAAAAGGAATGTTATGGTATATGATGTTTGCCCAAGTTTTTTATTTAATTTGCAATGCCTATAACTTAAAAAAAATGGTCTTAAAGTGAAATATTTATGACATCTGTGTTAAACTCCTCTTTTATATTTAAGCATTTAAATTCCTGTGCTTCAGAAATGAAATAGAAACTCTGAAGTTGAGGACCTAGGAATCTAAAACTTCAGTAATCACCTTCTGGTAATTTTTGGGCAGATTAAGATGTAGAAAACATTACTTGGGTAGTTCTTTCTAAAAACTTCATTTGCATTTCTAGAAGGGACTCTGAGAGGATAGAAACAGATTGAAAAGTGCAAATTAGTCATTTCTTTCTTTAAACATCTTACTGGTATCTGAGAAAAACAAACAAAAAAGATATTCTGGTGTGTATCATCCATTATGAAGCAGCAATTAAGATTCTCTCATGGAAATGAATATATTGTACAATTAAAACTTTGCAAATACATTCAATAAAACAATCTCCTAACTGAAAATTATGTGGAATTAATAGGTCATAAAAATATTTTTGTGGGTTATTACCTGCATTTAAAAAAATGAAACAGAAAAAAAAATAAAAAATGAAATAGAGCAAGGTAAAATAAAATAGAATAAAAACCTTGCAAGTCATCATCTATGCAAAAAAACAGGTAATGTCTTTTGAAATTCATGTTTCAACTGCTTTGCGCATGTATGTGTAAGGGTACTAAGTAAATTGTATTTATTATTGTTGGTCATAATCACATAATTCCTAGCTACTGCAGAGCAGCACCAAAGAATCAATAATTTTACTAAAATATCAGCAGATAGATCTTAAGGATTGTTTATATTTTGATTTCTTACTTAAAGTGCATCTGAAATTCTGTAGTACAAACGTTCAATAACAAGAATAATAAGAAATATGTTATTGTCATAATACCATGATCAAATTGTGTATTTAGTTATTATAACAATAATTAAATGACTCAATATCATACCAAACATGAATTTTACTTGTGAATATGGGTGTAAGTTTTTATCACCTGTGTATAACACTTACAATGTAAGTATTTTATCAAACACAAGTCTCCAAATCATGTATTTATTTAACATTTTCATTAGAAATTCACCAAGCATATGGATTTAGATATGTAAATGAGTTTTATTTTTCTGCTCTGTTGTTTTAGGGTTTGCCAGGTCCACCTGGTGAAAAAGGAGAAAATGGAGATGTTGGCCCGATGGTAAGTTGATGGGTACTGTACATGTGTGCGTCTCTCATAAATTAGTATTCACTAACATGATCAGTGTAGTCCTAAACTTATGATATTTTCCATATTGACCTTTTATATATTTTTTTGCCATTCAATCACCATCTGCAAATTATTACATGTTCTATCAATCCATATTTCAAATATCTATACTTTGTTTACTTCCACACAATGATATAAACACATCCGATATTCATTGGTTCATATATTGCTATTTTTATCTTGCATCTATTATTCAACTATATATACTGATCTCCACATACCAGCTATTTCTTAGCTTTTAGCTTTGGACTTTGATGTGGAGCAAGTAAATAATATGTTATATGCTTATAGGATTTCTTTAAGTGGCAATCATTAAAGAGAATAAAATATTTCTTGTATTTTGAGAGAAAATATAAATTTACAAGGAATTCGATTGTATTAGAATGCTATGAGTTGAAATTATTTGTACTTATTAAATCTATCTTTCTACTCTAAAACTTCACATAAAATTTGAAACATACTTGCTTATTAAACATTAATCTATGTAAAATAATTTATCAAAGTAATGGAAATCTATAGTGAAATATAATGATCAGATTTCTTAGTTGCTCCTTCCTTTCTCCATTGCCCCAAAGTTTTAGTTTCCTTTGGTATTTTCACACTTTTTTATTATATTTTATTGTCTTTAAGGACCACACCTAGATTATACTGTGAAATAAATCTCATACTTAATAAACCTAATTGTAAAGAATGCATCATAAGTATTTTGATTCAAATAATTGATGAATACGTCTAAGCAGCATCACATACATAGCTTGTTCCTTTTTGATATGGTTGCTCTGGTTCTATGAATCATTGATATATTTCATTGATATATTCTTCTTGACTTTATAGTAATAAGTTAAACTAGGAAAACTTTTCGAACATAGCATCAAAACAAACTGAAACCTTTTAAAAATACTAATATACTAGTAGTCAGTATAGACTATTTTAATCACCATCTTGAGTTAAGGAGCTATAGCCATCAGAAGTTTATAAAATGTACCCTGAGATAATTTTAAGGTATACCCAGGAAAGAGAAACTTTGTTTTGATAATACAACTAAATAGCTACTCCTATTTCCAATTCCAGGATGTAGAACTAAAGAATTCACACACAGACACACACACACACATGCACACACACACATACACACACTCCACAACCCCAAATTACAAGCAAATAAAACATATGGTGTTTTTACTGAATTAATTAATTCTACATCTAGTGAAGTACCGTTTTTATTTCATACTTTATGTTCTCTTTCTATTCTATTCTGTTCTATCACAAAATATTTCTAGTTGTTTTGTGAATACCTTATCCTAGACAGTAGTCATAGGCTTCCTTGTCAAGCTGGTTTTCATTTTTTCCTGAAGTACTGATTTCCTCATAGCTGTGTGAAAAGTAGCATTTAATAATATGATGTGTTCTTTAAGAATAATGTATAACCCTTGTATGCTTCACTGATTATGATTTTATAGGCTTTAATTTTCTTTTTAGTTTTCTTAAAAAGACAAATGCCAGAAGAACATTAGAGTTTTACCCTTGTAAGCTTTATTATTATTTTTTACAGGGTCCACCTGGTCCTCCTGGTCCAAGAGGCCCTCAAGGTCCCAATGGAGCTGATGTAAGATTGTGAAATATATGCTAGTTACTTTGAAGTTAAAATTTAAATATTGGTGTCATTTCTTTCATAGCTGATGTTTTCTGAGATATAAAGGAGGTAATTACACCATTTGTTTCATGTTAGAAGTGGATAAGAACTGAAGGGTTATCTCTTTACTCCCCTTAATTACAGAGGAAACAGACTTTGTAGGGAACAAGCCACTACAAGTATAAAATAGACACACATTTCACATTCTAATATACTTATTGGTGAGTGAGAAATATTATTTGTGGTTTTGTATTATGATAAACCATATGGTTCCGATAATTAGATTTGTCATACATATGATAATTTTCGATAAATAATTGAATTCTTTTAAACTTAAGCTTCACCTCTCAAAATGACCTAATGAGATGGTCTGTAGTTGGCTTTGTACTAGTGTAGATCTGTCCTCTAAACACTCTTTATGTATGTATGTAAAAGCTGTTTCTTACGAACTTTATCTTCTGTATTTTCAGTATATAAAATATGTGGGAGCAATATGTGACTAAGTCTATCTCTCACCATGAAAAATGTTTCCTCTCAGTTGTATAAAAAAGGTATTTTCCAAGCCTGAAAATTGACCCAATATTGTAGGGTTTGGAAAAGTTGTGTGATATTTATCTTATTGTTATGATTAGTGTATTTCTAGGCATTGGGGATGATCTTCTGACTTTGTATTTGGTGATGAAAATGTTTGTGCTCTCTTCATTCTGATGGCTTCTCTTCTGTACATGCTTCTAACTCTAGCAGCTCAGGCTGAATAGTCTGCAAGGTGTTGACCTAAGAAAGCTTTGGATTTTTAGTTGTCATTAAATAATTTAAGGCAAAAGTAATGTTTATAAAGGGGTGGCTTTTCTTGTGGCTTATGTAATTCTTTACTAGAGCTATAATATTGATCCACTATAAAATCATCTCAAAGACAACTGTATTATTTTTTCTAAATTTCAGGGACCACAAGGACCCCCAGGATCCATTGGTTCAGTTGGTGGTGTTGGAGAAAAAGTAAGGAAATTAGTGCTATGCAATTTGAAATAATAGTAATTAATGTCTTTGACAATGCTCCTTCTAGTATTAGCATTTTCTAAGTTTTTTTTTCATTTAGTTATGTGACTCACCTCTCAGTAGTTACACAAATTAAGGTTAAAATGATATTTAAGGTATCATACTGTTGATTGCAAGACATTGAAATGAATGATGTGCATAAATTACTTCCTTTAATAACTACATGGTACTGATATCATCATCATCCACTTTTGTAAACTGGAAAAGTGGAAGCTTAAAAAATTTCAGTAAATGAGGTGCACACTTCTAATCTTAGCCACACAACATCTGAGGCAGAATAATTATAAATCAAGTTTATCTTGAGAAAGACCTATTTTAAAATTAAAAAGGAAAAACACTTAAAAGTCCTTAAAAAGACTTATGAGGGTGTAGTTCAGAGGTAGAGTGCCCTGTTTCAATCCTCCCAACACTTCAAAAAAGAAAAAAAACTGTAATTTCATCAAAGATTTTTGTTAGAAGGTGACTACACCAGAATCTACTACAGTCATCAATGTGGAATGAAAGTAAAATATCTATATTTAGTACCAAATAAAGAAGATTGTTATAACTAACTTAAAGAGGAAATAGAATCCTTCACAAAAGAATTAATCATTGATCTTTTCATACATTGGGCTGTATTTTCATTACTAATACTATGACCTATCTTTGCCATTTCTCAAAACAGTTGGCTTATGGCATAGTATTTCTGTGCAAAGGAACTTTTCTGGTGAACATGATTTCATCCAAATGTGGCTCATTATTTTATGAAACTGTCAAAATCAGTTATTTCTTATTTCTCCATTTATGCTCATTATTAACAGAATCTGCAAGAAAACATGGATATTTGTTTGATTAAAAAATCTATTAGTTTTGAGGAAAGAATTAAATTTTATATCATAAAATATTATTCAGTGAAGAAAAAGTAAGTTTTCTAATTTGCTGTTTATTAAAGAATATTATCCCATACTTTAAAAATGATTCCACTTCTTGACCTCAGACATTTTTCGTGTATTTTAACTTGTATTCAGATTCATTTATTTTAATTAAAAATGTAATCCCTCCCAAAATGAACTATAATGAAATTAAAATGTATTATTTTAACATTTATTTTTGCAGAGCACTCACATTCTTATATTACAATTAACTCTATATGTTTAACTATTAAAATACCTCATTGCTACATTGAATTTCTTTCTTTTTCTCTTTGTTTCTCTCTCTCTCTCTCTCTCTTTATTTTTTCTTCTAGGCTTCTTTTTTTTTCTTTTTCTTTCTTGTAGTACTGAGGAACAAACCCAAGTCCTTTGGATTGAGCTACATCCCAGCATCTCCAGCCCTTTGTTTAATATTTGTTTTTATACAGGGTATTTCTTATTTTCTAAATTGCCCAGGTTGGTCTAAAACTTGCAATTTGTTTTTTTTTGTTTGTTTGTTTGTTTTGTTTTGTTTTGTTTTGTTTTTTTACACTCTCCCACAGTGCTGGAACTATAGGCATGTTACCACTATGTCCAGCTAAATAAGAAATTTTTTAAAAACATTACCTAATTTTTAGTCCAAAAACAATGTTATTTATTTTACTCTTTTTGATATTCTTTAATTGAAAGTTTTGTATTTAAACTGACCTGGTGGTTGAATTGATTTTGAAAAAACATTTATCACTGAATTCATTTATCCTAGAAAGAAGAGTATGAGACAGCACGGGCCTCTGAGGATGCCACTGTAGTGTTAAATGATATCCGCCTCATTCTCCTCTTTTTGCCTGATCTCCTTTGGCTCTAATGCTGTCTAGAAAGCTATGAGAATTAGCTTTCATTTTTGTTGCCTGTTTAAACTTCTCTTAATTGTTTCTCGAAGATTTAGAATGCAGCGGAAATACTTTTAAGTGCTTCATTTGCTTCTTTCATGCTATTTATTCTGAAAAATTCTTGAAGATACACCCTGGTGCCAGATGTCTATTTTGAGGAAATCTCATATTGTTTTCATTTGATTTAAACCCTCTGGAGTGACACCTTACCAATTTTGGGTCTTATGAGGATAATTTGATCAGATTGATAATTCAAGTTTTTCCCTTTCAATGTGCTCGATTTGAACTTAGTTAAATGATACAGCACAAAGTTTTCATTTTTCTTTTATTTTCTTAACTTACCTATTTAACAAAGAGCAGAGTAGAAATATAATTCTAATTTCTTTTTTTTAGCATCTAGGGTAATATAATTTGCTATAGGTTATAGATTTCTGATATCAACTTGGAATCTAGCTGAATTTTAGGAAATTCATTTTTTTATTACTTATAAATTTTCTGTTTTGGAAAATTTACTCTCATTTGCTAACAATAAAAGTAGAAGAACTTGATATCCTTAGTCATGGTGCAGTTTGTGTAAATACATTTAACTTATTTTCATTTAATGAATATTTGCTGTAATTATCTGAACTTCAAAAATTCCTCAAAACAAGTAAACATTTAAAGACAGTTCCTTAATGTTTAATACTTTTTTTTTACAATTCTCAGCATACAGAGTAATTTCATTCTTTTTTCCAAAGAAAGTTTTATGGAAAAAAGCATGTTACAGAATAGAATAAAATGGTTCTATGATAAGTAAAGATAAATTCATGATCTACTACCGGCTTCTTATATTTTATATAATATAATTTCTAGCAATTACTGTCATAAAATGAGAAATAACATTGCTGATATTAGAAACAGAGTTTTTATTTATAAAATATATTCTTCTAGCAATGTTTCATTTACTTTCAATTTTGTCTCACTTTCAAAAGATGTGAAGTGAGCCAATTTAGAAAATATTAATTTTATTTAAAGTAATTGCTATTTATATTGCTCAGACTTGATTGTAATATACATAAAGGTAATGTACTTTTGAACAGTTTAATATATTGTTCTGAAAATAGAGACTTTGTAGTAAAAACGTTCTTTCAATGTTTCCCCATTTAAAAAATGGAAAAATATTCAGAAACTCTTTTAGTTTAAATTTATAGTTGATGAGGTGAAAAGGGAACAGAAAATCATATAAAGCCTCAGCAAACCAATGTAGTACTTTTTCCCTCTAGTTTCAATTTCCTGCAGTATTACCTGGTGAATGTGGTACATAACATTTTAACATTCCCAATAAATGTCCAGTATTACTAAATAAATATTGTATGTGGCCCATCTATAAAATATTTAAGATGGACATGTTACACCTGATTTGAATGACAGACTACTTGTTCAAAGATATAAATCACAGTTCAAGAAACACTACTTATATATCATTCTATCATCCTAAGATAGCTGAATGATTTGTTTCTTCATAAATAACGTAAATAGAATATTTTACTTGTAAAGCTTGCACAGAATACTAGAAATTTTTGCTATTCATCATGCGAGGAAATTTTTTTCACACAATAATACTGATCATAAATTTCTGGAATGTACTTTATATCTTACATCATTATGCACATAATTTAAGAAGTTAAAATGTATACAAGTTCTCAGAGAATAGGGAATAATGTACACATAAGTCCCCTCTCCAGAAATATGGTTATATTTAAGATGATATATTTCAAACCAATTGTGAAGTAATGAGTTTGTGGAAATATATGAGGTAAAAACTCAAGGATGTATAAGCCTCACATTATTTTTTTCAATTTGCAACAATTCCCATTTCAAACTGGCAGCATTAATGATTTAAATACAGTATTACCAGGTATTGTATTACTTTAGTGGTCACTTGGACATACTGTTAATTTTTATACATTTGTAAGTATGAGAAATTAGCCATAGACTTTAGTAGCTAAAACCTTCTGGTCTAGGAGATTTATTAGTTTGTTAGAGAATAGCCATCACCATTTAAACAAAAAGATCATAAAAACTATCAGTTGTAACATGTATGTACTCAAATGGAGCAATTGTTAGTTTCTCAATGCCTTCTATATTTCACAATTATAGTCTTTTACTCTATGTTCTTTAGATCTCTACTAGACATATTTTATAACATTATCAACGTATTAACTAATTATTTCCTGATGTATTAAAGAGCAAATGGGGCCCAGGATTTAGCTCAGTGGTTTAAGTGCCTGCCTGGCAGGCACGAGGTTGTGAGTTCAATCCCTGATACTAAAAAATGTAAAAATAAAAATAAAAATAAAGAGCAAATTAATTCATATTTCAGAAAAAGTAATTTGAAATATTTAATCAATAAACTTGGTTTTAATGTGAATATTGACATTGTAATATGAATATTCCATGTTTTGTTAGGAAACATGCAGTTGTCTTATTACGATGGTTTGGTAGTAACCTAAGTTAATGTGCTGGCTGTTACTTAGGAGCTCTGTAGCATCTAGTGTATCTGATTCTCACTTCCCACCTAATTATTACAACTATTGAAGTCAGTACTACAAAAAGCTCCTTTCTTTTAATGATGTTTTGATGCCTTGTAAACAAAATAATAATTTAGGGACAGTCTAAATTATGTGATAATAACTGAAGGTAGTTTTGAAAATGTAAAACACTTCTGTGTTTTAATCCTCATTTGATTTTTTATTCTTAAAGGGTGAACCTGGAGAAGCAGGGAACCCAGGGCCACCTGGTGAAGCAGGGACAGGCGTAAGTGCTGTGTAAACCAGGGCATGGGTTTAGTAGTTTCTTTTAAAGCATTTTAAAAATGTAACTTAATTGCTAGCTATGATCTGCTTTGTCACTTTCACTTTCCAACCCATTAAAAGTAATAGCTCTGCATACCTTTACCTATTAAGAGTCATATACAAATTTTAAAAAATACATTTGCATACGTGAAGCCATTAAAGCTATAAGCTCTTCACTGACTTTGATAAATTTTACATAGAAGAGACAAATAACCTTTGCTGCATCTAATAAATATTTATGAATTGTGCTAGACTTGCATTGGTCTATCACAGAAATGTTTAAACCAGGTATGAATTTATACTTCCCCACTAACCCTGACTCAGGAAACATTTGGCAATGTCTGGTGACGTTTTGGATGATCAAAGATGGAGGAGTGGTTGCTGCTGGCATTTAGTTAGTAAAGACAATAGATACTGTTACGTGTTTTTCAACGCACAAGAAAAACAGCGACAGCAAAGAATTGTGTGATCTAGTGTTCCAAGATTATAACCTTTTATTTAATGCTAGTAAAGTAACTTTTTTTTCCTCATGTAGGGTCCCAAAGGAGAAAGAGGAGAGAAAGGAGAAGCTGGTTCACCTGGTGCTGCTGGACCTCCTGGTGCAAAGGGGCCACCAGGTGATGATGGACCCAAGGGGAACCCGGTAAGTGATTCATTTTAGGCCTTTTCATAGGAGGATAGAAATCAAAATATTCTGGACCATTTTTAGTGCAGCTAAATTTTCAACATTTCATATATTCATAAGCATTTTTAATTGATTTTACTTTTAAGAAATTGTCGTACAGAAAAGTATTCTTATCAACTCTAACTTCTTAAATTTCAAAATATCATAGCATTGTAAAAATTCATTTTTAATTTATTTTCCTTTAAAAACATCATTTCAGGGTCCTGTTGGTTTTCCTGGAGATCCTGGTCCCCCTGGGGAACCTGGCCCTGCAGTAAGTATCATGGAAAAATAAAGGAATGATTTGGTGGGTTGTTCCCAGTGTCATTATTTGTAATGATGAAAGAAAATTTTTTCAAGGGGTAGGGATATAGTTCAGCAGCACAAGTGCCTACCTGGTAAGGACAAGTTTCTGAGTTCAATTATCAGTATTAAAAAAAAAAATTCTCTAAGAAACAGAACAACAACAACAAAAAATAATAGTAATCACACCAAAATAATTTATGTGGTTAGAAGCTATTAGTAGTTATTGCATGAACGTGTTCTTCATTTGGATTAGTTTTCCAGCCTTCCAGTTGTACAAACAAATTATTTAAGTAGCAGCATTATTATTTTACAGTTATAGTATTCTTGCTTTTCTCTTTGTCATCTTTATAATACACATACTATCTCAAACCGCACTGTATTTATTCATGATGAAAGGATGCACTGGCCTTGCATGCTAATGACAGTTTTTCCTTCACTTATGTAAAGTACACAGTATGTTTTCAATTTGATTTAGTAGCAGTGTCACAAATCTTTATGGAAAGAGTGAAAAGCACCACAATTCTTTGAAAATAGCATAATAATTTTATTCCTTGATCCGATAAGTTTATCTCAAGAACACACTAGTGTTGTCTATTGAAGCTTTTTTTTTTCCTGATAAAAATGAAATGGAGAAATATCTAAGTTCATTTTCTGTTGCTGATTATAGGGTCAAGATGGTGTCAGTGGTGACAAGGGTGAAGACGGAGATACTGGACAACCGGTAAACAAGCACAGTAATTTGTTTTTAATCTTCAGTGACTTTCAAGTTATTTTAATAGAAATAATTGGGAATGATAAACCTTTCTAAAGTACAGCTGGGTGTGTCGACATTTTTCTGAAAAATACATTTGAATTCTAGTCTAAAGTCAATCTTACATGGAGTATATCTTGATGTGAATTCAGAAACAGTGTATAATCCAAGTCTTCCTAATGAAAATTTGTAGTTATATCCTACTAATGATATTAACATACAATGTCATTTGTGTTACATAGAAAATTATTTTTAAGATACACACAAAAGGGAAAGAAAGAAAATTGATCTGGTAGTTTTTCATCAACATAAATTATTTAAACTATGAACCTGAAAGAACATAGCATAGTACAGTATAAACCTTTTTTTTTCCCTTCAATTGATAAATGACAAATTGTGCTCTGACCAAGGGTTGTTTGTAAAAGTAATAAGGGAGAAACTAACTTGCCCAAGACAACTACATACCCAACACAATTTTGTGTTTAGAGCTGTGTCCACTGGCTATTTGCTCTCAGAGATGTAGGCTTACTTTCTGTAGACAATACTTGTAGACCATAACCCAGAATTTTTTGTGCAGTTTGGCAGAAAAATTGTAGTGTTGTGCAAGAAGGAATTTAAAGATAATAGTTTTATGGTTTCACAAATTTATGTGAATTGGAAAAACTATTAACTGTATGGTTCTATTAATTAGTGTAGATATTGGATACTTGCCAGGAGCAAATTAGCAAGTTTTAAAAGGACAGAGTTTTACATAGTAGGAATATCAGTTTACTCTCATTCAGCTGTGAAAACATGTAGCATGAATTTACAGCTCTCAATATAGTTATCTGGAGGAAGTTTATCAGGAAAGTAAATGTGTGTAAATGAGGAAAGAACTCTCAGTTCAAATATTGAGAAATTATGTGATTCATACAGTGACATCCAAATGCTTAAAAGATGTTTTGCACATTTTATAGGGTCCTCCTGGTCCATCTGGTGAGGCTGGCCCACCAGGTCCTCCTGGAAAAAGAGTAAGTTTCTTTAATCCTTGACTTAAAATATCTGCTCGTTATGTATTTTATGTAAGTAAGGTATAGAAAGCTGAGAAATATTGTAAAGTACTTTCGTGTTCTTTCCTTAATTAGTGTATTATTATAATACCAAATTATGAGATTTATTTTGATATCAGTACATATATATAACATGTTTTGATTATTTTCATTGCCCTTATCCCCTCTCCTTTTCTACGCTGATATTCTTCTCATTTCTAAAAGTCTACATTCAGTGTTTTCTTAAATATATCAAAATACTTTCAAAAATATAATGCAATTTAACCACATAACTGTCACAATAGAAATGTGAAAAACAACTTAGAGAGTTTTCCTCTTTCTTACCTATCCTCTGTATATGTATTGCAGACTGTTACAAGAAATTTCCAGGGTCTCCTGAATACGAACTCCTGCTTTAGTATGTGGGGATGAGATGTCAAAAGTCCATTTTTAGCTAAAAGCTTTGCAAAACCCAGAATGTAAAATCAGTGAAATGAGTTCAGGTATCATTATATGATATTAGATTTCTTTGCGTTGTCAGACTGCTCTGATTTAGAAAGAAGATTTTAAAGAGGCAGAATATGCGTGAAGGACACCAACATAAATATGCATTGTTGAAAACCTTGACTGCTGTAGAACCTAGGAGATTTTTAAAAATTTAATTTAATATTTAAATTTTATATTTTGATTAACATAAAATAGTATAAATTAATAGGTACAGTATATTTCAACAAATAGATACAGTATGTACTGATTGAATCAGAGTGATTAGCATTCCCCTCTCCTTATTCATTTTGTTTGAAAATTTGGAGCTGTTCTCTTCTAAATATTCATAAAATATAGAATAGGCTATTCTCAAGTATAATCATTCCACTGTGCTGCACAACCCTAGAGCTTAGCCCTTCAGTCTAACTGTATTTGGGATCTGTATCCAGCCTCCCTGTATCCTCCCTCCCATTTCTCCTTCTGAACTGCAGTATTCTTTATTTAGCTTGGCTTTTAAAGATTCCATGTGTAAGAGAAAACTTGGGATATATGTCTTTCTGTCTGTCTTATTTCACTTAACATAATAATCTCCGGTTCCATACATTTCCTGCCAATGACAGAATGTTGTATTTCCTTATGCCTGAATCACACACACACACACACACACACACACACACACACACGTGTGTGTATGCATATTGCATTATATTCTATTTTCTTTAAGTATTACTATGTCTATGGGTACCTACACTGATTCCATATCTTTGCAGTTGTGAATAGTGATGTAGTGAGCCTTGAGTACAGGTATTCCTTTAGAATGTTGATTTCATTTCCCTTAGATTTATAAGCAGAATGGGGGACAGCAGGATCATGTAGTAGGTTGATTTTTAGTTTTGTGAGGAATTTCCGTACTGGCTGTATTAGTTTACATTCCCATCAGCAGTGTGTAAGTGTTGCTTTTTCCCACATCCTCACAGCGTGTGTTATGTATCATCATTTTGATTATAGTCACTCTAACAGGGACAAAATGATACCCTATTGTGATTTTGACTTAAATGTCCCTGGTGGCTAATGACACTAAACATTTTTCATGTATTGGCCAATTGCATTTTGAGTTGTTTTTTGCACAGAGTGAGAGAGAGAAGTCAAATGTCAATCTTCTGCATGTATATATCAAACTTTTCCAGCACGATTTATTAAAGAGCCTGTCCTTTCCTGAATGTGGGTTTTTTGTTGTTGTTATTTTTTGTTTCTTCAGTTCTTTTTTTTTTAATGCCTTTATTGCCAAATGTGTGATTTTATTTCTGGTATCTCTTTTCTGCTCCACTGATCTGTATGTCAGTGTTTATGCTAATCACATACTGTCTTAGATATTATGACTCTGTAGTATGTCCTGAAATCAGATAATATGACACCTTCAGCTTTATACTTTTTGTTTAAGATTTCTTTATTTGATACCTTCTCTACTGCATATGAATTTTAGGACTTTTTTTCCAGTTTTATGAAGAATGTCATTGATATTTTGGTGATGATTGAATTGAATTCACAAGTTACTTTAGGTACTGTGGGTATTCTAATAATATTACATCTTTGAATGATGAACATGGGAGGCAATTTCATCTTTTTTGTGTCTTTTGTCAGTGTTTTGTAGTTTTCACTGTAGGGGGTCTAAGAACTATGTTTCTTAGGGGCCTGTCATTTCCTTGGTTCAGTTCGTTCCAAGGTATTCTGTTATCTCAAAATTACTGTGACATTACTTTCATAATTTCATTCACAGCAAGTTCATTATCTGTGTATAGCAATACTACTGATATTTGAATGTTGATTACTTTATCCTTCAACTTTACTGAATTCATTTGTCAGTTGAAATAGTCTTTCCATGGGAACTTTTAAGATTTTCTATCTATGGAATTTTATCTGTAAAAAGAGTTCATTGGCCTTCCTCCTTTCCTACTGAATGGCTTCAATCTGTTTTCCCTGCCTAATTGTTCTGGCTAAAACTTTAAGTAGCATGTTGAATAAGAGCAGGAAAAGTGGAGACAAACTTCCTTGGTTGGTTTCAGACCTTAGAGGAAGTATTTTCAGCTTTTCTCCATTCAGTATGATGTTGGTGGTGAGTTTGTCACAGTTAGAATGTATTATGTTCAACTACACTCTTTTCTGTATCTAGTTTATGCAGGATATTCATTATTATTACATTTATTCATTTGCATATTTTGAACCATCCTTTCATCTTTGGGATAATGCATTATTGGGCTTCATTTGCTATTTTTTCAGAAATTTTCTGTATATGTTCATCTAGGCTGGTTTCCTTGTTCAGTTGTTCATCTGCTTTGTTATTAGGGTAGTGCTAACCTCAGAGGATAATTGAAAGGGTTCCCTCGCCTTTAATTCTTAGGACTAGAATTGGCCTTAGTTCTTTAAGAGTTTGGTAAAATTCAACAATGAAAATATTTGGTCTGGGGCTTTTTTCATTGGGAGGGTTTATTATTCATTTCATCTTATTACTTATCTGTTGTCTGCTCAGTTTTTCTGTGTCCTCACAGATTACTGCCCTTTGATAACTGTTGTAGTGTTTTCATAGTAAAATAGTCTCTGTAGGCTTGCCTTTTTCAGGACTTGTATTAAATTACATTGTCTCTTCTACCTCTTGTTGTCTGTTTTCCAGCCTATTAATGAATAAAACATGATTTAAACATGAAAATGTATTTCTTAGGCTGATTCCCTCTTTCAATAATCTGAAGTCTCAGAGCAATAAGGGACACTGCTCTTCTCTAACATTAGTTTTATTTTAGGGAAACATTTATGCTGAATATCCTGATAGTGAGCATAGAATATGTATGGGTTTTACTTTTGTCTCTCAGCAATACAAATTCGAGTTAATATTTATGAGCTGACATTTCTTTTTATTAGAAGTGAATTTAGTTTGCAATAAATATTTCCTATAATGCAATTTAATCTTTATTAAATTAGAGCCTTTTCACCATTGGTTTTCTTCTCCGCATTTTATCTACAAATCTCAAACCTGGTGTATCAGTCAGTTTTTTATTGTTGGGACAAAGTACCTGATATGTACAATTTAAAGGACAAAGGCTTATTTTAGTGAGCCATTTAAGAGGTTTCAGTCCCTGGTTAGCTAACTCTGAGGAAGAAACCATGTGGCAGAAGAAAGTAGCTCCACTGAGGGCAGTCAGGAATCACAGAGAGAGGGAGAGAGAGCAAACAAGCCAAAAACAGATGGCTCCTCCACAGACACCCCAGTGACCCCCTCCACTCATTGGGCCCCAGCTAACAGCGCAGTCAGCAACGACCTCATTAATGAGTTAATCCACCCATATGTGTAGTGCACCTACAGTCTAACCTACTTCAAGAGCACTACTTCTGAACACAGGAAACTTTTGAGGGACTTTGTATATCTAAACCACAACCACTAGCTTTAATAGAAATAAATTTAACCTACAAAACCTGTTTCTCACACAGTGATTGCAAGCTATAATAAAAATTTTGAGAACTTTTGCTTCTTTACATTTTTACTGTTACTGTTCTTAAAAATTTTCAGATTAATTCTGCTTTCTTTTTCTTTCTCTCAGCCTCAAATGAGGCGATGCAGTATAATGTAGTAGTCTAAAAAACAGTGAAGTCAAATTATCCATCTTTTAATGCAGTTCTATCACTCATTATCTTGGGCATATGACTTACTCATTTTTTCTTAAGGAACCTAAACCAGGGTTGGGATGAACATAAGATAACATATAAAACTGCTAGTGCAATACTAACACTAGTCAGCCCATACACAGAAATTTGGATTATAACTTTCTTCTACAGCATTCATACTTTGTTATGTAGTAGAAATGTTATGCATGTATTTACATACTTATTATTCATACCAAACTTGTAAATTTAGCTATTTGCTAATAAGATCTAATTTAAGAGCATTAGTTATTCCCTAACTTGGAACTCTTTTTTCTTTATAATGAAAGCGAAGATATATTTGTCACAAATTAGAAATAATTAGCTATAATAAAATACAATGTATAACAATTATATTGAGAACAAAATATAACTTTTAAATTATCTGTTTCTTGAAGAACAATGAAGCATTACCATTTTTAATCCAAAATTTAAGAATTCATAGTATGAATAAACTACAAGCAATTTCAAATTTTCTTCTTTAGATTTAAATATCAGATGCAAGTAGAGAATAGAAAAATCATGTTATTGTATTTCCTATGAATATATCTAACTGAACAACATAATCCATTCTCTTGATTAAAAGGAGCAAAATATTCCTGGAAGAAATGATTTTTTAAATGCATCAAGACAGGTAGAAAGTAAGGAATAAAGGAAGAAAATAAAGAATAATATTTGCAAAAATATAATTGTACTTTTTTTGTAGATATATAGGCCAATAGTCTCACTGAAGACAGAGCCCTAAAAACACTCAGGTCTATATGTGTTAACTTTAAATTTGACAAATTGTACATGTCAGGCCAATTACAAATGGACAGACAATTGAATAAATTGTTGTGCAGAAATTGATAATACTGTATGGAAAAAATAGGATTATTTATCTCCATTCACAAAAACTCAATCCCAACTGAATTATGGATTGTGAAAGAACATATTTTAGCAAAAATTATAATCAATTTTAATAAATTTGTATTATAATCTTATATTTTTGTATTATAATATTATAAAATTTATAATAAATTTATAATAATAAATTTATTTTAGAATAAATGTATCATCTCCAGTCATAAAGTCTGGTAACATACCCATGACCACAAAGAAAATTACCAATATGTGAAACATTCTGTTTATTCAAAAAATATTGAAAATATATGGAAAAGAAATGTTTCACATAGGAGAAACTATTTCTAGTATGGATAAAACTTGTCAAGACAGATTTCCAGAATATTTGAGTATTTCTTTCAAATTATGGTAAAAGAAAACAATCATATTGAAAAAAATCAGCAAAAGTTGAGAAAACAGATTTTACAGATATGTCTTTCAAGTATGTAAATACATGAAACAACGTTGAATGAGGGAAATATGTAATGAGATTTAAATTGAGATTGATCTTTTATCCATTAATTAACAAATATTTATTCTGACAAAATGTTGGGAAAAGATGTTTTCAAAGAACTGTAGGTATTTATTTATATATACTTGCTGTTAGTTAGCTAGTAAAACTGGTAAGAACTATTTTAAGCTACCTAGTATAACCTAGGATGAACTCTTTATACCATGTGCTAATTCTGTTTCCAGATATCTGTCCTATATTATATATCGTATGTGTTCACCACAAGACACATAAAACTGCTCATATCATCTTTTTTTTCATATTACCAGCCGTGGATGCATTGAATTATGCTCATAAATCAAAATGTGGCATGAAAATGAAAGTAAAGGTATACAAGTTTGAATCAACATTAATGAACTTTATTTATTTATTTATTTATTTTTGGTACTGAGAATCAAACTCACAACCTTGCACCTGCCAGACAGGCTCTTAGGCCACTGAGCTAAACCCTCTGCCCTATTTTTTGAGACAGGGTCTCACTATGCAGCTTAGGCTGGCGTTGAACTCACTTTGTAGCCCAGTCTGGTCTGGAACTCACAATGATCCTCCTGCCTCAGCCTCCTGAGTGCTGGGATTAAAGGCATGTGCCACCATGCCTGGCCATTAATGCATTTTAAAAACCTAGTATGAAGCAGAATCAAAGTTACTAATTTAGAATTTTTCAACTTTTTTATTTTTACTTTACAGTGGTGCACTGTGAATTCAATAGAAATGATCTTTTAAATTGTGGTCTTTGTTTCGACCAGCAATATGCAGTGTTATGTTCTTTCATGATATCAGTCAGTGGCAGTGAACAGCAGCTGCCAATTAACCACAAGATTGTGTAGGTAAACACTCAGCAACTACAGTGAGGTGTGTTGCTAAACTATTGTGTTCAGTGGGTTCAGTATAATAAATGAATTTTTACCTTATGATATTTTTAATTGGTAATTAGCATATTGGAATGTAACCACATTGTAGGTTGAGGAACATGCATGTGTATAAATTTTACATAGCTGTAATGTGTATATATTACATATATATATATACACATGCATATATATGTAGCCTTGAAATAGAATGTATATATGTAGTCTTAAACTAGAAAATATGTAGTACTGTATTATTTCATTTATATAATATGCAAAAAACTTAAAAACAAGTTTATATTCAAACATAAGTGATAAAAACAATAAAAGAGAAGACATTAACAAAGTTTAAGATGGCAGTTATTTCTGTGGAAGAAAGTAGATTATAATAGTTGCAAGTAGTGTGTAAGAAGATTCTAAGTTTCTGATACTGAGCTGTATTATGCAATAAACATGAATGTTGGGAGACTAAAATAATAAAACACTTACTGGAGTCATTTTCTGTGTAATATTTTATTTTAGTGTTATTAGAAAATGGAATTCTCCCTTTTTGATTTTTGATGAGTTGCTTTAAAGTGATGTTATCAAAATTTTAGGGATGTTCTATCATCCTGTTTTAAAATAAAATTTATGCGAATATGATTAGCTACTTTTAGTCTGTTCTGTTCACTTTGTAAACAAAATTAGAAGACGGTCAATGAATTATTAATGACATGAGCACTGTGATAACTATGTATTACTTACAAGCTATTCACATTCATTTTAATAAAGTTGAATAATCAACCTTAGGTCAGCACAATTGAACATTAATATGCAGATTTTTCTCTTTTAAAACATGATATCATATCTAACTGAATTCTCTTTAACAAAATGTGTTAAATTATTTTCAGTATTAGTTTTATATAAACTGACATGCTTATCTGATTACCTATTTTATACAATAATCTATTTTCTTCACTAAAGTAAAATTTATTCTAATGGTATGAAAATTTATTCTAGTGTCAATAATCTTGTACTAAACTGCAATTTGTTTTGCCTTAACACTGGAAATTAATGCTTCACTCTTAAATTATAGCCAACTAAACTAGAAGATTTAGTTGACTACTACCTTAGATTACACTATAAACCAGTAACTGTTTTGCTATAACATTTCATTGCAGAAGTAGCAATGATTAACAATGTGTTTAAAATATTGTCACATTTTCTGAGTGAATCTTACAAATGAATAAGAATACTGTACTTCCTAATAGAGTATTGATCAATATATTAAAGTGGCAACATTCTGATTGTTATTGAACAAGCAGGAAATTTTGCTTATCATTTTTAGTACATGTACTTTAGGTCATGCATGTGTAAAACTTGGAAATAAATGTGTATTTCCTTAAGGCACTAGAAGGTTGTATAGTTTATATTAAGAAGCCATAGAATTTTAATACTTAAATTATTGTTGTAGGTAGTTCTATGCCTTTACTGGAAAACCTATACAGCTTAACAATTCAAACTTTATAACCTGAAAATGCACATGTTAAATGGAATTTTAACAGTCCAGTTCGTATTGCCAAAGGAAGTCTTATATTAAAATAGTTGAAGTAACTAATATTGATTACAAAGACAGATCGC
Source organism: Dasyprocta punctata (assembly GCA_004363535.1). NCBI lineage: Eukaryota > Metazoa > Chordata > Mammalia > Rodentia > Dasyproctidae > Dasyprocta > Dasyprocta punctata. The sequence continues at coordinate 238,588 of RJWM01000290.1, forward strand.
TTTTTTAACATATTCACGTATATGTGCACATGTGTGTCACATACACCAAATATATATGCATTATACTTTGTGTATATATGTTTCACATAACCACTTATAGTACATAGTATACACTCCCTAAATATGTACTATTATATGTGTTAGTACTTCAAATTTCTAATTGAGACATACATAAATATATCAGTATAAAATGCATTGTGAAGACAAAAGAGATTATAAATCCACTTATAATTTGTTTTCAGTAAAAAAGTGCCTCTGAGGGTTATTATGTAAGCATGCTCAGAATTTAAATTGAGGAACACTGAAAAGTATGCACCTTTGTTAGAGATATATAGTTCAAATAATATTAACTTTTTAAAAATTTTTTTTGGTACCGGGAATTGAACTCACAACCGTGTGCCTGCCAGGCAGATGCTTAGGCCACTGAGCTAAATCCCTGGCCCTATTTTTTGAGACAGGGTCTCACTATGCAGTTTAGGCTGACCTTGAACTCACTTTGTAGCCCAGGCTGGTCTCCAGTTCACAAGGATCCTCCTGCCTCAGCCTCCTGAGTGCTGGGATTAAAGGCATGCACCACCACGTGCAGCTCAATATTAACATTTTTTTAAAAATGTTGAATTAAATTGATTTAACTTTATTTTAAAATACTGTCTTATGGTAATTACTTTCTCTCAATGGGACAAAATACCTGACACATTAAAGGAAGAAAAGTTTATTTTAACTCAATTTGTAGAGGTTTAAATCCATAGTTGACTGGGTTCAAGGCAGGGTGGCATGACAGAGCAGAGAGAGTCCATAGAGTGACAGGTAGAAAGCAGTGAGGCTTCTTTCTCTTTTTAGGCCATCCAGGCTATAACCCTATTGTTTGGTGCCACCTGCAACCCTGGTGGGTCTCTGTTCAGTAAATTCATCATCTACACCCATGGATGCTAAGCCAATTAGTGGACTGATCCAGCATCTCACATCCATGATCCATTCTCACACAACCGTAATCCAGTGACTCCCAAATGCCCTACCTATAAACTCAGAAGGCTTTGGGAGTATATCTAGGTGTAAACCATAACAAACACTCCAAATAGTAGTGTTTTTAAATGCTATTTATGAAAACTTCTTATTTTTTCAGGGAAATGATATTTTTTCATTTAATGTCTGAGTAAATGTTTACCCAATTTAGTTTCTCATTAAATTTGACATAGTATGTTTTGCTGATATATAAAAAAAAAAATGTGGATTTTTAATTCCCTGCCTTTCTGTAATTTCCCTTCTTGCTCTTCAATTCTCGAGCCACCACATAAGCATTCAACCTACTATTCTGCTGCTGTGCACACGCACACACACACACACACACACACACACACACACACATTTAGCTAACAGGCAGAAACATCATGGTAGAAGGTCTTGAGACATATGGTGGTGTCAGGAAGCAGAGAGACCTAATGGAGAAACTGGGTAGTGTGATCCACCCTTGTATCTAACCAGACTCTACCTTACAGCAAGTCGGCTGTAGCACCCCATAATCCAATCCCCTCCACAAGTTCTGCCTCTGAGGGAGTAAGGGTTTGTGAGGGACATTCCAGATGTAAACCAATGTATTTATTTTCTACACAGACCCCATATTCACATTTTCACTGACTTTATTAGTTTTTATTTTCATCTTTGTAACTTCAATTCAGTGAACTCCTTATGGTTTCATTTTTATATTTTATTTGTATTTTTTATGAGTAGCACAGTTCTGGAACATAAATAATACTTAAATGTTTGTAGCATGAGTGGGAGAATGAATAAAAAATAGGATCACATCATTAAACATGGTTACCAAAAAGAATATTATTTTGGATATTGTATAGGATGCATATTTCTTGGGGGTAGAAGAACCTATAATAACAACTACCAGCGAAGAATTAATGGGAGCCTTTGTGCAACTATATAAACAATTATTCAGGCAAATATCTTTCCATAGGAATTCTTTTAGCCTGTTTTGTGCTGCTATAGCATGATATCACAGACAGGGTAATTTATAAGTAACAGAAATGTATTGATTGATGGTTCTGAAAGCAAGAAAGTCAAAGATCAAAGGGACTTTATCTGGCAATGGTCTTTCTGGGTAACCCATAGCAAAAAGGCAAAGAGAATGAGAGGGCAGGAAGGAAGGAGCAGACATGAAAGCCAGGGAGTGAGAGAGTGAGGAAACGCAGCCTTATGTTCTTTTATAATCTGTGTTAATCCACTTGTGAGAGTGGAACCTTCATTAACTAAACACTTCCCAGTAGAGTTCAGCTTCTAACATAGCTGCATTGGGGTTAAATTTCCAACACATTCTTTTGGAGGGAGACTTTTACATCCTAGAATGCATTATGCTTGTCTTTTAAAATTTCTCTTCTATTTTTTTTTTTTTTTTTTTTGAGACAGGGTCTAGCTATGTAGTTCAGATTATCCTCGAATCTACTACATAGTCCAGGATGGCTTCAAACTCATGATTCTATTGTCTCAGCCTCCAAAGTGCTGGGATTACAGGCATGTACCACCACACTGGACATCTTTAAAAATTCTGTACACGTGCACACACAAACACACACGTACTTTTACCATTCAGAAAGAATATTAAAATAAATGAAAATAAAATGATATAATGAACTGAACCTAGTTATTTGATAAATATTTACATCATGGAAGATATTTGCTCACAGGGAAGACAGGTTTTGAGGAAGAGGAACTCTTTATTTTAATAACTTTTTTGTGGCTATGCTGTAGCTTGGTTGTATCAAACCCTCATTAACTTCAAATTCATATTCTTTATTTTTGTTCTTTATCATGAAAAGGAATTTTTCCTATATTTTTAGCTAGTGGCTGGCTGCTATTCAAAAAGCAGATATACATAAATCTTCTATAAAATTTAGGTGTGTAAAAGAGATCTGTTTAAGTTGAGAGAATATATTCCTTCAATTATTTTAAGGAAAAATGATCATCATTAAAAAGAATAATCTATTATTTCACTGAATTACATTATTCTCTTTCCAAAATAATACAAATTATAGTTGATTTTTCTACTTTACATTGGTTAGTGTTTTAAACATCACATCAAAATACTTTATAGCTCAACATTTTAATGATAGAAAAAAGAAAAGTTTATGGTACAATACTGTCATCTTGTTGAGTAAGTAATACAGTTAAAAGTTGTCGTCTGTAGTTTAATGTATATATATATATATGTACTATGATTTCATATATTGTTACCGCTTGAAGACACTACTCATGGAATTCATACATCACTTATTTTTAGATTGAAGCACAATGAATGTCCAGTAATGAATGAGGTTCTGGTGTTGAGAATAATAGTTACTAATGATGTCTTCATTGACTAATTGAAATAAAATGAGTTTGTGGAATTTTCTGTTTGATGAAGTGCTTGATATTCATTTGAAATATGAATTTTAAAAACCATATAAAAACTGACATGTAGTCACCTAGAATATTAAGATAGTATCTGATACAATAGAAAGTTATCTTTATGTTTAACCTTCTCATCAAATAATATCACTGTGACTATACTCTTCCACTTCCAAATCCAGTGATTTGAAGAATAATCATTGAATAAATTCAAGTAAGCACATGGAAAACAAGATTACTTAATCTTTCAATTTTTAACTATTTCATGACATTTTGTGTAATTTTTTAAATTGTGCTCTAATACTATGTTTTAAAAAGTGATATATTGTAACTGTTACTCATTTTTGTAACTTACATAGTTTCAAAAATGAAATACTCTATTTGCTGAACATATTTTAAATGTCATGTTTCTTTAGCTGGGACATGGTTTTATAAAAATACAAGAACATATATGTGTTGTTAGACCAAGAAAGATGCCACTCTTAACACACACGTAACGATTTCATTCCCAGTAATTTAATATAATAAATGACTTTCACACTTACTATTTGAACTCATCAATATTTCAAATTTTTTTAAATTTTTCTGTTCATTTCCATTTATGTGGTATGGTTATCTGTAATCTGGTCAGTTGCTACTTTATTTTTAATATTCCATGTGGAAGGTTGTCCATAAAATAGTTGTCATCACATTTCAAAGCAAATAAAATAGTTGCGTCACATTTCAAAGCAAATAAAAAACTACAATTTATTGGAGACCATTACAGATTAAATTGGGATATTTATAAATGTCTTTATTTGCATGCATGATATGTAGTATACCTACTTAAGATCTGCATTTATGTTTTTAGGGTCCTCCTGGAGCTGTAGGCGCAGAGGGAAGACAAGGTGAAAAAGGTGCTAAGGTAAAATACATCTGCCAGATCAAATTCATGAAAGGTTTCATGAGTGCTGTGTTGGTTACTTTCCACCCATTGCTGAGACAAAACACCTGACACCCAAAATTAGGGAAGGCAAGTTTTATT